>VHKM01000356.1:600000-823485 GCA_007210695.1 Neogobius melanostomus
TTGAAGAGGAAATCTGCTCAAACTACTTACGTATATGCTTTTACCCCTTACCAAATGACCCACCAAACATCTGTCAAATGCATCCATTTCTTTTAGTCTGGCGAAGTTGAAACAACATTACCCTCCATTGCCCAGTGTAATGAAGGGAGCAGCCCTTGTATTTGTTTGTCGAACATGTTTCTCCAGTCTGGAAGCTCTGGAATACATTCACGTCCTGGTCTGTTGGCAGTCCTGGTCATCAGCCTGGTCATAAAGGTCCCGTCCTCTGGACTCGGCTCCTCATGCAAACGGACAGGCAAATCTCCACCCCTCCCACGCGTCCATATAATCAACTGCATGTTTCAGTCCGAGGGCAGACTGAGACCGTGTTGAGAAGTGTTCAAGCCGCAGACTCATTCGCCGGCATTTGCGATCGGTGAAAACGCACGATACTTAGACACACAGTAGGCACGTGTCATTTTTTTCTATGGTGACACAAGAAATTGATGAATAAAGAAATAAATAATGAATAAACTGATTAACGCAGCTACTTCAAAACTGGTTAGAATTGGTTCATTCGGCTGAACAAGGCACACACTGCAAAAAGTCATTAACTGGATTAGTTTAAAGGAATAGGCCACCGTTTTTACATACTGAGATATGTTCTTACCTTAGCTTAGACAAGTTCATTTGTACCTGTCTGGTCTCCACGTGTGCCTTCAGTAACGTAAACACAGCACAGACGGCGTTAGCATTTAGCCTCTCTCTTCTCCTCTATAGCTGAATCATGGACTCAGACCTGAACTTAAACAGCCACATCAAAGCAATAACATCATCAGCGTTTTACCATCTGAAAAACATTGCTAAGATCAGAGGAATAGTGTCAAAACCAGACTTAGAGAGACTCATCCATGCTTTTGTCTCCAGCTGGTTAGACTACTGTAACGGCTGCTCACTGGCCTTTCTAAACGAGCTGTTAGAGCTGCAGTACATCCAGAACGCTGCTGCTCGAGTCCTGACAAGAACCAGGAAATACAACCACATTAGTCCAGTGCTCCGGTCTCTGCACTGGCTTCCTGTCACTCAGAGAATAGAATTTAAAACAGCTCTGCTTGTGTACAAGTCTTTTCATGGTTTAGCACCAAAGTACATCTCTGACATGTTAGAGCCGTATGAACCATCTCGGGCCCTGAGAACTTCAGGGAGGGGTCTCCTGGTGGTTCCCAGAGTCAATAATAAACACGGTGAGGCTGCGTTTCAGTTTCATGCAGCTAAAATCTGGAACAGTCTTCATGAGGATGTGAGACAGGCCTCAACTCTGACAATGTTCAAATCCAGGCTGAAAACAGCTCTTTTTACCCGTGCATATGAAAACTGAAAGTATTTTATCTGCACTCTTGCCTTTTACTGTCATTGATTAACTTTATGTTGATGTTTTATTGATTGATTTTTATCTGTTTTCTTGTAATTTTATGCAACTGTGAAGCACTTTGAATTGCCTTGTGTATGAATTGTGCTCTACAAAAAAACTTGCCTTGCCTTGCCTAGCTCCAAACGAGGTGAAGATAGAAGCTACCAAACTCTTCCACGTTTTCCCTATTTAAATATGGTTACGTGAACTGTTACACCATAAAGTATAATTATTTAAAGTATAAGTATATTTAAATAGGGAAAACCAGTCTGAAATGTCATCAGACTATTAAAGTAAACTTGGTCAAATATATTCACTTTTTGTAGAGCACGTGTTATTATACAGGAGTGCAATATATAGGCAGTGGTGTGCTGTCAAGGCCTTGTCTGCTGGCCCAAACTATTTGACAATAACCCAAATGTATTTGATTATAGACTCTAATATTATTTGAAATAGCTCCAAATATTTTCACTGTATGTTATAATGTTATTGTCATCCAATCAGAGTTTTTTGCCCGTTGTTGCCGAGAGCGGAGAGCTCTCTGCTTTGTCCTTCAGAGTCACTTCTGCAGGCTCTGCTCCATTAAACAACAGACCAACAGTGGAACATAAGTGACCCCTCCAGCCAATCAGAGGCCTTCCTGATGTTCGACCCAAGGATAAAACCTTTGTTTTTATCCTTGAATGACTGAACGTTGGTGTAATGGAGGAAATGTGTTTTGTTACATGTTTCCCATCCCTATCGCTGTTGTTTATTTTAACCTCTTGACCCCCCACATTGACCGAGCACATTTTCTCCAAATCTAAAAGCTTCTTGGAAAAAGCGTCAAAATAGTGCCGGAACCGCGACAAAAACGAGATGTAAATGAGGATCAAAAAAGCGACAAAACAAGACCAAAAAAAAAGCATCAGAAAATAAATTGGTGATAAAGCGGCAAAACACCCCCGACAAAAACGCAAACAAAACAAGACGTAAATGAGGATCAAAAGAGAGACAGAAGTGGTAAAAATGTAACAATAACGCAACAAAACAGGCGACAAAAAAGTGACGTAAATAAGGATGAAGACATACAACAAAAAAAGCATAAAAAGAACAACAAAAATGTGTAAAAAAAATACAACTAAAAGTGTTAACAACAACGTGAGGATAAATGTTAGATCAGTTTAGTAGATCTTAGCTTTCAAATGAGGCATTACACTGGCCTTTAGGCTGTAAGCCCCAGTCAAGAAGCTTTTAGATTTGGGTAAAGCTGAACTGGAGAAAATGCACTCGGTTAAACTGAACTTTGTTTGGAATGGCCCGAGCCTGGATCATTGTGTTTCCCCTGAAAAGGGCCTTGTCTGGACTCTCAGTCAACAGAGCAAGTGCATCACCTGGGTCTGTCCCGCTCGAACACCGGCCGGGGTCTGATTCCACATCTTCCTCCTGTTCGCTCAGCTACACTCCGCTCCGCTCCAGACGCCTCCGAATGGCAGCGACATCAACGGCCACCACTTCCTCGTCAGTCCTGGGCCTTTCCGCCACTGCAGCATGAAGAAGAAGGAGAGCTTTATTTATATAGCGCCTTTCACAGACATGGTCACAAAGCTACGTTAGCAGCTTCAGTTTCCCCTGGGGGAGACTGACAGAAGCGCTGTCGCGACTGCACACATCTGACCACCACCATTCATTCACACACATCATTCATACTGGCCCATTGTACATGTTTTTAGTTGTAGGGGAAACTGGAGTACTCGGAGGAGCTCGAAGCAAAGCAACAAGTTTGAGAAATAGAACTCCTAATAACATAATAAACAACTATTCGGGTCAGGCGAGCTGTAAACTCCGATCATAGGAGATCGCTTTGAAGCTAGACCACTTCTCTTTCACTATCACAAGTATTTGTTTTTTTTACCTCCTGCATGAGGGAGAGAGAGGTAGAAAGAAAGTTGCATGAATGAGAGAAATAGTGTGAATGTTTTTGTGATAAACTCCACAGAGGGAAATATCAAGGTTATATTATTGTGTGAAATAGTGACACTTTCGTGAAAATAAAGTCAGTTCGGAGGGTATTTACTTTGAAAACCCAGATGTTGCTGCTGTTCTTTTTCCTGTCTGGTGTGATCTGAACTGTGGAGCTTGATCCGGCCGGCGCTGACGGAGCTGAAAAATAGAGTTAATCTGTTTTTTTTGTCAGGGAGAGACGGAGAGGCAACAGAGTCCCTCGGAGCGGAGAGGACGATGTAGAATGTTTCTTACAGGCATGAAAACTGGGCAGGGGTGAAAAAGGTGAGAAGGATATTACCCCTGTAGGGGGGTCCTGGAGCATGCTCCCCAGAAGAAAATTTGGAAAATTCCATATTTTAGATTTTCCATTTTGAGATGCATTTTTTTGCCAACCTTGGGAGAACTGGAAAAACTTGACTTCAGCCAGTCAAAAATATTATGGCCTCCTCCTTACTTAGTATTATGTCACTGGGTCAAACATTTACAGTATATGAGGCACAATGTGGTAAAGGCACCACAAATGGCTTAACGCCGACAAGAGATAGTAATGCTGTAATGCTGTGTCCACACCGCCCAACAGCTCATTGTTGATTAACAGTCTGCAATAAATCACAAATGTGTCAAGCCCGGCTCATTGTGTGATCATCATAAAGGCTGCTTTATGTAGTTGCCAGCTTTATTGACGATATTATTGCATAATAGGCTACTTGTTTTCACGGGAGCAATCCGAGCTAGCTGTTAGCTGCTAATAGCTTGTTAGCTCCGGGAGAAAACCCCTTGGCTACGACCCATTGTAGATGAAATGTGAGCAATAAACTTCAAAATCAACAAGCCCTACTCAGTCTGTGATCATTGTTCAACAGATGCTTTATGTAGATGGGGGTTTAATTGACTTTATTCATGCTTATTTCTCGTTTTCACGTGATCGGAGCTTTAGCTTGTCGCATTAGCTTTGGGAATGCTCCGGGCATCATCAAGGTCCAAACACATTCCCAGCGCAGATCCAGCCACTCAAAGAAGTTTTCTTGTTGCCGCTTTTAATCCTGGGTGTTTAGATAAAAGAAACAGTGATGTGTGTCTTTGTAAAAGTCCCAGAGCTGCTGTAGCTCCGGTTCACAACACGATCTGCCCCGGTAGCTCAGCTCCAACGCCAAGTCACTGTTGGGGAAAGCTTCTGATTGGTCGACGCTCGCGAATTTCTCCAAAAAGTTAATCTTTCCAACTCTAGCGTCAGCCGCTTTGGAGTTGCTGGACGTGCGTCAAAAGCCTCCCACGCGCATAAAGCTTCAAAACGCACTGCACAGGAGGCGCGGGACACACTGAATGATCTCTCGACGCTCCCCGAGGCGCGTCCCCCATGTATTTTCAATGTACCAGGCATAACTTAACTCAGCTACTCTTCCATCATGATTGACAACCAATACAATGTCATGTCATTCAGATTTAAATACATTTTATTGGCAAAGGCAACCTAAAACACATAATACAGTGGTTTCCAACATTATGAATATATTATATATTATGAATATTCAGGAAAATAAAAGTTGATATATCTTTCACTAATTCTAGTTATGTTATTTTAATAATTTGATAACACAAAGCTCACTTCAAAAATGTCTGGCAGTCTAATCTCTAAACCCCAAACAATATCTACTCTTTAAAATACAATTGAATTTTATATATATATTTTTCTATATAGAAACATGTTGGAAATAAGTATAATAATTATTAGGCTATAAATAAAAAATAGCTGGTAGTGTGCGATGGGGAAGGGCAGAGTAGCCTACATGCTCCGTACAAACACAGCGAGGAGGAGGAGAAAAATAACCCCAAAAGATTTGGTTATGATAGGCCTTACCTACATATTAAAGGAACAGGCCACCGTTTTTCCATACTGAGATATGTTCTTACCTGAGCTTAGATGAGTTGATGCGTACCTGTCTGGTCTTTGTGTGTGCGCTCAGTCACGCAAAAAGACCAAAGACGTTGTTGGCATCCCCCCCCCCCCCCGCCCCGCATATTCCTACAGCTCCAAACGGGGTGAAGTTAGAAGCTTTAGTAAGTGCTTTATTTGTCATTGTACAAGCGTACAACGAAATAGTGTTCGGGTGTTAGCCCTGAGCCGCTGCCACTGAGCCGCTGCCACTGAGCCGCGCTGCCACTGAGCCGCGCTGCCACTGAGCCGCGCTGCGACTGGATGCCTTCAGTCTCCTCTGATCCTCTAAAAAGGTGCACCGCCTCCTGGTTTGTCCCTGTTTCAGAGCGTGGTGTCCTGCACTGGTCAGCCCCACCTCTTCCTTCCTCTTCCTCCTGCAGCTCCCTCTGCTCCGCAACAGTCTTTCACCATCTTCTGGGTAGAGTTTAGCAGTTTATCTGTTTTATTCTCCAGTAAACATCCATTAGCCAGAACAATAGAAGACATATGTGGCTTAGCAGCAAGTCTTGCCCGGATACCTCCTCATTTGTTCCTTTCTTATTTCCTGTAGCTCTTCCTGTGACGCCTCCACTGTGCTGCAGCCGTGGGGGCTCTTGGTGCCTCTTCAGTGTCTCAGAAGAAGACATTTGTAGGTCTCAAATGGGTTTAGCTGATAAGCTAGCTGTTTACTTTTAAAACGCTGCTTTCTCCAGGACCATTATGGACTCTGCAATAAATAAAATCAAGGCAAAGACAATGTGGAGCACAGACACCACAAATGCAGTTCGCAGAAAAAGGCACAAAATGCAGCCGTACCCAGAGAGAGGGAGGTTGCTGCTACTGTATGTAACAACAGGACTAAACTCGATTGTACCCAAGAGTGGAAATCAACTAAGCTTTATAAGCCTGTTTGCATAAGGCGTCAAGGTCTAAACCAGGTCCAAACCAGGACTAAACCCTGGCTAAACCAGACGGCGCACGGGAAAGCGCCAAACTAAGCCTTAAACCTGTTTGGTCGCTGGAGTGTGTCTGCATAAGCCCTCAGCACATGAATCCTGGAGAGTCTGCCGCGCAGTAATCTCCTTTCCCCTCCCCAGAGCCAACAGAGCCTCCGAGACTGTTTGTGATGCTAATGCTACAAGAATGAATCATGCTCCAAATTCACACGATGCGGCAGGAGAAAGAGTGAGGTGCTGCTGCTACGGGGGGGCGGTCTGATCTGGGAAAAACAGCATCTGTCGACGGGAGCGTGGAGGGGTGAGCAGGTATTATAGAGGTTTGGATGAGACGCAGGTAAGAAGCACTACCTGCGTATCCGCGGGACTTCTGATTCCTCTTTTCCCAAGTGTCTGGTCTGCTGATCTAGACATTATTATAGGGACAGATGGAAATAAAAACGTTTCTTGTTTAGTTTTTGAATAGGTTGCGTTCCCGATCTAGAATGTGATGATGTCATAGTAGCAGGTGGAGGGCAGGGGCCAATACAACTCTATGGGAGAAATACAGTTTTCTCCAAATACAGAGAAATACAGAAATCTCCAAAATGAAATTGACAAAATGTTTTCCTCTTCAGTATTTGAACCTGACATATTATTTTTATGTCTGAAAGTTCTTCCTATTGGCCAACATCACGCTCATGTTTTCGAATACTGTCACCACTTTTGTGATTGGACATTGTCTCGAAGTTCATTGTCTCCTCTGTCAGCACGTATAAACCAGTTTTTGTTTCATGTGGATTCTCCCAGTAATGACTGAGATATGAACCAAAAACTAAGACAAAAAAGTTACCATAGTTACCACCATTGAATTTTCAGTTGGCCTCCACCTCAATTTTAAACTATAGGCTCTTTAGAATGTTGTGATGTCACGTGAACGTAACCTATAAGCTATCATAAGTGAAAAAAATCTGTAAACCTCAAAATTTGCCTTGTTCTTTGAGGTTCAAAGCTGAGCTCAGACTGGAAAGTAAGAGTGACTAAAGTGGTTATTTCGTTGCATGAGTGGAACAAAAACCTCATTTAGAGAAAACCGGCCCTAAAGTTTTGTAACGTGTGCTCGGCACATTTCTCCGCTCTTCCGTACCGGGCGTCTCGCTGAAGGAAAAATGTTAGATTTGGATATAACGTCATCGTGGACACCCTTCAGGACACGTGGATGTAAAATCTGTCAATATTTGTCAATGAATACCCGTGGGAAAGACGGCTTTACGAAGCGAAGTAGTTGCTACTTCGGCGTTATCTCGGCCTCGCGGACATAATGTCATAAAATAAGCATCGTACGGGGTAAGTTTTGTCATTTTTATACTCTGACATGAGAACTAAGATGTTAGCGGAGGAAACAAGCCAAAAATTCTCCACTTCGACCACTGCTTGAAAATACTTTCACCTGTCGTGTCTCGCCTTAAGTAGAGCAACCAATAGAGGAATACAATCGTTTTTTGTCTTGTTTGGTTTGTACCCAACAGCCCGATATCGCTTCATCTGACTGTAGAGGCTCACATTCACTGAAGAGCACCTGAGAGGGCTCTTTGAGAACGTCTTTTTGCCTGTGCCAGGACAGAGGTTTCAGATATTAATGTAAATATTACTAATTCCCATGGCGTTCTGTAACCAATTCAGATGGTGTTCTTTCCATGTCCTTGTTTTTTTCATCCTACTCTTTCCAGGTCCTTCCACATTAACAGTATAGTATTAATATATTGACTCTGAAGTGGTTTAGCCTCATCTGCCCCTGTATGAGCCCTCCGGGCATGTGCACAAAGTACTCCCCCACCATCAGCGGGAATATCTGAGGAATCGCAGCGAGACAAATGCCCAATCGGAGCCCGGCGCTTCTCCCTGTACTCATTTAGATCGCCCACATCAGAGGAGACGGACTGAGGCGCGCTCCCAGGTGAAAGCCCCATCTATCAGCCGAGGGAGGGTGGCGAGGGCGGGGAGGGGAGAGATGAAAGGAGGATGAGTAAATGTGAGGGCTCGGAGCTCATCCCACGGAGGGGGAGACGGTCCAGATAAAAGCCACTTCCACCACTGCCATGTTCGACAAAACGCTCCACTTAGACTTGCAAAACAGGCTCGGGAAAGTCATCAAATAGAATGAATAAATTAAAGGCGGGTTGTGTAGCGCGTGTGCTCTTACAGATGAAAAAAAGAGTCTGCAATCACAACTCAACCTGGGCGGCTTTGACCTGTATACTGAAGGTTTACCTCAGTACCCGCTGTAGTATGTGGACATACCACAAGGCCTGCTGTGAAACTGAACAGGGACAGGGAATTTGGAAGAGTATTCAGATCAGATAGGGAAACTATTCCTTTGACATTAATTTGACCCCCTGGAGCTCAGTCACTCGGAGTAGAGCTGCTGCTTCTAAACATCGACAGGAACCAGCAGAGGCAGCTCGGGCACCTGTTTCAGATGCCTCCTGGTCGCTTCCCTGGGGAGGTGTTCCGGGCGCGACCCATTGGGAGGCGGCCCCGGGGAACATAGGACTGGGTCTGGACATATGCAGTTGTTGCTCTTGAAAATGTTAAAACATTAACACAGGTTGTCTATTTACAAACCAGAACTGATTAATGAATCAATAATGCTGCCATCTTATTTCAGTGTTATTCAAATTGTTTAATTTGAAAAATATTTTTTATTTCAGCCTTAGAAATTCTGGATCTGGACTCAGGTCCGCCAGTTGGGGACCCCTGGACTAGACGTTTGTGCTGATCAGGTGCGCTCTGTGTGATCTTCAGCTCCGAACATGGGCTGGACAGACACCCAGGGCTAATGGCGATATTATGTACAATAGGGCAGTGTTTTTCAACCTTTATTGAGCCAAGGCACATTTTTTCATTGAAAAACATCACGATGCACACCACCAGCAGAAAACATTAAAAAATGTAACTCTGTAGCTTATATTCACAATGTAAAGTGGTTCTCATCAGTGTCTTGAATAGGGACACTGTATAGTCTCGCTAGCCACAATGCCTCTGTCACCTCCACCTGTCACCTCCACCTGTCACATCCATGCATCACTAATTCTCTTGCCTCAAAGAAATTAGCAACGTGCAGCCACTTACTGATATGTTAGAGTATTACATGGTGACTCTGCCGATCACTAGACAGCACAGAGACTTGACAACAGCACATTATTTGCAGATAATAATTAATTTGTTTTCAAAAAATATTTTTTAGACCCACTAGGTGAAATTGGATAATTTCCCACGGCACACCCGACAATATCTCACGGCACACTAGTGTGCCCCGACACAGTGGTTGAAAAACACTGCAATAATGGTCCCTGATCAAAATATTTGCTCCTACAGACTGTATAGACCTGAATCTTTTAATGCGGAGCGGGGGTGGCTGGTGGGTTGGGGGTACCAGAACGTGCTAGTGTTTTGATCATGTTTCTGCAGAGTGGAGATTCCCAGGCACTCGTCAATGCAGTGTTTAACTCACAGTGGGAGAAATAAAATGCACTTTTTGCTGCAATACTTGATCAAATATCGCAATACTTCCAATACTTTTTTTATCCTGCATTCCTACACAGCACCTTGTTATATTTTTGTATTGATGCACTTTTAAATTTTAACACTTTAATATATGTCAAATGGCGTTGGGTTATAAACTTCGGACACATGACTTTTTCCACATTTAAGGTAAACATATTACTTACTGTATCGCAATACGTATGGGGAAAAAATTGGATCGACCCAGCCCTAATAGTTTATTTGTATATTTGGTCAGGACAGTGCATGTTAATGAACATACATGGGACTCATGCAGGTAAACACGCCGGGTTGTAGCCTCAATCCTGGTTTATGGTCGTGCAGTTAGCCCTGCCCACCGTTCAACCGTCTTCCTGACGCAAGGCAAAGTCGGTCCAACTTAATATTATTATTAACAATACATATTTATATATATATTAACAATATATCAATGTAAAATAATTTGGAAGAGGGAGATTGAAGGAGTTTGTTTCTCGTGTTGTGTATGGATCAACCAATCACAGAGCTTGCGTTCTCCGACGTGAAGTCACATTTTGAAGGAGGTGCACGCATGCGAGCTCACTGATTGGCTGCCAGGTGTGCTGAACAGAGATGGAGGAGTTGACGGACGACCATAAACCGGGCTTTGGGATTATTTCCATCCGTCGTCCCCCATGCACACTGTCATTCATCCTGGCCTATTGTACATGTTTTTAGTGGTAGGGGAAACCGGAGTACCCGGAGGAAACCTACGCAGACACGGGGAGAACATGCAAACTCCACACAGAAAGGCCTCGTCCACGTCGGAATCGAACTTGGGACCTTCTTGCTGCAAAGCACGAGTTCTAACCGCTGCGTAAGAAAGAGAGAAAAGGAGAGAAAGAAAGAGAGAGAGAAAGATCTATCTCTCAAGCAGCCAACCTCCTGAGATTTAAGTGTCAACATTGACATCCTGCAGTAATTAACCTTACAAGTTTTCTTATTGTCACACAATGAAATAAATAAATACATAAATACATACATACATAACTAGAGAGAAAGGGAGAAAAAGAGAGAGAGACAGACGAAAGAGAGAGAGAGAGTGCATGTGTATGACAAATATAACTGATCCAAACAAAAAGGGAATCTGATCCTGGTTTTTACCACCCCTGAGGAAAACTCCATCAGGTCACAGACATCAGTGCAGACAAAGTTAATATGCTTAGCTAAGCACAGGCCAATTCAAAAAATGTCAAACCACTGTAAATGCATTTGACTAAATCCACTATGACAGCTGCACCTGACACACGATCAATACAAGCACATGTCACCACGCCCTGAAACAATCACCTCTCCACACAATCAAACTGTAGTTTGCTGTCCCGCCGCCTCCCTCTGCGGACAGTACGAGTGCATTCAACTTCCACCATTTCTCTGCTGCTCTCTCTCTCTCTCGGGGCGACGGCATGAAATATTTACCAACGCAATCATTTGTTTATCCCTGACAAGTCTAATTGCGCCGGATCTTTTATTCATGTAGCATAGTTTACGGCTCCGGCGGGCGAGAGCAGGCGTCGCAGGAGCATCAGCCAATTAGCCCTGTGTGATCCGCCGCCTCGCCGATTCCCCCGCACACGCGCCTTTGTGCTGCACCGTTCAAACAGGCGGGAGCGTGACGACGGGACGAGTCCTAATGGGCTGAGTGAGAGCGAGGCTGATCAAGAGGACAGAGAGTGGAGGACGAGAGGACAATCTTTAGATACAATTCAGCCATTTCCAGCAGCAAAATATGTGTTTATTTTTTCAGGCAGCAAAGAACTATCCTGTTTCTGACTGTTTGACCGCACATGTGACTAGCAAACCTCATCTTAACATGTCTGGGAGAGCAATCGAGAGAAGACAGAAAAACTGCTACACTACCGTACTGACAAGAATCAATTGTCACCATGTATTTGAATGTTCACCCTTCACACACACACAGTCAGGAGTGTTGTGACCTCAAGTGCCTCCTATCTGTACACACCTGTCTCGCACTAAACGGCAGATCACCCTGGGGCCCACAGCCCGAGGTGCACAAGGTGAAGCAGGACCTGACCCGCTTCTTCTTCTTCGTCACACCACATCACTAGGACGCCAAAGACGTGACCTACTTCAGTACATGGAGGTAGTTTGGCATGGACTAGTATCAGAGGAAGTAAGGTTTCAGCTCTGGGAGGTGCATGCACCAGTAAAGGATTTCAACAGACGCACGTATTTGAGGTTATTATCCACAGTGAATACAAGACCAAAAATATTTACAATCTGCAGCAATACCCCATAGGTACAAGTCATTTCGCTTTTACATTGCATTGTGTTAAATTTGGCAGGTACAGTGTATCAAGGCCAGTGTCAAATAAAGTGTTACCACCTTTCTATTTGTTACGTAAACGTAGCTCACTGGGTAAAAAAGCCTCCAAACCACATGAAATTATTTTCATCAGCAGCTCTTTTCTATCTGATAAAATTGCCTACAGACATAGACACTGTTGTAGGTCAACCCGAGACCACTCTAGTGTCATAAGAATAAATGGTCATATTTATATTACTCCTCTCTACCTGCTTTGGGCACTCAAAGCGCTTTACATCAAGGAACCACTCACCCATTCACACTCTCATTCATAAACCAATGTACGCAGACGGTAGCCCCAGCTGTATTCACTTCTCCATCAGTTCCGTCCACATTCACGCTCTCGCTCCGAAAAAGTCGCACCACCAGCCACGCCGAACTTATGCCCATGTTAACGGACATCAAGCGACCAGAGCTCTGCCAGGTGACCATAGACCGTTAAAAAGAATAGCAGCTCCTCCTCACTCCTCCCCATTTACCATAATGACCACGTTCCAGGGAGAATTCATGGCAGATTTACAGACTCCTCTGTAAGTAGGCAGAGGTAAAACAAAGTTTTACTTCTGCCTACTCCTTTTCGGATTATAATGTTTTATTTTATATTTTATTTGTTATTGTATGTATCTACATAAGGAACAAATTCGAAATAAACACTACCACTACTACTACTACTACTACTACTACGTGCTTGCTTGTTGCGTCGTGGTCTTTTCTTTTACTGCTTTACTCCACACCCGCCACTTCCACACCACCTGTTTCAGTTGGTCTCAGAGCGGCTAGTTACTTCACCCTTAAGTGCTGCGGTTGGATTCACACTGATCCAAAAGAGCCGCGCTTGGGTCGACAGCCCCTTAAGGTTAGACCTAACCAGAGCCAGTGTGAAACGCCCTGATGCGTTTGTCTCCAGCAGGTTATACGACTTTAACAGCTGCTCACTGTCAGACAGATGAAGTACATCCAGAACCAGGAAATAAGACCACGTTAGTCCAGTGCTCAGGTCTCTGCTTCCTGTCACTTAGAAAATAGACTTTAAAGAACAACTAACCCCCAAACCAACCTTTTTGAGCTGATAAACTGTATAAATGGGTCTATCTGTCTCAGTCATTATTTTGACATCCAAGTACATATTGGTTTAAATCTTAATTTTGAGCCTAAAACCATCTGAGTGGCGGCCTCTTCTGGTAAAAAAAACATATCTCATCACACCGTCCTCGCATGGCTCCAGGCTTTCAAATATTCAATGTGTGCGAAGAAAAGCTCTCCTGGTCCAAGAGTCAGGACTAAACATGGTGAGAACCTCAGGGAGAGGCCTCCTGTTTGTCCCAGAGTGTTATTGACTTTTCTGATCGGAACGACCAAATAGAATTTTGTGCCAAATTATTTTAATTTTCGTAAAACTAATATTTGTACTCTCCTATAGGGGGCGCTATTGCGCCCAATTTGAATTTTGCCAAATGAAAGTGTTTAGGACTGTGACTTTAACAACTGATAACAAAATGATCGAAATCGGGCTTCATATGTGCGAATGGGAGCCATTTTTGTTTGCGAAAAATCTCAAAATACTTCGTACAGTTTGCCGCATAAAAAACGTAAAACTTAGAAAAGTAATTTGGATAACTTTTAAAGTTCTACTTCTCAAGATTATTTTCCACCCGTTCCGATAAACGCTCTAGGAACGTGCACGACGAGAGGAGTGCGTTAGTGTATGGTCGATTGGAGGCGAGCGCTTTGCGCTCGTTTTGAGCCCTCCGCGCACTATACGATTACAAGAGCCCCTTCGCCAGCCCTGATGGCGCTCGGGCCTAAAAAAGAGACTAAAATCATCCAAACTTCCAATGACAGTTTGAAAGAGCCTCATGTCTTTGCCAAAGGAACAGCTCTGTGCTTTGTTCATGTGGGAGAAGCTCCATAATGAAGAGGGACCTTGATTAAATACTAACTATTATCAATATGAGTTGACTAAATTAATTTCAAATTTAAGAGAATTCTGGACTAAAACTGAATGGCATTTTTGTCAAAAAATAGGACTAAAACTAAATTCCTTCTTGTCATTACATACGAAACTGTGTGGCACTTTGAATTGTGTTGTGTACGAACTGCGCTCTACAAATAAACTTGCCTTATTCCCCTGAGGAAGAGATCTAACCTCATGATGTGAAGATGGCTGCCACTCAATGATCCTTCACATCGCGCGAGAACTGCAGTGCCAGCTCCAAACACATGAAAAGTGGGTTTCTAAAATGTGCTTTTCTTTTTTTGCTTTATAGACCTATTTACAGTAAGAGCACACAGGCTGCTGCCGTAGTCCCGGAGTCATGTGGGATTAGCTTGGCTGCTGTTTACCTCGTGTACGTGAGTTTGTTTTTGACAGCGCAAAGGCCGGATGTTTGCCGTGTCTGTGATAGCGCTAATCCCACAGAGAGCAGTGCAGCGCAGAGGAGTCAGCTCTGTGTGTGTGTGTGTGTGTGTGTGTAACAGGTACTGCCTTCATCATCGTCATATACACAGAGGGGGAAATAAGCATCAGATTTGACACCATTTCCTTACTCAATATATTTGGATCGGCTCTTTTGGCTCCCGAATGTAAGATAAATAAATATACAAATACACAGTTAAAATGTTCAACAAATTTAGCAGAGATTTTGATTCATGACTTGATAAGACTACTATACTATAATCAAGCTTACTTGGTATTGCTGTGAGATGTTTCTGTGACGTCCCTGCAATGTCTCTTCATACAACTCTTTGAGATCTCGTTGGTATCTGACAGGTCTCGGAGACATTGCAGGGACGTCACAGAAACATCTCACAGCTTGAGTACAACAAATAGTGATCAAAATACAACTGCTTGAGACCGTGTAGACCTCTCGGGGACCATACGGAGACCAGGGGCGGCCCCCCTTTTGACTACAAGGGAAGCTGAGCTTCCCCTAAAATTTCATTAATTTTTATTTTAAGTATCCATCCATTTTCTTGAACTTGTCCGTTGCCGGGTCGGGGGGGGGGGCGGGGGGGGGGGTTTAGCTGTTGGAGCTGCACCAGCCCCTATGGCTCCTCCTGCAGATGGTGGGTCCACAGAAGGACGGCCTCATGGTTCTAACCGGGCCTGTTGGTCTCTCATAAGGGGCTTCTGAACCGCTCTTTGTCTGACCCGTCACCTAGGACCTGTTTGCCATGGGAGACTCTACCAGGGGCACCAAGCCCCGACAACAGAGCTCCAGGATCATTCAGGCTCAAACCCCTCCACCACGTTAAGGTGGGGGTTCCAGGAGGGGTTATTTATTTATTTAGTAACTAATTATAATTAAACTATTAATAATGAAAAGTCTGCAATAATGTGCTTTACTTCATGAGAAGGTCACTTGTTCATCAGCCGTCCCAGTGTGGTCTTCAATAACACGCACATGCACACAATGCCGGAGGGCAAAACGCTCGCCTCCACAATCAAAACCTCGTTAATATCTCCAACCACATTTTGAGATCCACCGGCAAAACAGTCGCTTGACACCTAACAAATTTAAACTGAAAGTGTCAACTAATTTGGAGCAGCTTTGTCCCAAGGATCACGAGCTACTGCACTCATCGGACTGCTGCAAACAAAAAGACCATTTCATCCGTGCCAAATACTACAGACATACAAAAAAAAACGTATGTGCACATAACATTAAACTATAGTTTAAAGTTATTCTTAATACTTAAGTATACATTTTTGCCTAAACCAGTTTAACAATTACATTTAGGCTATTAATTTATTATCATAATCAGCACTTAAATATCATTAAAATCAACAGGGAGCACCAAGAGATGATGAAAGAATCCCCACAATTTGGACAAAATAACCTGTTATAGATTTAGTGCCCGGTTCAAAAGTCTGATCTGTGACTGGACTGTCCTCACTTGAACAGCATGACAGGAACATCTACTGTGAGGCTTTAGCAGACACGACTAGGCACTTGGTGGTAGTAACTTTTTTGTGTCTGTGCATGTGGAGTAGGTTTTTATTTTCTTACCTCTAATACCATGAAGTGAGCAAATTCACTCATGGCACGGACGCTGATTCAGTCCTGTCCAAGTCACTGTTATCTGTTGCTTTCTTCATGTTGAATCTGATCTTAAATCAGTGAAACTTTACGCTTCTACAGGGGAGTGTGTGTTCACTACATTGATTTTATTATATTTAGCCACATTTAGCACGATCTTTTGTCCAAAGTTTTCAGCTAATTTATAATGGAGTACTTTTGCCCTACAGTCGGCTCCGCGGTTCAGAATCACGTGTGCGTGACGTCACTCGTCAACGTGCATATAAGGCCGGACTCACACCAAGCGGAAAAAAAACGCTTTCTGTCGCTCAGCTTGCTCTACTTCCTTGGCCAGCCCCCCTTGTGCAGGAGCACGTGGAGGTGGGGTTGGAGACGCAGCTGAAGTGCATGAGCCAATTACGCACCGGCGTCTGTCAGATCATGTTCTGTGGTTGGTGGTCTGTGTTACAGAGCCGCTGCGGCCGCCCATATCGTGCCGCTCTCCTGTGGATTTCCAGTCGCCAGGCAGTATAGGGAATGAATGGAAGCTCGCCGCTCTCTTCTCTTCCGCCACTCTAGGTGCGAGTCTGGCCTAATGATCATACATGCAAATCTATCGCCCGTGCCTGCAGCCATAGGAACCTCCAGCTCCAGGCTGAGTGAGCCCCGTTGCCCTGCGCTCGCTCACTTCACCTGGGCAGCGTTACAGCCGACCGCATCCACCGGCTGTCTGTCTACTCACTAACCCCGCTCCAACAGACTGAGGGCAATGAGGGCTATGAGACATCGCGCAGACGCTGAGGTGAAAGTTATACCGCTGTATTTTACAACATGTGAACTTTTTACTGCTTTTACTTAGTAGCTAGCAGCAGCACGCTAATGTGTCAGTCTGCACAACAAAGTTACGCCGCAGCTGTACATGAGACTGAGCACCAAACTAATCTAAGCTTTGCGATGACTCTAAAATTGACCAGGCAGGTGCCCGTGGCTCCGTGCGCGCTCTGCGCTCATTTGATGCGCGATTGTGACTGCGATCAGGGTTGCCAGATTCTCAAAACCAATATATCGTACCAAGCTTCCAAATAAACTAAACCAGAGGTCACGAAATGGTGGACCTCAGTCTGGTTCCGGACCCACGCGCCAACCGGTCCGAACCTGAAACTTGGATCCAAACTTTGGACCCGACCGTGACTCCCCTCAGTCCTACAGCTGTGTCTGCGCTGTCTCTCTCCCCCTCATGCTATGCACTAACCCAGCTGAACAGAACGAGAAACTGCAAACTCTGAGCTCCTTAACACATTTTAAACTTTTAGGATTGGCTGTAGAATGATTGGAATACGGCTTGCTAAAGATTTTAAACCGAGAAGACACTAATTATGTAATTAAATATGCACCGCAAATAGCGCGGCTGTTTCTTGATCGTTTAAAACAAAAGAGCAGCAAGCAGGACCAAACCTGGACGAATCCATTAAAATGCACCAGAATGCAGGAAAATTCATCTAAAAAAAAAAAAATCTTCCGGGGGAGGGCATCCGGACCCCCCCATTGGGGTGCTCTCTCCCACTGCAGTCTCCTTGAAATCTGTGCGAAACACTCCTCTCTCTGCACACTTTGCGATGAAACTGAAGCCATTAGTAGAACTACAGTTCTAAAACAAAATGAAAGCCTAATACATTCAGTGTTCAATCAATATAGTTGTCATTCATATGCACTACAAAAAGTGGATTGTTTTAATTTATTAATCATAGAATCTACGTGTTCTGCCGCGGCCCCGTGAACTGTCACCTTTTTCACTATGTATGTGTTTGCATGTCTGAATGATCTCCCTCTCACAAACGCAGGCTCTGATTGGCTTGGTCCAATCCCTTTGAAGCCAGAGCAACAAATGAGAGGTTTGTGTTGTGCATAGACATATTATTAATAGGGAGATAGCAGTCTCCTGTGGACCCACCACCCGCAGAGGGATCCGTAGGGGTCGGGTGCAGAGAGGACTAGGTGGCAGTCAAAGGCAGGTGCCTTGACGACCTGGTCCGCGTGCGCAGCTTCTGGCGTTCGGGACATGGAACGTCACTTCGCTGGGGGGGAAGGAGCCTGAGCTTGTGCGGGAGGTTGAGAGATACCGGCTAGATATAGTCGGGCTCACCTCCACGCACAGCCTGGGTTCCGGATCCCAACTCCTGGAGAGAGGCTGAACTCTCCATTTTTCTGGAGTTGCCCGCGGGGAGAGACGGCGGGCTGGGGTGGGTTTGCTCATAGCCCCCCAGCTCAGCCGCCACGTGTTGGAGTTCACCCCGTTGAACGAGAGGGTCGCGTCCCTACGCCTTCGGGTTGGGGACAGGTCTCTCACCGTTGTCTCGGCCTACGGGCCCAACATCGGTGCAGAGTACCCGGCCTTCTTGGAGTCCCTGGGAGGGGTACTAGATAGTGCTCCGACTGGGGACTCCATTGTTCTACTGGGGACTTCAACGCCCACGTGGGTAACGACAGTGAGACCTGGACGGGGGTGATGGGGAAGAACGGCCTCCCCGATCTGAACCCGAGTGGTGTTCTGTTATTGGACTTCTGTGCTAGTTACAGTTTGTCCATAACGAACACCATGTTCGAGCACAAGGGTGTCCATAAGTGCACGTGGCACCAGGACACCCTAGGCAGGAGGTCGATGATCGACTTTGTAGTTGTGTCATCTGATCTCCGGCCGCATGTCTCGGACACTCGGGTGAAGAGAGGGGCTGAGCTGTCAACCGATCACCACCTGGTGGTGAGCTGGATCCGCTGGCAGGGGAGGAAGCCGGTCAGACATGGCAGGCCCAAACGTGTTGTGAGGGTCTGTTGGGAACGTTTGGTGGATCCCTCTGTCAGTAGGGTCTTCAACTCCCACCTCCGGAAGAGCTTCACCCAGATTCCGAGGGAGGTTGGAGACATGGAGTCCGAGTGGACCATGTTCTCCTCCTCCATTGTCGATGCGGCTGCTCGCAGTTGTGGCCGTAAGGTCTCTGGTGCCTGTTGCGGCGGCAATCCTCGAACCCGGTGGTGGCGCCCGGAAGTAAGGGATGCCGTCAAGCTGAAGAAGGAGTCCTACTTGGCCTTGTTGGCTTGTGGGACTCCGGAGGCAGCTGAGAGGTACCGGCAGGCCAAGCGTGCTGCAGCTCGTGCGGTCATAGAGGCAAAAACTCGGGTCTGGGAGGAGTTCGGAGAAGCCATGGAGGAGGACTATCGGTCGGCCTCGAAGAGATTCTGGCAAACCATCCGGCGCCTCAGGAGGGGGAAGCAGTGCTTCACCAACACTGTTTACAGTGCGGGCGGGGAGCTGTTGACCTTGACTGGGGATGTGGTCGGGCGGTGTAAGGAGTACTTCGAGGATCTCCTCAATCCCACTGTCACGTCTTCCGATGAGGAGGCAGAGGCTGGGGACTCGGAGGGGGGTTCGTCCATCACCCAGGCTGAAGTCACCGAGGTGGTTAGAAAGCTCCTCGGTGGCAAGGCCCCGGGGTGGATGAGATTCGTCCCGAGTACCTTAAGTCTCTGGATGTTGTAGGGCTGTCTTGGTTGACACGTCTCTGCAACATCGCGTGGCGGTTGGGGACAGTGCCTCTGGATTGGCAGACCGGGGTGGTGGTCCCTCTCTTTAAGAAGGGGGATCGGAGGGTGTGCTCCAATTACAGAGGGATCACACTTCTCAGCCTCTCCGGTAAGGTCTACTCCAGGGTGCTGGAGAGGAGGATCCGGCCGATAGTCGAACCTCGGATTCAGGAGGAACAATGCGGTTTTCGTCCCGGTCGTGGCACACTGGACCAGCTCTATACCCTACATCGGGTGCTCGAGGGTTCGTGGGAGTTCGCCCAACCAGTCCACATGTGCTTTGTGGATCTGGAGAAAGCGTTCGACCGTGTCCCTCGTGGTGCCCTGTGGGGGGTGCTCCGGGAGTATGGGGTCCGGGGCCCTCTGCTAAGGGCTGTCCGTTCCCTGTATGACCGTAGCAGGAGCTTGGTTCGCATTGCCGGCAGTAAGTCAGACTTGTTTACAGTGCGTGTTGGTCTCCGCCAGGGCTGCCCTATGTCACCGGTTCTGTTCATTACCTTTATGGACAGAATTTCTGGGCGCAGCCAGGGGCCGGAGGGTGTCCGGTTTGGGAACCTCAGGATCTCATCTCTGCTGTTTGCAGATGATGTTGTTCTGTTGGCTTCATCAAATCAGGACCTTCAGCGCGCACTGGGGCGGTTTGCAGCCGAGTGTGAAGCGGCCGGGATGGGGATCAGCACCTCCAAATCTGAGGCCATGGTTCTCCACCGGAAAAAGGTGGTTTCCCCGCTTCAGGTCGGTGGGGAGTCCTTACCTCAAGTGGAGGAGTTCAAGTATCTCGGGGTCTTGTTCACGAGTGAGGGACGGATGGAGCGTGAGATCGATAGACGGATCGGTGCAGCGTCAGCAGTGATGCGGTCGCTGTATCGGACTGTTGTGGTGAAGAGGGAGCTGAGTCAGGGGGCAAAGCTCTCGATTTACCGATCGATCTACGTTCCCACCCTCACCTATGGTCATGAGATTTGGGTAATGACCGAAAGGACAAGATCGCGAATACAAGCGGCCGAAATGAGTTTCCTTCGCAGGGTGGCTGGGCGCACCCTCCGAGATCGGGTGAGGAGCTCAGTTACCCGGGAGGAGCTCGGGGTAGAGTCGCTGCTCCTTCACGTCGAAAGGAGCCAGCTGAGGTGGCTAGGGCATCTGTTCCGGATGCCTCCTGGTCGCCTCCCTCGGGAGGTGTTCCAGGCATGTCCTATTGGGAGGAGGCCTCGTGGAAGGCCCAGGACACGCTGGTGGGACTATGTCTCAGAGCTGGCCTGGTGTCGCCTCGGGGTCCCCCAGAACAGCTGGAGGAGGTGTGCGCGGATCGGGAAGTCTGGGCATCTCTGCTGAGACTGCTGCCTCCGCGACCCGGCCCCGGATAAAGCGGAAGAAAATGGATGGATGGATGGAGATATCAGTAGTTTGACAGAGTTTGTGTAAAATAAGTGTAGCCTACAAAAGTTATGAACATTGAGTTGGAGTTGATTTTCAATTGAAAAAATAATAATAAAAGGAAAAAATACAAAGTGTTTACGTTATTGAGTTGCTTTTCTTAAATGAACTATACGGAGTTTAAAAATGTTAAAATTAAGTATTTTCCTCCCCGTTTGGGAAGCTTCACTGTAGGTTCCCCGCTCGTGGTTTAGGTTATTCTGCCATGGGCTTGGCTGGAAGCGCTAATGCTGTGGGGAAAACCAATCGGCAGAAGCTGCACAGGATGGATTTTTGTTACGTTCATGTACTTGGAATTCTCGGACAATCCATTTTGCAGCGCTAATCTTTTTAGACTGGCAAATAGGATGGCCCAAATGCAGAGGACACATCTCGAAAGGAGACAACAATGCCAAAATAGATTAAAACATTGCAGAAGAAGCGAGGAAGCATGACTGATGATAATGAGTGTAATAGCGACACTGATCTCTGTGTCGTGATTGTATCGCTGTGTATTTTGACAAACATTGAATCCTGTGTTATATAAAATTATGCACATTATATCATATAGGGCTTTATATTATTACAGATGTGAACCAAATAAATATACAGAATGAAGACCTTTTTATTCTCACAGGTGTCTTTACATAATGATGGATGCTTCCTTCTTAGGTATGACCAAACTTTTCCACATCCCTCCTCATCAGCGTGCAGTAGTGAGAGTCCCACAGTGAATCACCTGTTATTATCGCCGGCTTCCACTCACGGCTAATGGCTCCAAAGTTGATTAAGGTCAGTGTGTAATGGTCTTACAGTAAGTATGCCCCTCCCTCGGGCCGACCGACGCTCCTTTGTCTGCTTAAGAGCTGACCAGCTTAGTATCGATCACGATTGCAGTAAGCACAGAGGGCGCTGTAAATCGCCGGAGCTGCTTGACCCGACGACAGCTGAGGATCGAGGCGGGAGAGAGGGTCACAGTGTTGTTTTTAGCAGCCCACTTCTTTTAAGTCTCTTGGAGGAACATTTAGTCATTTCCAAATGTGAGAGTTTTAGTCGACGATAACTTAAAAAAAAGTATTAGTCCAGTTTTAGTCGACGATGAAGTGTCGTGATAATGAACAGTGACCTTTCTCCTCATCCTCTGATGATCCCTTCCAGATTTTTTTATCAACAGTCTTGTGTAGCGAGTGTGTTCTGTGGCTTCATGCACAAGCTCTGATTGTGAACGTCTGATGAACCACTTTCTAATGTTTTTGTCTCGTCAACAGAAACTCGTCATGTTTTAAGATAAGATAGGACTTTAATGATCTGGAGAACTTCACTTGTTACAACAGCTTTCAAGAAACCAAGTCAGGAAAATGTATATCAACAAGGTGTTTGTTAATTAAGGTTCTCCATATATTTCTATGGAAAATTGTAACACATTATCAGGGTGAAAGCAGCTTATTTTTCTTGCCGGTACTATGTCATGCATATAAATGTTAAAAAAAACCTCTCCCTCACCCTCCGCGGGCGGTCTCTTTTTCCTCCAAGCTCGGGTCCTCTACCAGAGGCCTGGGAGCTTGAGGGTTCTGCGCAGTATCTTTGCAGTTCCTAGAACTGCACTTTTCTGGACCGAGATGTCTGATGTATTTCCTGGGATCTGCTGGAGCCACTCCTCCAGTTTGGGGGTCACTGCCCCGAGTGCCCCAACGACCACGGGCACCACTGATGCCTTCACTCTCCAGGCCTTCTCTAGCTCTTCTCTGAGCCCCTGGTATTTCTCTAGTTTCTCGTGTTCCTTTTTCCTGATGTTGAAGTCGCTTGGTATTGCTATGTCAACCACCACGGCTTTCCTCTGCTCTTTGTCCACCACTACAATGTCCGGTTGGTTCATTACCATTCTGTCCGTCTGTATCTGGAAGTCCCACAGGATCTTGGCTCGGTCATTCTCTACCACCTTTGGAGGTGTTTCCCACTTTGACCTTGGGGTTTCCAGCCCATACTCTGCACAGATGTTCCTGTACACTATGCCAGCCACTTGGTTATGGTGCTCCATGTAAGCTTTCCCTGCCAGCATCTTACACCCTGCAGTTATGTGCTGGATTGTCTCATTGGCCTCTTTGCACAGTCTACACCTGGGTCTTGTCTGGTGTGATAGATCTGGGCCTCTATTGCTACCAGTGTAGGCAGACACTGGAGGCAATGTGGGTGAAGTGCCTTGCCCAAGGACACAACGACAATGTGCACTGTCAGGAGGCGGGATTCGAACCCACGACCTTCCGATCATGAGACGACCCGCTCTACCATCTGCGCCACTGTCGCCCCAATATATATATATATATATATATATATATATATATATATATATATATATATATTATATATATATATATATATATATATATATATATATATAATATATATATATATATAAATATATATATATATATATATATATATATATATATATATATATAACTAAACTTCAAGGCGTTTGAGTCCACAGGCTAATATTATTGGCAGACCACTGTTTTGTGCGTAAGGTGAGAGAGTGCACCTCTCCTCTCTCCCGGAAAATCTTTTAACCGGTTTACTTTCACCCCTGCACATTATCTCTAAATGCATTTTTCCCACACAATCGTGACAACATCTCCACCTGAGTCGCTCCTACAAGACACCAATTTTCCAATCCTAGATGTAAAAATACAGATTTTTTACCCTGAGCAATGTCATTATCTAATTCCTGCCTAATTTTTTTAGCTTTAAACCCAAAAGAATAAGGTGAAAATAGGACAACAGCAACTAGCTTATTCAAAAACTAAGCAAGGTAAAAAATATTATATTTAATATGTCGACAAAATAAACACTCTATCCATTATTGAGATATCAGAAAATATTGGTCATTTGGGCCATTTTAATATCACATTAAATGAAATAAATGTTTTCTTATAAAACCTGTAGCATCTCGCCTTACAGAAAAAAAAATCTTTACATAAATCGAGACGTCAATTGTTTTGCGACAATTGTGTCTTCTCGAGGTATGGAGATTGCTTCCCCTTTTACTGCCATCATTTGTCAATACACGCAAACTGCAAATCACTGTGGCAGTTGGGAAACTCACAGTTAAGTATTTTACAAAAACTGAAACAAAGAAAAATGGACTCCAGTCTTGGAAGTTTGAGGCCTTTCTATTAACTACTGACGCCGCCGAGTTCCTCGAGACTTCGCCCTAGAAACGCGCCGCCGATTGTCAGCTCGGGCCTGAGGCGTCTGCAGCGCGATCTGAGGGATGAAAACAAAGACAGGAGCGCTCTGATCCCGCTCATCCCGCTCATTTAGGTCGGACACAATGCGCGCGCTGCAAAAGGCCCTCTGAATGCCTGCGCGTAGGCTGGCGGAGGCTAATCCCGGCGATGGCAGATAACAGCGCGGGACGTGATGCGGGCGGACGCGCGCAGATAACGGCGGCACAAACACTGCGCCGTGTCCTCGAAGTGGGTTAATTGAAAATCGCACTCCTCGGTATGTCCTGCGGGGCTGACATGATAAAGCTGTTATATTTAGACGCGCCGCGCGGGCCTGTCGGCAGTCGCAGCTCGAGTGTGTGAAAGTGCTTTGAAAAGAATCTTTGGCAGATTGTAAGCACGTCTTTGATCGCTGAGAGCATTCCTCTGCCTTTTTTTTCTGCAGTGCTTTTAAAATGTAAATGTGATTATACAGGGGAAGAGAAAGCCCTCACCTGGAGCAGCCAGACTCTCCTGGGGTTCCCGGGGGCCTGTTCGACAGCTGCAGTGCGTGTGGCCACAGTGGCTCAGTGGTAGAGCACTATAACAGAAAATGATGTCCAGTGTGGCCCTGTTAGTGTATAATATCAAAGTGCTGTATATTCTCACAGATAGGATACAAAAGTTTAGAAACACGTTTTCAGTAACACTTTAGATGACAGCCCTGTTCCCATAAGGCAGCTCACAATCGTCCTCATTTGCGCACTTCTGACGCAGCAGGTTCCAGTGTTAAAATAGACAGCGAAACATGGGTCTCTTACCCCCGGCTCACATTAAATCTGGTTAAGGTCCGGTACGGCGTCCACAAACTTAGAAAGTCATTCAAACCAATGTTGCACACTCACACTGCTCCGTGAAGTCCGGGTCCGGCTACCGAGGCCTTCCAGCGGCAAGTCTATTTTTGCCGGAGACCGGAGCCCCAACAGATCAAGCTGACGGAAAAACACGAGCCAAACAGGAAGTCAGGTCTCGTGAGAAAAGAAGATCCGGTGTATTTCAAAATAAAATCTGTCCGCTCACTACTTATCTGGTCTCGTTTACCACCTGTACACGCGCGTAACGTTGTAAATGTAAACATTTGTCCATTACCAGTGACACAGGGGCATTAGTGTGTTTAAAGCATCCACTTCACTGGGGAGAGTCGTTTTACTGGCAAATACGGCTTTTGTTTATAAAAACTACCTACACACGGGGCTACTTATCACGTGAACTCGCACCAAGCGTGTGAACTCACGTGCACTTCTGTTCTCACGAGGGCCGTTTCTGTCCCTGGCACTGCGTCTGGCACCAGAGCTGGCCACAGTGTCTGCCGGACTCACTGTGAGTGGTAGTTTGGGGCAAACCGGATCAGGACCGAACCCGGACCGTAGTTAATGTGAGCCGGGGGTTACGCTTTTAGACATTGTGGCGGTTCATGTTGTTGTTCACATTATAGACAGAAGGATCACGGTAAGGCAAGGCAAGGCAAGTTTATTTGTAGAGCACAATTCATATACAAGGCAATTCAAAGTGCTTCACAGTTGCAGAAAAAATGACAAGAAAACAGATCAAATCAATCAATAAAACAACATAAAGTTAATCAATTACAGTAAAAGGCAAGAGTGCAGATAAAATACTAAGCAGACGGATAATGTGGAACAGATTTTATATATTGTGCCTATTTAACTAGATTGTTTTGTTGTTGCTGACAATGGGTATCTGGAAATTAAAGTGTTGTAACGTGAAAAAAGGCTTTTAATTACAATAATTATTGAAAACAATGGAATCTAGTAACAAAATCCATGTAAGAGTACATTTCTTTATTATTATTATTATTATTATTATTATTTTTTACAAATTCTTATAATTTTTCTGCCTATTTTCTTTGCCATCATTTAGAGTAGAAACAGCGTTCACATAGCCTACACTCTTCAAGGATGAGATTTCTGTAAACGCTGCAGGATGTATGGACTAACTTCAGGAGCGCACCAGGGTCACGTGACCCAACATCAGCAGCAATGAACAACAAATAACAAGAACAAAAGAGAACAGTAACCAACTAAGAACAGTAACTGTGCCCCTACTCTTCTACTCTCGTGTTCCTTCATTACATAGGATACGATCCTATCTTTTAGGATCTGTGCCTCTATGATAAAATCATTGCGCTCGTGCAAAGACCATTGCTTTTCCACAATTCTAAAAATGTCCCCTTCCTCTGTTAGAACGAGAAAGTCTCCAACTCCTCCGACGTTCCCTCTACTTTGAGAACCCGCATTGTCCTTGGAGGTTCAGTCATGGTGATGAGGGTTGTGCTCTTCAATGACTTCAATACTCTACCAAACATATGTGGCCCTTTAAATGGTGGAAGGCCACATGTTGACCCTCCATGAGCTCGATAAGCGTGGATTCCCTCCATAATGTGACACACAGCAGTGTCCATGCATGGTCAATGATGATGTCTCATGTTGCAGGACATGCTCCTGGCCCGCTTTAATCACATCGTCAAGATTGGGAACATCCCTGCTTTGAAGATTTTCGCCTTATTTTTATTTTCAGAACCCAAATTGCGTAAAACCTTCCTGCCATCAAAGCTACCAAACATGTGGCCCTTTAGGTGGTGCAAGGCCACATGTTGGCCCTCCACAAGATCGAGTGTGGATTCCCTCCATAATGTGACACGCAACGTTGTCCCTGTACATAGCCTCGTACAGGGTGGTGCACGAGACAGCCGAGCCATCAGTGAATGCAACAATTTTGTTGTTCTTGATGTTCCCTGGTTTTACATAGCCTGGTGAGACCAGAATGATTCCCCTCTGTATTTTTTATCCAGCGGGGATCAGTCTGGTCACCCCGCCCTCGTTCGCAGCTTCCGCAAAATCAATCCGTTCACGTGCAATCAGATTTGTTTATTTGCCGTGACGTGTTGTTAGCGAGCAGCGTCACTCACGGGACGCGGAAGTCCCCTCAATAACAATCTGCGAACGACGCACGAAAGAGAGAAAGCGTGTCTCCAATCGGCGGTAAATGACCAAAAACACATGGACAGTAGGTGAGTTTCGTGATTCATAATCCTGCGCAAATATTAACGCAAAACCGCTAATAACACCGCATCAACAGACGCCCGCCCTTCGCTGATTGGTTTACTCCGCTTCCTGTTTGCTTGCGTATCTACCACTCTGGGAAATGGATTTGACGTAACGGTGACCAGACTCACTCGCTGGTACAGCGGCGAGTCTGGATTTTTCCAGGCTAGGTTTTGCAAGTTGTTCTGTCCCACAGAGTCACCGTTTGACGATATTCCTCTGCGATTACATACATTTTTAAGCAGCTAAAGGTAGTTCTAGAAAAGGTTTCTAGAATAGTTTGAGGCTCATCTTAACAGTTGAAGAAAGCTCTCGAACGTAATAACCCGTACTTACTTACATGTGTAATTACTTTCTTGTTACCTGTACCTACACATGTGACTTGGGCTGTAATCTAAAGCGTTACTGTGTGTTTCTTTTATTTCAAGACCATTTACATCGTAGATTCTCCCTGAAGGCGTTCATTCGTGAACAAACACATGTGGACCAACATAAAACATGGGAAAAGTCAAGATGATTACTGGATGCACTAAATGATACGAGGCTTTTTCAAAGTTTTTCAGTCCCTTCTTTTCATTTTGATTTAGTTTTGATTTTTCAACAAGAACACAATGAACATTTTAGTGTTAGTTTTAGTCTCATGAACTACTTTCAATTGACTCTGAATTTTGTCAGAGGAAAAATGGCGATGTAGACTTCGCTTCTGCGTCTGACAGAGCTGTACACGCACCCGGCACAGGCGGTTAATGAATTCACCTCAACAATCAGTACTCGTGTGAGGTATTGTGAGAGCTAGAACTGAGATGGGGCAGCAGCTAACAGCGTATGCTCAACTGTCTAGATCTTAAAGTCAATTATGTGAGGGGAAGTGCCCTATGATCATGTGAGCACACACGGTACATACGTGTAAGTAAAGTCATGGGAGCGTTGTGGAAACATGGATCGAGTGTCACAGGAGCTGTGTGTGGGAGATTTAAAAAAGACGGGACGGTTGGGTTGAGGGCGGCCGGCCGCGTGCGCTCTGCTGCAGCTGCCTCACCAAAAGCTTAGCTGCGTGTCCTGTTGAATCAATGCTGGATGCTGTTCCGTAGTTTTGTCACAGCGCTGAAAGATGGAAGTCAAATTTATTTGAAAATGTTATATTATGAGTTACCTATAAGAGAAACAAAATAGGGTCATAAATAAAACCCCAAAGGACCAAAAACACAACTGTTTACTGTCAAAAGGGACTCAATCAAATTACAAAGTCCACAAGGGAACTGACCAGAATTATAAAATATGTTCCAAATTATTATGCAAATAATCTTTTTCTCAGATTTTCTAAATTTTCAATTGAGATGACAGTCAGCATACTTTTCCAAGTCTTTAACTGTTAGAGGATCATTTGAATGTGATTGAAAAATCCTCCCAGTGATAAAATAAATAAAATTAACTTAAAATGTACTGTACCAAATGATTATGCACAGCAGTGTTTTTATACAATTTAAAGGTTGTAAAGAACTGAAAATGGTAATTTGTTGAATTTGCAGCATTAGGAGATCATATTTCCTTTAAGTTGTAAGTAATGGAATACAGCAGGAACCATGTGTTTACATACACTTCATAAAAAGACACCTTTGCATTTTTTTCTCATTGTCTGACATGAAAATATAAATAACTTATTTTTCTTCGGTCAATTAGCATTTAAAAAAAATATTTCTATTTGTCAAATTCCAGAAGAATGAGAGATATATTTTTCTACACCATTTTTTATTGCTTTTTACAAAACCAAAAGTTGACATACACTAAGATTACTATACCTTTAAACAATTTGGGAAAGCCCAGGTGATGATGTCATGACAAGTCTGGTTCATCCTTTGGTGCAATTTCAAGACACTTGAAGGTGCAGGTTCATTGGTTAAAACAATAATGGAAATGACCAGTCATCATACAGATCAGAAAGAAGGCGGGTTCTGTGTCCCAGAGATGAACGTGCTGTGTCTGACATGTGAATATCAACCCAGAACAAATGCAAAAGACCTGGTGATGATGCTGAAACTGGTAAGAGTTTGTCATTATCCAGAGTGAAACAAGTACTGTACCGACATGGGCTGAGAGGGAACTCTGCCAGGAAGAAGCCCTTACTCCAAAAGAAACATCAAAGACATTTTGGAGTTTGCAAATAAAAAAAGGATAAAGACTTACATTTTTTAAGACATTTCCTGTGGTCTGACGGAAAACAAAAATGTTTTGAACGACAAAGGGGGAATCTTGCAAGGCTGTGAAAACCATCCCAACTGTGACATACGGGGGTGGCAGCATCATGCTGTGGGGTTGTTTTACTGTGGGAGGGACTGGTGCACTTCACAAAATAGATGACATCATGAAGAAAGAACACAATGTGGAAATATTGGAGCAACATCTCAAAACATCAGCCAGGAAGTTAAAGCTTGGGTGCAGATGGGTCTTCCAAATGGACAGTTCCCTAAGCATATGGCCAATATTAGTTACAAAGTGGCTTAAGGATAACAAAGTCAATGTTTTGAAGAGGCCATCACAAAGTCCTGAGGGCTGTTTCATAAAACTCGCTCAGTAAAGCTAGGCTTAGGCTCCAAATCCTTATGTTAGGCACAACAAGTCAAGCTGTGATTACTTGGTTTCACCAAATGGACACCGAGCTTGGCTAATCTTACTAATTCAAGACAGGTTCAACTAATTAGCACTTGCCACGTACATAAGCAGACCACACTAACAATCACAGAGGTCACTGAGAAATCATGGCCAAGCGTGAATGCGCAGCATACTTCACAGGCCGCCAGCTTTGCTCCGCTATGTTAGCTCTAGAGCCCTGCACGGGCCTGATTTCTGGGCCCGAGCCCGGCCCGGGCCCGTGAGGTTCGGGCCCGAGCCCGGCCCGGCCCGACAGACTTTTATAATTAGCCGGCCCGAGCCCGGCCCGCGGCCCGCCTCTTCTCTCTCTCGCTTGCTCTCTCCCCCCCCCCCCCCATATTTTCCAAATGCGTGATTAAACAGCGCTGCAACAGTTGACCTGTATTGTATGAATAAATAAACACTTCTATCTAAACGTAACATAAAGCACAGTGTACAATTTTTTATTGTTGGAAGGAACACGCATGCATTTGTTTCCTGGAAGCACTGCGAAAACATACCGTCGATAGAAGCACTCCGCACGCAAACCGCTCCGTCCTCTCTCTCCATACCGCTTTGCAGAGGTTTACCCACGGCGGGGAAACCCCCCACGCCACAGCCCACGGGGATGGCAGGTACATGTTTGTGGCAAGAGGTGGCGGGTCAAGACGGGACGAGAGGACATAGCGTCGATAGAAGCACATCCGCACGTGAACCGCCCGGTCCTCTCTCGCAATACGAACGCTTTGCAGAGCTGTACGCACGGCGAGGAAAACTCCCACGCCACGGCCCACGGGGAAGGCAGGTACATGTTTGTGTTGTGTTGGCGGGTCAAGACGAGGTGTGAGAGAGGGAGAGAGAGGGAGTGAGGAGAGCGGGTGCTTCATTTAACGTCGCCATTTAAGTTGATTAACGCATTGGCGGGGGAAAACCAAGCCCGAGCCCGGCCCGTGTCCGACGCAATGATGCGGTAATGGGCCCGAAGCCCGGCCCGCGGGCCTTCGGGCCTCGGGGCTCAAATGCAGGGCTCTAGTTAGCTCTATAGGTAGGGCGCAGGGCTTCGAATCACGAGACTGCGAGATCGATCCCAGACTTGACTTTTCTTCTTTTTTTTTGGACTGGGCAAGAACAGAAATTGGCGCTTATGAATTTAAACACTTTTCTTTTCCCCCCAGGAATTTAAACACATGATGGAAAAAAAAGAAAACACTGTTGACACAGGTCATGAGGGTGGGTGCTGTGGGCTAAGGTTCCTTTTATTGGACAAGCTTTTTGATGACACATAATATCATTAATATGTCACACAACTTTGTATTTCACAGATGAGAGACAAAGACAATGTTGGTGTATATTTATAATTTATTGCATAAAGTAATTGATTTTGTGATTGATTTTTGAGGCCAACATACATTTTGGCCAGATGATGGCCCTAATACCCTGTTTGTGTCATTTACATTGCCCATTGGTGTTGGATTCCACGAAGAAGAAACATAGCTTGTGCTCAGTCTGTTCTTAGCCTGGTCCGGACCAGGCTAAGTTCTCTGACTATATTTCCATACTAACTGAGCCAGACTCAGAGTGAGCCTGGTTTATGAAACCGAAAAGACAACAAAATAAGCCAGACTTGGCCAAATAAGTCTAGTTTACAGAGTAAGCCAGTTTTATGAAACAGCCCTCTGATCTCAATCCAGTTCAAAATGTAAGGGCAGAGCTGAAAAGACACGTGCACGCGAGGTGGCCTACAAATGTGGACCAAAACTCCTTCTAACTATTGTGAGAAGCTTGTGGAAGGATATTCAAAACGTTTGACCCAAAATATACAGTTTAAAGGCAATGCGACCAAATATTAATGCAATGTGTGTACACTTGTGGTTTTGTAAAAAGTAATACAAAATGGTGAAGAAAATTCTATCTCACATTCTTCTGGAATTTGACAAATAGAAATAATTTTGAAAATTCTAATTGACCTAAGAAAAATAAAAGTTAATTCTGGTTTCATGTCTGACAGTGAGAAAAAATGCATGTGTCTTTTTATAAAGTGTATGTAAACATATGCTTCCCACTGTATATTACAAAGGAATTATATATATATTACAGTACAGCCCCCAACCCCCCGTTTCTTGCGCCACCCTGAAAAAAGTGCTATCCCGGAACTCCCCATAAAGAACAGTCTGGACACACCACTGGATCCAATAAATAACTGTAAAATCTATCAAGCCTCGAGCGGGACTATTTTATTACCCTTTGAATCATTCATAAGGAAGTAACACTTTGTGCCACATCTGGTATGTCAAATATTTGGACATTGATCCCCTCTGGGACAGGACTGCCCTGAAAAAGAGGTTCTTCATCTCAGTGGGACTTTCCTGGTTAGATAGATGTCAAACTAAAAGTATTCATTACTGTTGACTGCTGTGCTGTTATTGTGTAAAACCTGGTAAAACTTAATATAGCTCATATTCTTTGTTGATAAGACACTTTTCCTGACTCTACATACATTTCACTAAACACTGCACCCTTTTTTTTTTTTTTTTAAATCAGGACTCAGTTCACAGTTTGCATCAAAATTGCACTCTGTAATAAAAATGTTAAGTACACTGCAGCAAAACACTGTTCAATCAATGTGTTCTAGTTTTGAGGTTTTACATTATAGGCCGGTGTGGAGCGCTGTTCATTTGTGCACTGAATGAAAACACACAGAACACTCAAATCAAATTATTTTTTGTTTGATTATTGGATTCTATTTCTAAGAGGAATGTTTGAGATCAGACTTCATCTTACATGTGTCCAGTGTTGAGTGGCGGTGTACTCGTTTGGAGAACTGCGTCCTCATTCTACTTTGTAGTATTCACTTTTTGGATCATGTGTACAGTGCTCTAACCATGAATTGTGTCCAAGGTTTTGACATAGTCCTGTTTATGAGAAACGTGTGCAGTCAATGGAATTCAGTGCCTCATCAACTGAGAAAACTGTAAAAGGGACGTTTTGGGCTACATTGGCTTCTCTAATCTCTTTATCATATTACAGTGTTGGTAATTAACGTCATTCAGGTAAATTACTTTATCTGCCGTTTTCAGGCAGAATAAAGCCCGCCCTTTTGTTCTTCATGCATTTTGTTGTGTCAAAGTCCATTATCATCAGAGGCTCCAGAAACAATGGTTTTAAGAGCTGTCCAGAGCTGTTCAAAGATGGGATTGGCGACGGGGAACATGTGCATGGAGGCTGAGTGGGGCAGGGCTCTGTTTGGAAATGTGAGTTTAATGTTGGGAGGCATCCTGCCCTTAATGTTCACACAAGTTATTAACTATTTATGAAGACGCTAATGACTGCTGGGCTTTTGTTCTCACACACTCTCACAGGCACATGCACTCGTGCAGAGGTGGGGACAGAGTTCTCCAGCACTCAGACATTCTCAGAACATCCTGATATTTGTTATTAGGCCTGTTCTCACATACAAACTTTGGCCAGGGAGTCTAAAAAAAACTAGCTTTTGATGATCAAACCTGTGTCTGAGAAGATCAGACCTAGTTTATGTTGGTTTTGAGTCATGTGTTAAAGGGATTGAGAAAAAACTGTAACTGTGAAGTGTCCAATCACTCATCGTGAGGTTAATTAAAAAATCATTTTAAAAAGATAAAAGCTACTAAAGACAAATCAGAGCAGGCTGGTGATTTTCTCTTTGCATAGCAGTATTTTTGTTGATGTGTTTAATTGTTTCTAGGCCTAATGGGCCAGTAATCTTCCTTTCTTCCATTCTTTATTTCCTCCTTCCATCTTTTCTTCCTTCCTTCCTCTCTTCCTCCCTTCCTTTCTTCCTTCCTCCCTTCCTTCCATCTTGTCTTCCTTCCTTTCTCCCCCCTCCCCAGCACTTTGTGATTTTTTTTTTTTAAATCTGTGATAGGCGCTTTAGAAATAAACTTTACTTAAATAAATCAACTGGAGCTAGGTTAATTCATGCTTGAGTACATTTGGTCAAATTGGTGTGAAACCTCTGAGATTCTAAAGCATTACTAACACAGTGATTACAAGTGCAGTGTTATGGCAGAAGGCGGATGTGTGTTGACTGTGGCTGACATGGAGCTATATACGGCTGGTGTGAGCACAGTCGATCCGGAGGAGGCCCAGACGTGACTCTGAAAATGACACGAGCAGATTGGACCTCCACAGAGGCGCACAGAGTGAGCCCCGCGGCCCGTGTCAGCCGGCTTTGTGCTAACCGGACCTGGCTCCCAGCATGCACTGCTCTGTGTGGACACCCTTTTATAGAGTGAAGGCGCGAGTTGAATAACAAACACCCGGAGGTCTCCAGCTCACACTGCTTTCCCCCCCATTCCAACACACAAACACACTTCTCTGGGCTGTGTGCGATGTTACAGACAGCGGCGCGCATATGTCACAGTGAGTCTGCAAACACTCGCAGCTCCGCCTGTATACTGAGGCTTTGGCTCTGCTGTGACTGGAGTTGCTGTTGATCAGGGCTCTCAGACACGGCCCGCCAGGTGATTTCTCATTAGGGCTGGGTGATATGACAATATTAGATCGTCTTACAGTATGATCTCCAGAGCTGATGATCTGTCATTTTTGTGGGATTGTTTTATCACGGTTCCAATGGCGTGCTGGCCAGAGTCGGGACGTTTCCCGGTGGGCTGCTCGGTTCCGGTGCTTATGGGCCAGGCCATCAGAATAAAATAATGAAATAATAACAGACTCACAGTTGTGCTATTCCAGGCCTAAAGGCTTTAACTGGGCTGCAGCAGGAGCCTGGGCTACTGTTCCAGATATAAATGAAGTAACACAAGCGTAATTGTCATGGAAATCTATCAAAAATAACGACTGATTAATGAAAATCTGAAAAATTTCATTTTCATTCTTGTGGCAGGGAGATACCATTTGATATTGAACTAACTCAGAGGGGTGTTTAAGTGGAACACCCCTCCGCTTTAGTTCAAGTTGATGCAGTCCAGTCACCGCGAGTAAAGAGAGAAAAAGGCAGTGAAAGGTAGAAAAGTGGTCAAATAAATGTTTTATCTACATAACTTGTGCTGATTGTGGGTTTGTATCAGGCTCAGACTGTGTGTGCAGCGGCCCATGTGAAAAGAGAAATTGTTAGAAAATTGTCAATGTGGTGTTTGATCCAGCGACCTCTTGTACTTGAGACCAGCGCACTATTACGGAGCTATATTTTCGGGCCGGTCATCTCCAAATTCCCGGGCTGAAATTAGGTCCCAGCACGCCCCTGCACGGTTCTAAGCACTTCTGCACAGTTGACTCTTTTCACCATCAGTGACGTAAACCCAAGCCACACACTTACTGCTACGCAATGTCGAACGCTAATGTGAGCGTTTGGCAGCGAGCCGCTCCTCTAGCTTTAAACCCAGCGTTCTGTCTCTATTTCAGAGTTATTTATGTCAGTGTCTTTCCCCCGTAACGCCGCTGCTCTGCTCAGTGTGTGTTTATTTACCTGGCGACACATGTGTGAAGAAGCGAGTGTGTCCTTCGTCCTTACAGTTCTGTCAGGCGCCGCATCCTTCTCATTTGTTTACTTTAAATCCTGGGCCGTGTTCACAAATGTGCTGTTTATCCATGACTTTGAAAATAAAAGACTTGTCCAACTTTGGTGAATTACTTGGTCAAGTAATAACTTATGGTAACGAACTGTTTCCGGTTTGCCTTTTACACAATAAAAGACACAATGTAACGCTTTAGAATACAGCCCGCAAGTTCCAGGTGTAAGTACGGGTAACAAGAAAGTAATTACACATGTAAGTACAGGTACTCTTACAGCGTGTAACAAGGGGAACAATGTGTAACAAGAAGTACAAAGTGTAACAAGCGGAGCAATGTGTACCAAGGACAATTAACAAAAAAGTGTAACAAGGGGAACCCAAGATACAAAGTGTAACAAGGGGAACAATGTGTACAAGGAAGTACAAAGTGTAACAAGGAATGTGTACACAAGGAAGTACAAAGTGTAACAAGGGGAACAATGTGTAACAAGGAAGTACAAAGTGTAACAAACAATGGTCAAGGAAGACAAAGTGTAACAAGGGAAAGTTACAAAAGCAAGTGTAACAAGGGCAAGGAAGTACAAAGTGTAACAAGGGGAACAATGTGTAACAAGGTAGTACAACGTGTAACTACATGTCAAGGTATAGTAAAGGTATTCAAAGAGCAATTAATGGTGCTGAGCTATCACATAGTTGTGGAAAAAGGAAATGTGGTATTATTAATAGTGCATTCATTTTAATGTTGCAGGACAACAGTATTACTGTTGTGAAAGTGAAGACATGACTCCAAGCATTTTTATTGATTGTTTATTTTTATAGTGAGACTCCATTGCATGTAACAAGCAGAAACAAGAGTGAACAGAGAAAAATAAAGTGAAACAAGGGAAATTACCACGTTATCACTGTGCATGTATACTGTAACTAATGTGTAGGTACAGGAGCACGGGCTGTAAATTAAAGCGAGACACTGTTGCCTGTAACAAGCAGAAACAAGAGTGAACAGAGAAAAATAAAGTGAAAACAAGGGAAATGACCACGTTATCACTGTGCAAGTATACTGTAACTAATGTGTAGGTACAGGAGCACGGGCTGTAAATTAAAGCGAGACACTGTTGCCTGTAACAAGCAGAAACAAGAGTGAACAGAGAAAAATAAAGTGAAACAGGGAAATGACCAGTTATCACTGTGCAGATACTAACAATGTGTAGTACAGGAGCAGGGCTGTAAATTAAAGCGAGACACTGTGCCTGTAACAAGCAGAACAAGAGTGAACAGAGAAAAAAAAGTGAAACAAGGGAAATGACCACGTTATCACTGTGCAAGTATACTGTAACTAATGTGTAGGTACAGGAGCACGGGCTGTAAATTAAAGCGAGACACTGTTGCCTGTAACAAGCAGAAACAAGAGTGAACAGAGAAAAATAAAGTGAAACTAGGGAAATGACCACGTTATCACTGTGCATGTATACTATAACTAATGTGTAGGTACAGGAGCACGGGCTGTAAATTAAAGCGAGACACTGTTGCCTGTAACAAGCAGAAACAAGAGTGAACAGAGAAAATAAAGTGAAACTAGGGAAATTGACCACGTTATCACTGTGCAAGTATACTGTAACTAATGTGTAGGTACAGGAGCACGGGCTGTAATTAAAGCGAGACACTGTTGCCTGTAACAAGCAGAAACAAGAGTGAACAGAGAAAAATAAAGTGAAACAAGGGAAATGACCACGTTATCACTGTGCAAGATACTGTAACTAATGTGTAGTACAGGAGCACGGGCTGTAAATTAAACGAGACACTGTTGCCTGTAACAAGCAGAAACAAGAGTGAACAGAGAAAATAAAGTAACAGGGAAAATTACTCGTAACGTTACAATACTCGTGCATGTTATCTTCGTATAATGTGTAGTAACAGAGCAACGGCCTGTAAATTAAAGCGACACGTTGCCTGGTAAACAAAGCAGAAACAGAGTGAACAGAGAAAAAATAGTGAAACAAGGGATGACACGTTATCACGTCATCCGTATCATAACTAATGTTATACAGCAACTACGGGCTTAATTAAAGGGACACCGTTGTAAAGCAGAACAAGAGTGACAGAGAAAAATAAAGTGAAACAGAAATGACACGTTATCACTGTGCAATATAACTTAACTAATGTTTAAGTACAGAGCAACGGTGAATAAAGCGAGCCACTCGTTGCCTGTTAATACTACAGAAACAAAGTGAACAGAAAAAACTAAAGTGAAACAAGGGAAATACCACCTTAAACAGTGCATTTTAATACTGTAACTAATTTATAAGAAGCATGGGCTTAAATTAAAGCGAGACACTTGTTGCCTTAACAAGCAGAAACAAGAGTGAACAGATAAAAAATAAGTAGAACAAATCTTCAAAAATGATCACACTATCAAAGTGCATGTACACCATAAGTACATGTCACATTGGTGGCGCAGCGGTTAGTGCTTTTGCTTCACAGCTAGAAGGTCCCATGTTGGATTCCTAAGTCAGACGGATCCTTTCTGTGCGGATGTGCATGTTTTTCCCATGCTAACATAGGTTTCCTCTCGTTTACCTTACAACTACAAACAATAGGTTCCACTCCGGAGGCAGGACTCCCTTGAAAAAGAGATTTTGAAATCTTAGTAGGACTTTCCTGTATAAATAAATGTCAAATAAATAAACGCCACTCAAATCTGAGGTGGACTAGATTTTCCCTTTATGCAAAGGAACAACAATGGTAACCTATATTCACAATTGGCATATTTCCGCAAAATTGCTCCCAAAGGTTCACATGACAACCAGCAACTTAAACTTTTAAATTACTTGCTTAACACAGGGCTTATCTACCTAAACAAAGAAACAAAAAAGGCTTTGGGGAAACAGGCATCGAGTCTTTTAAATCTAGTCAGTTTGTAGGAAACGGAGTACTAATGACATGGTCATAATCAGATTTCCCTCTGAAATCCACATTTTGATTCCGTATGACTCTTTGCCGATCCAATGCAGCGAGGTACTTGAGGGTGGTGTGCGACTCTGGATCTGCAGAAGTAAATAAAGAACAAAACGCAATGTTAACATTTAAAATGCTCCTCTATTTAAAAAGAACAAAAACATCAATAGCATTACACCACTAATTAATCATTGTTTTGATAAATACCTCTCAAAGCTACTGACGTTTGTGTAGTGTCTGACGAAACACGCAGTTAAACCACCAGCAAAGAAACCTCGGAGACTGTACTAGTTTGATTTTCTCTTTACTGGACGGTGAAAACTGCAAACACAGCACAGCACAATGTCAGCTAACGGCTGATGCAGTTATAAAAATAAAATGCACTCATCCTATAAACTACAGATATAATACGAAAATATAAAGCTAAACAACGATATAAAACAATGTACAAACTTACAGCATTGCCTTATTAATGTTTTTAAGGTGGATGGCAGCTGATGCCATCCATCAGCTGCCATCTGACTGCTCCTGACATGTAGCATGGCTTCTGTTTACACTCGAGACCGCGAAACCGGAAGTAGTGCAGCGAAACCGGAAGTAGTTTAGCGATAATATTTTTTATGTTTTTCTTATAGAAAAACATGAATTATTTATTTATACAAGATCACAATGATTATTTAACTTATTCCAACATTTTTAAACTATTAAATTACTGAGATATTTATTAAAGAATAAACTGCCTTAAAGGCAACACAGTTTGCTTTATACTGCTTTTCTCCAACGTTGCTGTCACACAGCCCTCGGCAGTGGTTCGTTTTGTCCTAGAAAATGGCGTCATAGCTTTAGCCAATTTTAGCTCCATGCTACCTTATGATCTAGGAATCCTTGCAATAGACTTACCGATGTCACTTTAACCTCCCCGAGAAAAGAAGAAGTAGTTCTGTATCTTTGTTGCCAAAACATGCAGATCTCCACTTGCCAGGCAAGGCTTATCTGGAATATCATCTGGTGTATGCCACGTGTGGGTTGCATGTGGGTCTGTATAGCTGATCACAACATTGTCTGGATATACTTCCATCTCGTGTTCTGCCGCTACTACTTACATACAGTGCCTTGCGAAAGTACTAATACACCTTGAACTTTTACACATTTTGTCATGTTTACAACCCTAAACATGAAGATTTTGTTTTGAATTTTTTACTGAAAGTTCACACACAAGTAACAGACAACTGTGAAGTGAAAGCAAAATGATACATGATTTGTTATTTTACAAAAAGTAGAAAAGTGAAAAGTGGGGCGTGTATACAGTAAGTATTCATACAGCATTATTCGGAGTGCATTAAATTGCCTTTATTACATTCCTAATGACTGCAGAATGTTCACACCTTGCCCTAACCATTAAATAGAGGCCACCTGTGTGTAATCTACTCTCAGTATAATTCCAGCTGTTCTGTGAGGGCCTCAGAGCTATGGTCAGAGTGTATTGGTCACTAAGCAACATCATGAAGGCCAAGAAGCACACCAGAGAGGTCAGGGATAAAGCTGTGGAGAAGTTTAAAGCAGCGTTAAGTTATACAAAGATTTCCCAAGATTTGAACATCTCACGGAGCACTGTTCAATCCATCATTCGGAAATGGAAAGAGTATAGCACCACTGCAAACTTACCAAGACACGGGGGTCCACCTAAACTAACAGACCGGTGCTTTGGTCAGATGAGACAAAAATTGAACATTTTGGCCCAAATGCAAAACGTTATGTATGGAACAACACTGCTCATCGTCCTGAGTGCACCATCCCCAGTGTCAAATATGGTGGGGGGAGCATCATGCTATGGGGCTGCTTTTCCTCAGCAGGGACTGGGAAGATTGTAAGAATAGTTGGGAAGATGGATGGAGCCAAATACAGGGACATTTTGGAGGAAAACCTGCTGGAGTCAGCAAGAGAATTGAAGCTGGGGCGGAGATTCACCTTCCAGCAGGACAATGACCCTAAACACAAAGCTAAATTTACAATGGAATGGTTTAAAAACAAACATTAATGTGTTAGAATGGCCCAGTCAAAGTCCTGACCTAAATCCTATTGAAAATCAGTGGAAAGACCTGAAAACTGCTGACATCTAGAGATGTCAGTCTCTACATGTGCAAATCTTGTAGTCATACCCCAAAAGGCTTGCTGCTGTTATTGCAGCAAAAGGGGGTTCCACAAAGTTTTAAGTCATGCTGTATGAATACTTATGCACGCCCCACTTTTCACTTTTCTATTTTTGTAAAATAACAGAATCATGTATCATTTTGCTTTCACTTCACAGTTTCAGTAAAATATTAAAAATAAAATCTTTACGTTTAGTGTTGTAAACATGACAAAATGTGCAAAAGTTCAAGGTGTATTAGTACTTTCAAGAGGCACTGTACACAGTTAGACAAAAATGTACAAGGTATTTTAAAAAAGATGATTGTTTAGAGGCTGTTGTTGTCCCCCCAGGACTGATACTCTGACGCTGCATTCTTCTTCTTCTGATAGTTTTATGGCAGATGGCACTGAAAGTGCATTACCGCCACCTACTGGATCTCTGAATACTGTTTGTTTTAGCAAGTACAGTGAAATATGACCAAAATCAAAACCAGTCATTCCCATCTTCTACGCCGTGTCAATTCCAGTAACCTGTGCATACCCTTCCCTTAAAGTGCTGTCCAATTCTTCCCCAGTGATACCATCAACATTTTAAAATCTCCTGGCAGCGTCCAGCACCAAATCAATCCTCTCTGATTTCTTCAGGCAACAGTGTCTCGCTTTAATTTACAGCCCGTGCTCTCCTGTACCTACACATCGCTTACAGTATACTTGCACAGTGATAACGTGGTAATTTCCCTTGTTTCACTTTATTTTTCTCTGTTCACTCTTGTTTCTGCTTGTTACAGGCAACAGTGTCTCACTATAAAAAATAAACAATCAATAAAAATGCTTGGAGTCATGTCTTCACTTTCACAACAGTAATACTGTTGTCCTGCAACATTAAAATGAATGCACTATTAATAATACCACATTCCCTTTTGCCACAACTATGTGATAGCTCAGCACCATTAATTGCTCTTTGAATACCTTTACTACACCTTGACACGTAGTTACATGTTTACACTTTGTACTACCTTGTTACACATTGTTTCCCCTTGTTACACATTGTTCCCCCTTGTTACACTTTGTACTTCCTTGTTACACATTGTTCCCCTTGGTACACATTGTTCCGCCTTGTGACACTTTGTACGTCTTTGTTAGACATTGTTCCGCCTTGTTACACTTTGTACTACCTTGTTACACATTGTTTCCCCTTGTTACACATTGTTCCCCTTGTTACACTTTGTACTTCCTTGTTACACATTGTTTCCCCTTGTTACACATTGTTCCCCCTTGTTACACTTTGTACGTCTTTGTTAGACATTGTTCCGCCTTGTTACACTTTGTACTTCCTTGGTACACATTGTTCCGCCTTGTTACACTTTGTACTTCCTTGGTACACATTGTTCCTTCTTGTTACACTTTGTACTTCCTTGGTACACATTGTTCCCTTGTTACACTTTGTACTTCCTTGGTACACATTGTTCCGCTTTACACTTTGTACGTCCTTGGTACACATTGCTCCGCCTTGTTACACTTTGTACTTCCTTGTTACACATTGTTCCCCCTTGTTACACGCTGTAAGAGTACCTGTACTTATATGTGTAATTACTTTCTTGTTACACGTACTTACACCTGGAACTTGCGGGCTGTATTCTAAAGCGTTACCGACACAATATGTTATCGCGTTAGTAAGACTCTTATTGTGAAAGGGTCAGACAGCAACAGAGCGCTGTATCACAGCAGATCGACGTCATGAGAGAGACGTCTCAGAAAAGATGCCAAACAGCAACAAACACGAACAACAAGCCTTTACCAAACTTTGTGTTACTATTTTACTTTATTGTCTGGAGTTTTATTGTGTTTTTAATGTATAGACTTAGAACTTAGACTAGACTTAGAACTACAGCAAACTAAGTCTATTTTTGCTGTGTTGATCATCACAAAGTTGAATAAATTAGTGTATTAATTCAATCTTTTTCTTCTTCAGTGTGTAATTAAGTTATTTTGGTTACTATAAAAAAAAATCGTGATAAAATCGAAATCGGGAGTTTATAATTCAAAAATTGTGATATTCTATTTTTGTCATACCCCTATTTCTCATGTATGTTATTGGTGACCTGCAGGGAAGTTGCATTTCTGAGCAAATTTCTGTTACCACACCTGCGTCTTCGGGCTAAAAATAAATGCCCGGGGCTACTGAATGATCCGCTCCGCGCCGGTGCATAAACAGCGCAGTGGGGATGACAAGCCGCGACTCATTAGTTAGTGTACTTCTGTATTAACTCGTTATTAGCTAATATGAGATTCATACAAAAACATAAATTGGGCGTCTGAGTTTGTAATTTCTAATTTCAGAAGCACAACAAATAGTCGAACTGATGAAAATCCCTGCAAGATGAAACAAATTGTCTAGATAGGCTTTAAAAACTTACCCAAACTCACCTTAAAGGGATATTTCAGGATTTTGACATAGGGCCTCATTTCCTAGTTATCCAGAGTGTTGTTGATGTCTGGGGATATTTTTTTTCTTAAATTCATGCAGTTCTTATATTTGAAGAGCTTAGTGGTGCTAGGCTAATGCTAGGCTAATGTATTTCTATGGTATCAGTTAGCCTGCATTAAAAACAGTCTGACCCACTCCACAGTGCACCTGAGGTAAATCACTTATAACGCCAGACTAACCATATAAATGTCTGTCGATAGAATAATTTTAACCATTTTGCATTTAAAATAACTTATATTTGAGCAGCATCAGCTTCATGGCTGTAAGCTAACGCAGCGGCGGAGTGATCTGCGAGAAAATAGTCCCTCAAAATGCGGTAATTCATGTGATACAAGGTCAGTTATATTTCAAACATTATTCTATTAACACAGACATTTATATGGTTAGTCTGGCGTTTAAGTGATTTACCTCAGGTGCACTGTGGAGTGGGCCAGACTGTTTTTAATGCAGGCTAACTGATACCATAGAAATGCTTTAGCCTTGCCCTAGCCTAGCGCCACTAAGTTCTTCAAATATAAGAACTGCATGAATTTAAGAAAAAAATATCTCCAGACATCAACAACACTCTGGATAACTAGGAAATGAGGCCCAATGTCAAAAATCCTGAAATATCCCTTTAACTTAACCATCACACAGATCAGAAAGAAGGCGGGTTCTGTGTCCCAGAGATGAACGTGCTGTGGTCTGAAATGTGAAGATCAACCCAAGAACAAATGCAAAAGACCTGATGAAGATGCTGAAACTGGTAAGAGTTTGTCATCATCCAGAGTGAAACAAGTATTGCACCGACATGGGCTGAGAGGGAACTCTGCCAGGAAGAAGCCCTTACTCCAAAAGAAACACAAAAAAGCCAAATGCACACAAGGATAAATTATTGGAGACATATCCTGTGGTCTGACGGGGAAAAAATGATGGCTTTTTGGCTATAATGACTACCATCACTCACTGTTAGACAAGACTGTAAAAACAGCAGTAATATACCACTTTTCAGCCAGTATGACACTGTAAATACCATTTGTGGTAAAAAGCTGTAATTTGCACTGCATCATGGGAAGTTTAACTGACGACATCCACAAAATACAGTATTTTACTTCTTATTTTAAACAATTTGTATGATACTGTATTTTTTTTATTTGCTTTAATGGACGCATTCATTCTTACCCCTGAAGAAGCTGAGTTGGCCAGCTCACTATGCGCCCATCCTCTTGAATGAACTAATTTGATTTGTATTTTTAGACGAGTTTTGTTTCCATAGTAGCCTATCGCCGTGGACGGAGAATGACACCGTCAAGCAAAAGACAACTTGAGTCAGTTGATTTCCTCTGCAAGCCAGCAGCCGTGGAGGAGAGCAACACATGTACGTTTGAGTAATAAAAGGAAATCTTAAGCTGGGCTAATACTGTGCGATTTTAGACACGAGTTGCGAGTCGTGCGGTCCTGGCGCTGTGGCAGCACTGCTGACACCAGAGGAAAGCAGCGCGGACACGTGGAAATACAGCAGCAGTGTCCGCAGAGTGGACACAGAGCGAGGTGAGCGAGGGATAAACACACTGATAACTTCACTGCAGACACCAAAGTCTGCAAACGTTTAGTGCAGGGGCGCCCAAACTTTTTGTCTCCGAGGGCCAAAATGAAAAAGTGCCTGTGGGCCGCGGGCCAAACACGGCGATGTCAAACGTGAAACACATATAACTGCAAATAATAATAGTTACTTTATTTTATTTTTCGGTATAAATTTGTATTTGATTATATCTATGCAAATAACATACTATATAAAACAAATGTTAACTATGGCAAAAGCCTAGGTTGAGTAGAACAAAATCAACAATTGTAGCAATATGTAAAATGTAAAAAAAACACCTGTATCTACATTAGCTACATTGACTTTACCTCATTCATTTGTTAACTCAAAGAAAATGCCACATTAGATCATTTTGAAAGTGTCTGTTCAGCATCAATTCTTTTATAAGTCCATTTTTAACATGACCTATGTTGATGTCAACAAACTTTGCAATAAAAGTTGGAAAACTGGGAAAGCTGATGATACAACGCTCTGTGATAAACACCAAGACACCACAACAGTAGCCTGGTTTTACCATCCCCTCGTACTCATTTCGTTTCGTACAGAGGGTCTGGACTTTCTCAATTGAGCTCCGTTAACAGGTGGGGGTGTGAACTCCTTTGAAACGATTGGATCTGATTTTCGCTAGCGTTTGGTCGTGACGTATTTATGCCCGTGTTGAGTGAAGCAGCTATCATAACTCTTGGGAGCATTCCTTCCTCTAAAGCTTCAGTTATCATTTCTGGATATTTAGGAGCTGAGCCAGAACGGATTGAAGAGCTTCCTTTACGTTCGTATCCGCCGCCATTGCCGAACTACAACCAGCAAATGCGGCGCAAATGCTTGACGTCACCGATAACACCCGCCTCCCCCGCTCGCCGAGTGGTAGGTTGAAATTCAACCGATGAAACGCAGCCACTGAGATCAAACCCAGACATACATGCAGGGAAAATATAATTGACCGGAGGTTACGGATGGCTAAGGCCAGACTACCACAAAGTCATTCCTTTAACTTTGTGAAAGGAGTGAAACAGCGCCCCCAATTTGACGCTGGTGGCCAAAAAGTGTACTGCATCCATATTTACCATTGAGAATGAATGGGAGGGAGTTAGTATTAACCATACAGCGCAAAAGTAGATCACTCTTTGGCGAGCCAACATAATTGTTTCGACGGGCCAAATTTGGCCCACGGGCCCCACTTTGGGTACCCCTGGTTTAGTGGCTATGGCCTAATTTAAGCTAGGCTACTCGTCATGTGTTGCTGAAGTTAGCCCCGCAAAAGTTATTTAATTGATGCAGACGCGCTGTTTGAGAGGACGATATGACTGACCAAGCTACAGTAGTATCCATAACGTGTGTCATGTCACTCGTATACAGTGTGAACAGGTCAGTCGTTTTTGCTCCGTACAGTGTGAGCACCTGCATCGCTCCTACACTCCTGTGAGTTGATGATTCATTTAGCTTGTTCTAAATCGTGTCACAAATCGCACAGTGTCGGCCCAGCTTTAGCTGACCTTAAATTCTGACTAGGTTTACCTTAGAAAATATCTGCAGTCTCATCTTGGACTGGCTCAGTACGAACGTTATCTTCCAGTTTTAAGCTATTGTAAGTTGGGGCCTGGCGATATTTTTTGGGAAGGAAAGGCAATATTGGCATTGGCAGCTCGGCTATTGCTTAAAATATACAAGAAGATTGAACGGGAGGATTAGCAGTCAGTCAGGCATATATAGTCAGGCACTTTGATCAGAATCAGAATAGTGTTTATTGCCATGGTTTGAGAACAGGTTCACAAACTAGGAATTTTTCTTGGTACAATCATGCAACATAAAATATAAAACATATAACACAGAATTTAGATAAAAATAAGATATACAAACTTTAAAACTATAAGGCTATGGGGCATGCATAAAGAATATTAAAAATTTAAATAAAATAAATAGTAACATATCATAAGACGACAACAATTTGACATAGAACAGCGGGATTGTATTTACAGATGTGCAGATGTCTAAATGTTACCCTGTTGGCTCGCTAACATGTAGTGTGAGAAGTCGGTGTTTTTTGTGAAATGAAGCGGTGAATGTCTGTACGCCTGATGATGTATATTGTTGTAAGCATTGTAGCTACTGCACAGCTAATGTTAACACATTTTATGCCCATGTTAAAAGTCACAGAAACTTGGCTAACTACAGGTTTTCATGTGGTATCGAGGTGTGCTCAGGCAACTTGAGGACATAAGGACATCCAGCGTCTTCTACGAGACACTGAGAGTAACACAACAGCCATGCAGCAGAGCCAGACTGGCATCACAACAGTGCTCCTCCTTATGATGAACTTCCTGGGAAAAGAGGACTCCGTCTTTCTTTTGGCCGATGTAAGTAGGCACATTTTATCTAGTGAAATGGCATACATGTAATCAAATGTTTAATTTACTGCACTCTTTGGCCCTAGTCCTTTCCTCTGAGGTTGTACTTTAAAATTATTGTAATCCCATTTTTTGTGTGTTTTTAAGAGAAATGCGACAAAGCTGTCAATTGAAGCAGATACGACCCTGCCAGCCACGCCAAGACTGATACTGCTTGGTAAGATGTGGTTTCATGTTGAATTTCCAAACAACCGATTTGGTTGCAATGAAAGCTAGTGCAGCCGGTTACTTCAATTCATGTTGTTGATGTTATCTGTCTGTCCACAGATCATAGGAGAAATACAGCTAAGAGACATCCAGCATTTTCCACCAACAACACAACTGCACGCGCACACACACACACACACACAATAAATGTGTATCTTTTTCAGATTTAAGAGTGTCCTGAGTGCATTATTTTTTTAATTTGAAAAAATGATGTTACAGTAGTGTACTGGTCATTTACAGTAAAAAAAAAAAACACATTCCGGCTTTACAGTAACTCTTTACTACTGTAAATATGAAATACAGTTCTGCTACTGTAATCTACAATTACAGTTGCCAGTAAGTTACTGTAGAAAACACTTAAACAATGGTGTCAGAGAGGGTAGATGACAAATAGGCAGGAATCTGGATGTCTTATGCAGGAGAAGTTTATTTACCATCAGTACAGGACACGGAGACATGAACTCGACACATCACGTCAAACTTATTTCCCCGTTTCCCAGTGGAAAATATGAAGAGAATATGAAGAGATGGCGTTCATGTGGAATTTCCTACTCCACAAGTGGTATTTTCCATAATCACACGGCCACATGTATTACCGCTTCTCCCATTGCTACAAAGATAATGGTTCAACTTTATTTCAAATGTTGTTTGCTACCAGTTTGAGAAATTAGATTTGGAAGCTGATTTCATTCATACGTCCCCCTAAATATTGCTGTACATTTTATAGCATTAGAATTCACTTTTGCCAATGTAATGTGTGTCGACATTACTTCTAATTATAACCCCAACCCTGGGATCACCAATGTCAAGGTTAATGACGAGGAAGTGATGAGTCTGCTCATTTTTATTTCTCCAATATTCCAACAGATGGACTCGTGTGAAGTAAAACCACAACAAGAGCGTTTTACGTAAGTATAAGTGCTTTATTTGTCATTGTACAATTGTACATCGAAATTTCATTCAGGTATTGTGATAGTCCTGAGCCGCTGTGTTCGGAGGTCGGGGAAACCAGAGTACTGCTTTCAGTGCCCCTTTGAAACGGGGCACCGCCTCCTGGGTTTGTCCCTGTTTCAGAGCGTGGTGTCCTGCACTGGTAAGCTCCTCCTTCCTCATCCTCCTGCGCAGCTCCCTCCGCTCCACAACAGTCTTTCACCAACTCCTGGGAAGAGCATAGCAGATGAATAGTATCCGTCTTATTCTCCAGTGAACGAACATTAGTCAGAACAACAGTAGGGATAAGATTTGTGTGGCTTAGCTGCAAGTCTTGCCCGGATACCTCCTTGTTTGTTCCTTCCTTGTTTCCTGTAGCGCCTCTTGTGACGCCTTCAATGTGCTGCAGGTGTGGGGGGCTCTTCAGTGTTTCAGAAGAACAAATGTGTAGGTCTCAAATGTCTTTAGCTCATAAGCTAGCTGTTTGTTTACTTCCACTGAACCTTACAAAAACACAGCAAAGATGTACAAAAGTATCCGGTAAAACAATATGGAACACAGAAACTACTACTACTGTGTGTGTGTGTGAAAGTTAAATGACAACGCCACCACAACGTAAAATATTCATTTAAGCCTGTTTTTAAACTCCATGTGCACTTTAAGCAAGAGTATGTGCTCTGTTATAAAAACTATAACCACACAAAAAGTAAAGGCACTTCTGGCCATCCCAAAGTGAGCAATCGAAATGCTGTTGGGAGATACAACACCAACTGGCCCCTCCCACTCTGCCGCTGATCAACTTCGAGAACGAGGGCCCTAAACTTGGCTTTTACCCTGTAACTTTGGATCGAGTTAGCCACTGGAGCCCGCACCAACGGAAACACATTAGTGCAAAATAGTTTCAGAGCTGAATATTGGAAACAGATGAGGCGGCTCACAGGAGGATATTTGTACGCAGACATCAGCTCATTGGCAGTCCATGGTGTTGGGAGATTGTATTTCTGTGAGAGTGATGAAGCCGAGACAGCAGCAGTGTGGGTCTTCTGCTGTACTTGGAAAGGCACAGATGATGAAGCCCGTCCTGTAAAGCACCGAGAATGGAAATCGATTTGAAATCTGAGAGGTTGTAATTAGCAAACAGCAAAGGCTGCAGTTCATTTTGTAGTAAACCTTTCTAACGGTTTATTCTGTCTCGATAATGTCCGTTTTACCGAGCATGCATCGTGCATTCTCTGCCGCTTATACATCCCAGCATGCACTTCGACCACGCGCGCAATTTCAAAGATGACGATGACGGAGGAGGAGGATATGACGCACATTTGTAAGTCAAAACAAATACTGTGACCAAAATATTGAACCCGACTTTTTAATTTAACCTCCTGTAAAATGATTGAATGCCTATAAATGAATGAAATGCGTCAATGTTTATAAACTTCTTAAAAGGGACTACTGAGGAAACGCAAAAACGTACTGAGTGGCGAGGTGCAAATGCACACCTGTTTAGTGGCGGTCGAAATTCGATGACAAAACTGTCGTTTTTGTAAATGTGTATTTTATTGTAGGCTAACCATTTAAAATATAACGACTTATTGTATGATTCATCAAGAACTTATATGTCCACTTCAGGCCTGGAAATAACAGCCAAACAGACAAAAAAGAAATGGAACAATCTGCTAAACAAATATAAAGTACAGATTTGATTTCACAGCCCATTTATAAGCTAATTAGCTTACTGTGTATTGTTTAGATCAGGGGTGGCCCGCCAGTGGTTGACCCACTTTTGACGATCCACCGCATTTTATTTTTAAACTTTATATTTTGTCTTCCACGCTTCAATGTGTTGAGTGGGTTAATATCATGCATTCTATTTCCATAATACAGAAAAAAAAGTGTGTGTGTTTTTATTTATTTGGGAAGATCCCATGTGCCTTTGTACCTGTAGCGTCACCTTCGCGGGTTTAACCAGAACAAGATGGAGCGCAATAGGCAGTGGCATACAGATAGACGCCATTTTAAACCAGCATGGGAAGAAAAGTACTTTTTCACAGACATTGATTCTAAGGCAGTCTGTCTCATCTGCAATCAGCCCGTGGCTGTACAAAAGGAGTACAATATACGTCGCCACTACGAGACGAAACATGCAGCGTTTTCTAAGTACCAAGGAGAGGCGCGAAGGAAGAAGTCCTGCGAGCTGCTAGCTAAACTCCGTTCACAGCAAAGCACTCTAGCACGGCCCTCAGCTGTACAGGACAGCGCAACACAGGCCAGCTATGAAATTTCAGCGCTAATCGCTAAGACTGGAAGATCTTTTCAACAGGGGATTTTGTAAAGCAGTGTCTGTCCATAGCGGCGTCACTAATGTGCCCGTCCGAGGCAAGAGCCTTGTCTCAAATCAGCCTCTCCCGCAAAATAGTGACTCGCCGGATTGAAGACCTGAGTAAGGACATTAAGGAACAACTCAAAGCTAAAATGTCAGAATTTACTGTTTTTTCACTGGCGTGTGATGAGAGCACGGACATTTCTGATTCAGCGCAGCTTTTAATTTTTATTAGAGGAGTGAGTGACGCTATGGAAATCACGCAAGAGCTGGCTGGAGTAGAGACACTGTATGGAACTACGAAAAGTGACGACTTATTAGCAGCTGTTGGACGAGTACTGGACAGGTACAATTTGAGTTGGGAGAAAATGGTCGGGATAACGACGGACGGTGCCCCGGCAATGATTGGCAAAAGGCAGGCCTTGCCACACTGCTTGCTCAGAAGGTTGCCCAATGTGGAGGTAAGCTGTCACAGTACCACTGTATCCTGCACCAAGAACAGCTGTGCGCCAAATCGATCGGGCTGGGAGACATGGTGCGCGACGTCATTAAAATCATAAACTGCATACGATCAAAAGCCCTTTCACACCGCCAGTTCAGAGCCCTTTTAGAAGAAATTGATGCCCAATACAGTGATGTACTGTACCACCAAGAAGTCCGCTGGCTCAGCAGAGGGAAGGTTCTCAAAAGATTTTTTGAGCTGCGCCACGCCATCGCGGAGTTTCTAACAAACAAGGGCGGAGATGTTCAAGTGCCTACTGATGACAGATGGATTTGTGACGTTGGTTTCATGGTGGACATCACGGACGTGCTCAACTCATTGAATGTTCAGCTTCAAGGCAAAGAGCAGATTATCACGGAGCTGTTTGATCACGTGAAGGCCTTTCAGATGAAGCTGGGACTACTCTCTCGTCATCTTTCTGCAGGTAGGCCATACAAATGTCCACTACACGCTAGCTTTTAATCATACTTTTTAAATGTCTTCAAACTCGATTTACGTACGCGCAGCTTCTGTCTGTACGCCTCTATCTGTGTGCGCTCTTCATGGTGCTGTGCGTGGTTATTGTAGTTGCGCGTCTTACCGCGAGTCACTTGCTTTTGTGAATTTGAGTTACTTAGTGAATGTACTGATGATTGTGTACAAAACTTAGGCTGTTTACTTGTTCCCAGGAAACGTGGCTCACTTCCCCAGCCTGAGAGAAGTAAACCTGGTGGAGGAGAGGCTGCCTGAATATGCAGGACTTGTCAGCAACCTAAATAGGGAGTTTGATGTGCGTTTTATGGACTTCAGAAAGAATGCTGATGATATGGAACTATTCTCCCAACCCTTCAATGTTACTCCTGACTCTGTCCCAGACCACATTCAGATGGAGCTCATTGAGTTTCAGTGTGATACTGAGCTAAAGAATAAATTCATGTCACTGAATCTGAAGGATTTTATACACAGGTCTCACTAGAAAGGTACCCACAGATTAAGAAGCATGCACAGGTGATACTTTCACTGTTTGGTAGCACTTACATCTGTGAGCAGACTTTTAGTGTCATGACCCTCAACAAGTCCAGACTCAGAGCTACACTTCACCGAGTGACTCAGCTGCACCCTAACATTAATAGGCTAATAATGTCCAAAGACCAGCTTCATGTCTCTCACTGGGCAGTTTGTACTGTTGAAGATGCAAGGTTTATTGTTGTTTACATTTTGCACTATATTACTGCAATTTTGTACTGTTGAAGATGCAAGGTTTATTGTTGCACTATATTGCTGCAATTTTGTGCTGCATATGTTGTACTAAAACTAGGCTTTTACCATAGTTCAGGTTTGTTGTAATGTAGCCTGTTATTTGCACACGTACTGTATAGCCTACCTAAAAAAAATAAAGTAAGTATTATTATTTGCAGTTATATGTGTTTCACGCTTGACAGCGCTGTGTTTGGCCCGCGGCCCACAGGCACATTTTCATTTTGGCCCTCGGAGACAAAAAGTTTGGCCACCCCTGGTTTAGATGCTGCGTGACTCACCTACAGGCGCAGCGGTGAGGCCTGGGACACCCACAGCAGCCACATGGACATATGTGACCAGTCACAGGAATGGGGGACACAAGTCGATTTTGGGGATTTTAGATTTTCACAGATTATTAAAGTGTAGTCTCCAAGCTTTCCAACGATGTGTAACACATGGAAATCTGATCATATTTGGAGGTGTAGTAGTGGTGATTTGAAGTTAACTCCAAAAAGCCCAAAGGCCTGAAAAACTTCTCCAAAGTTTTGGGCCATTCTCACCTCTCTGCTGTTGGGAGTGACAATAGGGCTCATTTACATCTCATTGGGATAAGCCACACCCCCTGTCAAACTCCCCCTCAAAGCAGTAAAGCACAGGGAGGGAGCAAACAACAAACCATTGTTTACCAGTTTCATTATGTGTATCAGTCTTATTTTTGGTTTCATGTATTGATCTCACCTCACAGCAGAAGGTTGTTATTGTAATTTTTTAATATCAATTGATAAACTGTCACTGGCTTGAGAATGTGTTGTGTAACATCTGTTACATCTGTAACATCTGTTATTGCAGCAAAAGGGGGTTCCACAAAGTATTAAGTCATGCTGTATGAATACTTGTGCACTCCCCACTTTTCAAAAATAACAGAAGCATGTATCATTTTGCTTTCACTTCACAGTTGTCTGTTACTTGTGTGTGAACTTTCAGTAAAAAATAAAATCTTTATGTTTATGGTTGTAAACATGACATGTGACAGTGAAAATGCTGCTGCGCTTCTCCCCAGTCCCTCCCTGTGTCAGCTCCACTCTCTGGCTGAGAGAGAGTTACAGACTCCGGACATAACTGAAGTTATAAACTTTAGAACAGACTCCTGTACTACTTTAGTAATGCACATACAGGAGAGAAAAGGCCGACATCGCGTTGTATCGCCGCGCGCGGTTGCAGATGTTTATTTCACAACAAAAAAAACATTGTAACTTTATCTGGCCATAAAACCGAAAATATGAAGCGGATCTCTCTCAAATAAGAAGTGGCTGAAAGCTAGGGATGCGCTGACTACATTTATGGAGTAGTTTAAGTTTGTAGAGATCTTGATTTTGTGTAAATAGCAGGTTAATTCCTCGTGACTAGATCATTGTCTCGCATGCTAACACCGGCATGTTAGCTAACAGTAGCACAGCACACATTGACACCACCAGCGATAAAAAAAACAATCTTTCACTCACCCGTCTGAAGTAACCGTTGCGTTTTGCTCAGAAAAACTCGTAGTAAATCCAGTTTAAAGCGTAAGTAGCGCCGGCCTCTGATATTATAGTAGATCCATGAGCCACACAGGCGAAGCTTAGAGTCCTGAAGCCACACACGCACAATGACACGCCCCCACGGCGTGCGCTATTTCTCTGACAAAACAAGACTTTTTCAACCTGTAAACTGATGGACAATAGGCGTATGTATAAAACAGCCTTTTTTGCGTGGCATTTGTTTGCTAAAGCATGTGTCAACAACACAACTGAAAGCAGCTCTGCTTCTCCTCCTCCGCGGTGTTACTGTAAATAAACACAGACAAAGTCACGCCCCTACTGCAAGCTCCGAAACCCACCTCAAACTAGTCATTTTGAACCTAAAAGTTTACGCTTTTAAATATACTAATACTGCTAGCTTAAACATGGAGAGGCTACTTCGTGACTTCAACTGAACGATTCTGCACAAAAGTGAAAATCACCAATTTCCCCCAAAACATCTTAGTTTGCGTTTTTCTCGAGACACGGGCTGCCGACTTGTGTCCTTGGAATCCATGGCGGGTCACATATTATGGGGACATGGATGCTTTCTGCCAGGGGCAGCATTCTATCAACCCGCCCGTGGTTGTAGCAGCCAATACCTCTGCAACTGCGGGTGGAATAATTGTGGCCTCATCCACAGCCCCATCAACTGTCCCATCAACTGTCCCATCAACTGTCCCAGCTGCTGCCTCCAACTCTGTTCCCTCTCCATGAGGGGCCGGGCTCAGAATCAACGGTCAGCTTCTGAATCCCTGCTCGATTTTATGAAAGACGACGCAGCCACAAGGGATGCTTTGTGGGATCTGCTGACAGATCTGAGTGTTTTTTTGCTATTGTTTGAAAAGTTTATAAATAAAGAATAATTTATGTAGAGAAATCTCTACATAATAATCTATTACTGCATGCCTTGCCTCCTAAATATATGCGTTACTCTTTTTCATGTGTATATATTTGTAAATATTCTGTATGCTTTTTGTCTAACATATTGACATTAGACATGTTTATGAAAATACTCTTTGTCATGTGACAACGATCACATGACCTGACCAGGTATTTAAACCTGAATCAGGCACAGCTGTGGTACATTGCCTTGACAAAGACCAAAGGGTCGAAACGCATCAGCGTTTTAATCATAATACACTGAATCCAGACGTGCTTAAGAAACTTTCTTCTCTACATTTATCTGTTCCTACCTCTCGAAGAGCACCTGGTACCTACTACACTTAAGATCCAGTGAGCACTTCCAGCTATCCCCCTTTTTAAAGAATCATTTATGTTGATAAAATATCGGAGCGTTTTTTCCTATTTGAAAGTTTATGAATAAACAAAGCAAATATCTTTACAAGTTTTAAGTAGCCTAAAACCTTAAATATCTCTCAATAAAAAGGCCTATGAATGTACACATACATTTGACACACACTATGGAAATGAAAGACCAACTCTCCAAATCCAAAGCTACATTTGTACACCATAAAATTATCAGTATTAAATGCAATATGTATTGTGATGAAATCAGAGGCTTGAAAAAGATTTGACGAGTGAAGAGTGACTTTCCTTGGTATGGTCACAAATGCAAAGTAGGCTACAAATAACATGATCAAATCATAACTCTGGTGTAGTTGCCACAACAAAACAATGGAAACTGAAAATGAATAGCACTTAGAGGTATGTGCCTTTACTTCAAATGTAATCATGCTCCATGAGGCAGTCAGGTAATTCTAACGGAGCAGATACTTGAGCAGCGATACACCCGACGCCTCTCTTCCCCTGGTTCAGCCTGTTCTTCATCGTTGGCATCAGGATCATCCTCCAGTACATCCCGTGTGCCGACACAAATGTTGTGCAGCATACAGCCGGCTGCAACTAAGATTGGTGCCAATTTGGGCTGCACCTCCACAGCGCGCAGGAATATGGCCCTCCAGCGCGTCTTCAGCATGCCAAAGGCACGCTCAATTATGTAGCGCCCTTCAGCGTGACACGACCTATATAAAGATACAACAAGCAAATTGAAACATGTACTACAGTAAGTAATATGAATGTTCAATGGCCGATAAGAGTGCTCTTACCGGCTACTGGTCGCCGATACTGGGTTATTTTGATGATTATGGCTTACAGTCCATTTTTAAAATATTCTAATTTTATGAGATTTTAATTTGGGGTTTTTACAAGATGAGCCATAATAATCTAAATTATAACAAAGGCTATACATATCTCACTGTGCATGTAATGAGTCTATCATATATAGTTTCACAGTTTAAGTTGAAAAACCTGAAGGATGATGGAGGGGGAAAGCTTTCTATTGATGTATGAAGCTCGTTGTGGCTCTGCGGGAGGCACGATGTGCACATGGCACCCATCGATAGCCCCAGCAGCACAATCTTCACCCTGGGGAAGTGGGTGACTGTGTGGAGATTGGCCGTCCAAGGGTGGTGCGCACAATCCTGGAGACTGTGGATGTGGGGATGGCAAAGGTTTGCCCTGTCTGCTGGTAGGACGCACCACATGCCAGGCCAATGAATGGTGACCAGCACCTCAACCTCATGGCTCCATCCGTAGCTTTTGGAGGACTTCAGCAGTTGGAGGACTTTGTTGGGGCTCTCCCTTGAGAGCCGCAAGGACACTTTTGTGTCCCCATTATTCAAATACGCCTGAAGGACTGAATAATTCAGTTGTGCATAAGTAGCACTTGGCTCCTGTGGAAAGACAACACATGTTATTTATCTGTTAGTCTTACTGTACAGACAAATGCAATATGTTTGGAGTTGTGATTTTATGTTATAATAACAGATAAAAGACAGCTCAGGCTTTGTTATTGTGCTGATTTTTAATTAGCCGACTTAAAAGATCATGTTAATGTAGATTATCTGTAAGCGTGTTGTTTTTTACTGTTGGGATGATTTTTAAGCACTGTAAAGCACTATCTGTTACATTTTGTATGGAAAGCGCTTATAATTAAAGTTTGATATGATTTGATTGAATCAATATAACCAGGGGTTAAAGTGGCCTGGAACGGTCCGGAACGGAGCTATGGATACTGAAATATAAACTCAGATCATTTATTACTGTTCTTAAAGCAGTATTAAGTAACTCTTGCCCCTAGAGGCCATAAGCGCAACTGCAGGTGTCTTAGCAAGTTACGATTTTTAACTTATTAAATGTCTTGGAGAGTAAATACTACGCTGACAGAAAAGGTGAAGGGAGAGAGGGGTGTTGTACATCCAGTTATACAATGGGAATATTTTTTTCACTCAAACTTGGCTGTAAATACTGTTTAAAGTGGTGCTATCCCGCAGTTAGCTTTGCCTGTTAGCCTGTTAGCTTCTTCTCCGTGATTCTATTAGTGTGTATTGGTTGCTCCGCCCCAGTGGCAGTCAAGTTGCAAGCATGGTTTCTGGCCAGAACCACCAGGGGGAGATGAAAGACCCCCAATCATCCCATTAACACTTGTATTACCCCAGAGGACTATGGAAAGGATTTATTAAGGTAAACACGTTACTTAGTACTGCTTTAATTCGCGGCATTATTATTGCACTGTCAAAACATGAACTGATAGTGAACCCCACACAGCCTCAGCCAATGCCGCTGTTGGAGTTCAAAGCAGACAGTGGCTACGTTTACATACAGACCAAAACTCTGACCATAATCTGATTTCTGGAGGTGTCAGATTTTTTGACGTAGCATGTAAATAGCAAAATCTGATATTCATATAATCTGATTTATGTCTGCTGTATTTTCCTGTTTAGTTTATGCACACGTGTGAAAGATCAAAGAGGTCAAGCTAATGTCACAAAGACATTATGAAAAGAAGAAGAAGAAACTTTATTTATATAGCACCTTTCACAGATAAAATCACAAAGTGCTTCACAGGGGCACAACAATAACAAAGGTTACAGAGAAATGTATTAAAACAAATTAATTAAAACAATCACAGCCTTTTCAACTAAAAGCTCGTCCATACAGCCATATCTTCAGCTGTTTTTTAAAGGAATCGACAGTGTCGGTCACACGTAGTGACAGAGGAAGGTCATTCCACAGTTTAGGAGCAACAGCTTCAAAGGACAGGTCACCTCTGGTTTTAAAGTGGGTCCTTGGGACAGTGAGGAGGTTCTGGCCCGAAGACCTAAGGTTGCGACCGGAGGAGTAAGGGCACAGCAAGTCAGACACGTATTTGGGAGCCTGACCATGCAGCGCTCAATTTGAAATTTGATGGAAGCCAGTGCAGAGAGGATAAAATGGGAGTAATGTGTGACCGTCTGCTAGAGCCTGTTAAAAGTCGCGCAGCAGCATTTTGAACCATTTGAAGACGATTCAAAGCAGATTTGTTAAAACAAGTAAAAGGCAGTTACAATAATCTAAACGAGACGAGATAAAAGCATGAATCACCAATTCTAGATCAGATTTGGATAAAATTGGCGTCAACTTGGCAATGTTCTCAAATGGAAAAAACAGTTTTTGGCCAAGTGTCTCGAGTGGCTGTCAAGAGACAGAGACTGGTCAAACCAAACACCAAGATTTCTGATGCTCGACTGAACTGAGGAGCCCAGAAAACCAAGGTTGTTTACAATTGAAGGGATTTTTGCTCCGGAGCAATTATCAAAGTCTCAGTCTTTTAGAATTCAACTGAAGGCAGTTTTCACGAAGCCACGACTTTACACTTGAAAGACAATCCATTAACTCTGACAGTCTGTGCATCTCTGACTCCTTAAACGAAAATACAGTTGAATATCATCAGCATAGAGATGGTAAGAAACATTTTTAAAGCGGCAAATGGTTTTTCCAAGGGGGCTGATGTACAACAAAAACAAAATAGGCCCCGAGACGGATCCCTGAGGAACCCCGTGTAACAAAAATATTTCTGATAGAAATGAAAAACACAAAAGTTGTCCATGAAATAAAACTAAATTTTGTTTAAGTACAGTGGTTTAGGCTGATGCACATAAGCAGAATATTACTCCATCCTCAGCGTTGTTCACGTCCCAGCTCGGATTATTTACTGTTTAAATCATAGCTCCCTTTTCTTCACCCGCACATTTTTTGATGAGTTGAAGCACAGTTTGCGCTGTTTGTATTTATTTTACTTTACTGTTACAATTAATTACTGAAGAAAATAAGACGTCACTGGCTGTTTCTCAATTGCGAGGATCCTCGGCGTCTCGACCACTTCGGACGTAATTCACGTCATCACAGCGCCACCAAGTGGTGTTCCAATTCACACAGACCACTCTCCTCCTCGCAGCTCGACTCCTCCGTCTGGCTCATTTACGAAGGATACACCTGTGGATCCTCCGCTGCCTCGGGAGCATAAAAAGCTCCCACAATGCACCGCAAGCAAACCCACAAAAAAATCCACCAATATGACAACACATGGAAAGGAACCACAGGAGCACAGAACGGAGGACGGCCAAAGCACAAAGTGCCAATTCAAATGTGAGTATGGAACTGCTGTAACAATCAGGTGTGCACGATCTCCATCTTCATGACGACTCAATTTCGGCATGTTTCAATAAAGTTCCAGTCTTCGTCCTTGAGTAAAAAGTGTATCAATTGTTATTGAAGTTGCAGTGGACCAAATCTAAAATCAAATACTTGAACCTCTGTCAGTAAAAGTTATAATGAATATGATTATGCCTAATCCGGGTCCTCATGGAGCTTCCCCCACATGCACAAGGGTCCACACCTGTTCCTTAGGCTGTGAATATAACTGATATGAGGCCTTCCAAACTTTATTGAAAGTTTGCATGTATTTAGTCCCTTCCTTTCAGTAATTGAATTTAGTCATGCACTGCACACACATGTCCAAGTACTACATGCACTTGGACATGTAGTATTAGACATAACTCTATAAAATCATTACTGTGACAAAATTATAACTAAATACTTTAATCAACAAAATGAACTGATCACTACTCCTCGCATATCAATCACACCACCCTGAAAACAATTCAACAACATTCGACCATCAGCACAGTTAATCACAGTGCAACATATATTCACCAAAGTGCAGAATTTGATCAGAGGTCTAAACATCCAAACTTCAAATCCACAATTGTCCATATCAATACGGCACACTCGTGAAAGAAATATTAGATTGTGCGATAGATATGCAAATAAGCACATAAATGGGCATATACCACTGCAGTTAAGTAGGCTCTGTAGTCTGTACACATTTCACATTTACAACTATTGTCTTATGCTGCAGGGAGCAGACTGACTGTTGCACACTAAAAAATGCTGGGTTAAAAGTAACCCAACCTTTAACCCAATGTTGGGTCAAAGTGGTCCGACCCAACGTTGGGTTATTTTTAACTTTTTGGTTGGGTTAAACATTTTAACCCAACATTTGGGTTGCACATTGAACCCAACGTTGGGTTAAAAGGAAAACCATTGATTGGGTTAAAAATGACCCAACTTTGGGTTAAATATTAAATGAGACGATCTGCATGCTTATACTTGTGTACATTACCTGTACTAATCATCTTTTAAACATTAACTTGTTAAGAACATGATTAATACAAGTAATGTACACAAGTATAAGCATGCAGATCTTCTCATTTTAATATTTAACTCAATGTTGAACCTTATTTCTTTATCTTTTAACTTGTATTACAGTTATTTAAATAAAGGTATACACAAACCTTTATTATACTTTTTATGTATTAAATGTATTGTATTTCATATTAAATAATTTAAAATGTTGAATATATAACTACATCTCATATTTAACATATGATAAAATACAGCTGAGAACAATATCAAACTGAAACACCAAATATTAAAATATATCAATAAGAGAATGTAAACTAATTCATTGCAGTCAACTGCGCTCTCATTAGCTTAATTGTACTTGATTCTTTGCCTGAAATGTCATACACCACTGTCTGGATGAACTCCCAGATCTGACTGCATCTTGTAGGATAGCAGAGGTCAAACACAAAAAATGACTTGAAACACCCATCGACTGCATTCAGAAGAGTTTCATATTCCATCACAGTGCCGTTGATAATCACGAAAGCCTGGGAGCACTTTGTCTGTTCTCCAAGCATGAGAACAAAGGGATACTCCAAGTAGCTTCTTGATACATACTCCACGATATTTGTTCCCACCTAAAAGATAAGACAGGAAAAGAAAGAAAGAAAAATTAAATTTAGATTTCACTGCAGCATTTTCATTGTTTGTTTTTTACCTAACAATCACTCAACCCACTCCAAAATGTCCCAAGTTTACATTGAATCTATTACAATAAGCAACATCGCAATCTCAATTGGTGCAATGCATGGTGGGATCGTTCAGAGGTCAATCGGGATAAATTTGACCCGGAAGTGTGTTTTGACAGCACAGAAGACGAGAGAGTGCAGATGGTAAATGGACTAAACTTATAAAGCACTTTACTACCTTTATCAGCCCAAAGCGCTTTATAGTATGGAACCAGTCACTCACTCACACACCATTTTCATTTCTCTCACACATTAAAAGTAGCCAGTGCTACAAGTAAAAGAATTAACTTTAGAGCTATAAAAAAAAGTACCACAGTATACTCACTGGCTGTACATCAATGAAGGCCTTTCTTGTCTCAATCGCGCTCGGTCGAGAGACTTTCCGTCCATCTTTGTGGAGCGAAGTTGGGAACAGGAATGGAAGAAGGAGAAAAGCGATGTCCGCTTTTTCATCTGTTGAATTAAAAGTATAGAAATGCAATTGTGAACAGACTGTTCTTCAATATGAATAAATAAATTACTTCTAAAGGTTTGCAATAGGTTGTGTTCATGTTCTACAATTTGATGATGTAATAATTTCAGATGGAAGGTAGTGTGCAATAGGCTCTATGCATCTCCTCTCTCACCTGTGTCTCCTGTGTTCTCTCCTTTCTCACCTGTGTCTCCTGTGTTCTCTCCTCTCTCACCTGTGTCTCCTGTGTTCTCTCCTCTCTCTCACCTGTGTCTCCTGTGTTCTCTCCTCTCTCACCTGTGTCTCCTGTGTTCTCTCCTCTCTGATGGTTCTTCTGTAGAGAGAGAGGTTTTGACCCTGGTTCTGCGCAACCTTTTACGAACGTTTCGGAGGCGCTCCTCAATAAAACCAGTTGCTGGCCGGTGTTTCCTCCCTGCGGTGAACCAAGCCTCCTTTGAAAAAAATGCACAGATCTTACTTGAAAGTAACCAAGTAATCAATAAAACACAAAATACAGCGCCTTAAGTGAGTCAAAAGAAGTGCTGGTATTGTCTCTGGTGTGACTCAGGTGCAACATGTGGTAAAAACAAGAGGGGCAGAGTGTAAGTTGTTGTGGCTGAATTGAATCAGGAAAAATAGAGACGACTTGCTTGACCTCCTAAGCGTTATTTTATTTTCACAATAAGATGATGTAACGTTTCGGGCAGTGTTGACAGGTGAATTGAATTAGACTCATCTCATATTGCAGATGTCACAAGATCTAGTCAGCGTGTATAATTTTTTCCCCACATGCATATATTTTACATCTACACCAGTCAGCAGACCGCCATGTACAAATACATTGAAAATATATCTTCTTTATTTTGTTTGCACTTTTGTGTCCCTGACTAATGCCGTTTCACAGCAACAGCGTATCCCTGACTACACATACCTCGCTCCACTTTTGGGCAATGGTCTGAGTGACCGCTTCTTTTGTAATGCACAACAGTTTAAGCTTGGGTAGGAAGTAGCAAGTGAGGCCAATGACCTGCTTCAGCAGCTATCAAGGTGTGGGGCTCTGACAGAAGACAGACCAAGCAGCATCATAGAAGCAAGAAGGATTAATAAAGACGCTGGTGTAAGCTGTGATCAAAGAGGAGGCGGTTCCCTCAGGGGGCATTTTAAGAAGTACCGGTACTGGTGCGTACCCAAACCTTAAAGGGTCTATACAGAGTTTAAAAATGTTAAAATGAAGTATTTTCCTCCCCTACATGTTCCAGCCATGTCCTAATGTGTAGAATGAGCCCAGACCTGTTCACCACATCTGCCTCTAAAATCCTGCCCTGTCACTCACAAAGGTCTTAATTTGGGTCCGAAGTGCCGTCATGTACGAGCCTAATATAGAGACTGCAGTTATGCATAAGACCTGAGGTGACAGTAGTGCGCATAAAATGACCAACTTGCATCTAGCCCCTTTTAAAGCACTAAAAATATTAAAGTGGAATACTAACTTAAGTGAATACTATAGTAACTTACATAGCCAATGCCATGGCTGTCCCGTAGAAAAGGGAACTGCTCCACCACTGACAATGCCATCCCAGCCTTTGTACCAGACGTAGGGCTTTTCAGAGGAAAAAAAACAGAACAATCAAACATACAATATTTTAAACAATTGTAATAGTAATACAACAACAGTTCTAAAATGTAATCTGCTGTAATTGGTATACAACACTAAAAATAAAATAATTCATAACAAAAGACAGACTCACTTTTCACCAAAGGTCTTCATTAGGTGTCAGACAAGGACTTGCACCATGAGCTGCCTCTCTTTAATGGATATGTGTTGGTTCTTGACTATATTGGACAATAAAGCTCTTCCGGTCTCGTTTTGGCTGAGAATTTCACGAATATTCTGGAATAAATGTTAAAAAAACAAAATTATCAACACACAAAAGGTATTTAAATATTAAGGAATAATTAGCAGAATTACACAGATTCTTTTAGAACTTACAAATGTTGCACTTTACTCCAACAGATCATTGAGTGAAGGCAATTCGGGAACTGGAGTGCAAACAGCAGGCTCAGGATGTTGTGTACACCATTCCTTAAAAGCATAGAAGTAATGACATCACTTGTTTTTATGATGTTAATTGGAACATTGGAGTAATACCAAACAATAGTAGATGCATATAAGAATCATCATAAATGCAGTTGAACTCTTGTGTAATTAATCATTCATAAATCTGATTATGTGTTTTATAATAATCTTAACTTACTTTACGTACAAGTTGAGGATGACAAGCTGCAGTACTCAGGCCATAGTGCTTGTTTCTTTTTTATTTGTTTTAGGTTTTTGCAAGAAGGCAGTACTAGATCATAACAAACAATGGCAGTAGGCTGTGGCGGACAGCTGGGTTTTGTTAAGTGGTAGCTGTTTTTAGTTTATAGTGAATGTCCTGTAGAGATGTAGCGCTTTGGACTCTTTCCAGAACTTGTGACTGAACCCAATCAAAGGAATGATGACTCAAGACTTGACTCAGACTTATACATTTCTAACAGGGAGTGACTTGTGACTCATCATTTACTCGGCTCATAATTTAGTCAGACTTGTCGTTGTACTTAACTGGTAGATAAAACTGATTTGAAACTGAGTTAAAAATGGTTACAGTTCAGTGAATGCACATATGACTTTACTGAGTGAACACATTTAAAAAAGAAAGGTGATAGTTGTTGGTCGGCTCTTCTCTGTGCACTCTATTAGACTGTGTTGTTTCGGCTCTTCTCTGTGGACTCTGTCAGACTGTGTTGTTTCGGCTCTTCTCTGTGGACTCTGTCAGACTTGTGTTTCAGCTCTTCTCTGTGGACTCTGTCAGACTTGTGTTTCAGCTCTTCTCTGTGGACTCTGTCAGACTGTGTTGTTTCGTGTTTCGGCTCTTCTCTGTGCACTCTGTCAGACTTGTGTTCAGCTCTTCTCTGTGGACTCTATCAGACTGTTGTGTTGCTATATACAGTGCCTTGCTAAAGTACTAATACATCCAGGAGGAAGAAGCATTCCTTATCGACACGGCCGTCCACCTAAACTAACAGACCGAACAAGGAGAGCACTGATAAGAAATGCAACCAAGTGCCCCAAGATAACTCTGGAGGAGCTGCGACGTACTGCCGCTGAGCTGGGGGAATCTGTACATGGGACAACTATAAGTCGTACTCTACACAAATCTGGCCTTCATGGACGAGTGGCAAGAAGAAAGCCATTATTGAAAGGAGGCCATAAGAAATCCCGTTTGAAGTTTGCTAGAAGTCATATGGAGGACACAGCTACCATGTGGAAGAAGGTGCTTTGGTCAGATGAAACAAAATTGAACTTTTTGGCCCAAATGCAAAACGTTATGTATGGAGCAAACCTAACACTGCTCATCGTCCTGAGTGCACCATCCCCAGTGTCAAATATGGTGGGGGGAGCATCATGCTATGGGTCTGCTTTTCCTCAGCGGGGACTGGGAAGATTGTAAGAATAGTTGGGAAGATGGATGGAGCCAAATACAGAGACATTTTGGAGGAAAACCTGCTGGAGTCAGCAAGAGAATTGAGGCTGGGGCGGAGATTCACCTTCCAGCAGGACAATGACCCTAAACACAAAGCTAAATCTACAATGGAATGGTTTAAAAACAAACATATTAATGTGTTAGAATGGCCCAGTCAAAGTCCTGACCTAAATCCTATTGAAAATCTGTGGAAAGACCTGAAAACTGCTGTTCACAAACGCTCTCCTTCTAATCTGACAGAGCTTGAGTTGTTTTGTAAAGAGGAATGGGCTAAAATGTCAGTCTCTACATGTGCAAACCTTGTAGTCATACCCCAGAAGACTTGCTGCTGTTATTGCAGCAAAAGGGGTTCCACAAAGTATTAAGTCATGCTGTATGAATACTTATGCACGCCCCACTTTTCACTTTTCTATTTTTTGAAAAATAACAGAATCATGTATCATTTTGCTTTCACTTCACAGTTGTCTGTTACTTGTATTTGGAATTTTTTACTTAAAGTTCATACACAATCTTTATGTTTAGGGTTGTAATCATGACAAAATGTACAAAAGTTCAAGGTGTATTAGTACTTTTGCAAGGCACTGTACATTATATACAAAATACACAACAACCAGGCCCAGCTCCATTCTTGCTCAAAACAGTCTATATCTCAAGGAGATGTAACTTGTATCGTCATTCTCCTTGTAGGATCTTACAACATGAAGGGGATGGAAGTCAGCAAGGAAATCAATATCAACTGCCTCAATCTCTGATGTGGCAAAGACTGTGAAAGAAAAGAAATGCCTTTCAAATCCTGTTGTTTCCCATTTTTTTACAACAAGTTTGACCTTGGATTGATGACCACGATACTTTGTATGGTTCCAAACTGAGGCACTCCATCTTCTGAATGAGAAAGAAAAAGAGTCATCCCTGGTCTGTAGGTAGTACCCTTGTACTTAATCCAAGAGGCCAGATAAACCTCGGTATATGCAGGAATTTCCTCAAAGCTTTTCTTCACAAGTTCGAAGTTGTCAATAGTACCAATAAATGCGGTGCATCCTGGACCAACCTCAAAGTCATGCTGGAAAAGCTGGCTGGACAAAACGTTGTAGCACATCATCATCTGATGCCTGAATGCCTGGGTTTTGCATATATTTCTAAAGTTGCAGTTAATATGGCTTATACGCTTGAAAAAGCCATGTTTTGCTTCAAAACGCATAGACCAGAAATGAACGACAGGTCCAAGTTTCTTGATGGCTTCAGGATAGTGAAGCATGAAGTGATGTTTCGGTTTCAGGTGTCTCTCTGGGTACAACTCCAAAAATAGAGTGTGGTGCTCCTCTATAAGAGATGCCAATAATGTTACTGCCCCTTGTGTCAGTTCAGGAGAAAAAATCAACTCCATACAACTAAGCAGCATAAGAAGCAACTCCAGTACTGGTTCTCTGGTGGAATCAAATCCCTATCATCAGGGGCAGCAGTCTCAGCAAACACCAGGCCTGTGTAGCTGTTTGCCTGAGGGAACCATCAGGATTTTTTAGTTCTTGAGGTTTAATAACAGAAGGCTTGTTGTGGCTATCGCAGAACCCATAATCAAAACTAGTGAGTCTGTAGTTTATCAGGTCCAATGTGATGACTTTCTCCTCGATCAATGAACCTAGCACCAACTTCATTTCATAACCACCAACTCCCTCAAGAATATCATGCATTACATCAGGAGTCACATTATCAGTGACATGGTAGAACTGCAACTTATTGAGTGAACACTCTCTTTTGATTCCAGTTTCACTGGGCCTGTTAAGTAAGATGTCGGAGTGGTAGTTTACTTTATTTCGCATCAAAATGGGATCCTCAAACGTCTGCACCCTTTGCACTTCTTTGTGTACTCGACACCATCGGCATACACTGTTCCAGCAAAGCTTTCTGTGTAACCCAGAATGCCATTCAGTCCAAGGTTATCACCACACACCTGTGCCACTCCAGCCTTTACGATGCCCTTGAAAAGTGATGTTTCAATTTGAATGCCACACATTTCCAGCTCTCGAATGTCATTCACAATATGATCCATTACTGCATTTAATCCATAGGTTTTTGCATCTTCTGTCTTGTAAACCGCTAATAAGAAGTGTGACTTGAGACTTGAAAGATACTCTGATGGCAAGCACTTAATGCTGAAATAAATAAAGCCAAGCTTGTGCACTCCGGTTTTTGAGCCAAGGGGATTTACCATCTCACAATCATCATTGTAAAGTACAAGTGGGATAGACAGCTCTTTCGCAAACAGCTGATTAGAAGTGAAAAGTGTGCCATCTTTGAAATCCTGAAGGCAAGAGGATTCATGTTTTTGCCACTGTAAGATTTTGTCCATGGTGCCAGCACTTTCTAAGATGATCTTCAGCATAGGTTTCAGAGGAACATATTGGAAGGTGTCCCGAACTGCCACCTGTTTCACAGCGCCCATCTTTCGATCAGTTTGTTGCATGAATGACAAGCCAGGAAAGGGTATTGCCTCTGGTTGTACAAAGTATCCAGACTGATAGAATATTTCATCTGTTTATACTCTGACTCGAGGCCTTTAAATGGTTCAGCTGCTACATTGAATGTCTCTAGCAGTGCCTGACCATTCAATGTATCAAGATGTCCAGTTTCTGTTAAAAAAGAAGCAGTTTTTGCTTTCAAATTACCAACAATATCCCGGACGAGACTTGATGTGTTTTCAACAACATTTTTAATACTACTGAACGTCTGGGAGGGCTTAGATTTTAATCTTGCCAAAAAGAGAACAACCCTGTCCTTAATTTGGTCCGTGTCAAACTCATCCCATTCCTCCGGATTGTCATTGGATTCTACTATACAAAGTCTATTATTTGTAGGACTATTTACAAGTTCAGCTGAACAGCATGCTTCAGTTGTATCATCAGATTCACCGTCATCAAATTCAAAATTCAACAGCGTGGATTAAAAGATGTCTCCTAAATGATCTGCTGTTATCAAAGAACGACAGCATCCATTCTGTGCACACTGGAAAATGTTGATGTTGAGTAGATGTTGTGAATTGCTCTGAGATGGGAAAAAAAGTGTCGTATGTTGCCACCTACAGTTCTTTTGCATTTGAAACAGACATACCCCATTTTGGTATGTGTAGTATACCTGTTGCAACTTTTGAAATTGGAGCTGGAATTTAAGTCGTGGCCCAATTAGTGGAATCAGTGATGGCAGGCTATTTCCATCCAGGAGGAAGAAGCATTCCTTGTCGATTTTCTCTGCTGTAAAACAGAACACAAATATTTGGACTGTGAATAAATTGTATGTTTGGATACAAATGCAAAATTAGAGTCATCACAAAATTCTAAAGGGCTTATAGTTTAAAATTGGAAGGTTGCTAAGAATTTTATCGTGGTAACAATACTTAACAGTCAAATGCTATTTTTTTTAACCTTTTTTGTAGTGTCTGTAATTCCTGGACTCATCCATATGAAACAAAACTGTCAGAAATGTCAACATCTTGTTTATACTGAAAGAAATGCTTTTACTTTTATTCCAGAGTAAAAAGTATAGTTACAGGCTCTGAAATGTAGAGAAGTAAAATTAAAATGTATTTATCATGTAAAAAAAAAAACTTACATAAAGTGAAGTACAGTACCTACAATTTGTACTTTTTTACTTGTACTTTGACTATTACTTCATTACATTCCACCACTACTTGGTGTTGGTGAGACAAATGAACTTTCAGACATGCCAGACATGTTTGTGGCACCAAATAATATCAATATGTGCTTATATTTAACCAGGACAAAACTGAAGTTTTAGTCATCGGTCCTGAGGCCCAGAGAGATAAACTTTTACCCAAACTACAGTCATTGTCTTTTAATCCTTCCTCACAGGTGAAGAACCTGGGTGTGATTTTTGACTCTGAGCTGACTTTAATTCCACACATTAAGAATATCACAAAGATAGGTTTTTACCATCTAAAGAACATAGCCAGAGTCCGCCCCATTCTCTCTCGGGCCAACACGGAGACGCTAATGCATGCTTTTATCACCAGTCGTATCGACTACTGTAATGCCCTGCTCTCTGGTCTTCCAAAAAGAGTATCTCAGGTTTACAACTTTTACAAAATTCAGCAGCTCGTGTCCTGACAAAGACCAGGAGGCGGGACCACATTACACCGGTTTTAGAGTCGCTGCATTGGCTCCCCGTGTGTTTCAGGATCGATTTTAAAGTTCTTTTAATGGTTTTTAAATGTCTTAATGGTCTTGGTCCTTCTTATCTTTCAGAAATACTTTTACCTTATGAACCTTCGCGGTCCCTGCGCTCCTCTGGCAGGGGTCTCCTAGTTATTCCTAAAGTCAACAGAAAGACTCACGGCGAGGCGTCTTTCCAATATTATGGCCCTCGCCTCTGTAACGACCTGCCGGAGGAACTCAGGACCGCAGAGAACGTTCATGTCTTTAAGAGCAGGCTCAAGACCCACCTTTTTAGCTTAGCTTTTAACTGACATTTATTAATTTAGTCCTAATGATATATTGTGTGTGTGTATGTATGCATGTGTGTATGTATGCATGTGTGTATGGATGTATGATGTGGGGCGTATTGTTTTAAATGTTATCTGTAAGCACTTTGTGATACCTTTCGGTATGAAAAGCGCTTTATAAAGTTTGATTGATTGATTGATATTTGGGGATTATTTTGAAAAACAGTTACATTAGCAACTGAAAGTATGTCCTCACATCAGGGTATCTGCAGGGTGGACAAGTCAATTTTAAGACTTTTTAAGACCACAAAATCTCAAAAATAAGACCTGTTTTAAAAGTGCAATGTAAATAGAATGTAAAGGAAATCATAGTCACAAAAATCAAGGTCTCAAACTGTAGGATATCAGTTATCCTACTGTGATAACTTATATCACAGTAGGATCTAAAAACTTAAGAACTGAAATGTTCCCATTAGGCATTATAACATGCTAACCATTCAAGTTCAAACAACCCTAACCCAAAAAGTAGACCAGAGCAATCATACTCTATTTGCATGGGCTAGGGGTGTCACAATTAAAAACATTTGAGTCACCATTATTGTGTATTACGATTATTCACAAATATCGACCGGATGAAAGGAAACAACTGATATTTATAGTTTTTGTCATGGGCGAGGCCTATTTTTATGTCAAGCACCCATAAAATGATAGGCCAAAAGAAAAATTACACACGTTCAGACATAAATGATTTCAAATGTAAATAATGTTTTGTTAAGTACGCTGTAATCAAAGTCAAACAACCCCCACTGCAAATGTTTCGATCCATTTAGAAAATGCCTTTAATACTTGAACTAGTAAACATTCACCTTTTTAAAATGAAAAGGCTTTAAGACTCCTTTGCATTAAAATAATTTCAACTTTACTACTTTATAATTAATTATTATAATAATTATTTTTTATTATTATTATTAGGCTACAATGTACTCTAGGTTTTATGTCACCAAAACTTATGCTGTCCTGCTTAATTCTTTGTCAGGTGTTTTGATGAACAACTGAGGAAACTTGTTTCTAAAGTAACGGGACTGTTACTTTGTAATGTTTGTGTTTGCGCTTTCACTTTCCTTTCTGTCACGCTGCAAGCAGAGTGGAGCGCGTTAGCTTTTTGTTTGCATCATGAGCCAGTTGTGGCTATTTTCGGACATTTGGGCAAACTTTATTGGGAATTACACAGTTTGTTAACAAGTTACATAAACACATACAACTGTGATATGTAATTTGTTTTATCATCTCCACAATGATTAGACAACTTACACACTTAACACTCTAAAATACCTAAATAAATGTTATGATTTGATCATCTTTTAATCTACATTTGACAATAAAAGTTACCTTCAAACGTTGGGATGAGGTCAGCCAGGCTCCAATTCTTAAGGGTTTCCCTCACAAACTCGTCCATCTCTCAAAAAAACAAACAATACAATTAGTCCTTATGTAGTTATGCTAACGTTTCACCCCCTTGGTGCCTCTAAACATATGTCAAATTCTTGCTCAAAGGAATACTTGCCTTTCCTTTGTATCTAGATGAAACAAGAGTACAACAAGCTAGCTAAGAATAAGATAGCTATGTTTTGGTGGGTAGCAGGTACCCGAGTCTAGGCAATGGACGTAGCAGACGGTCTCCAAAAAAGATATAAAGACTTTACGAAGATAACGCTGAAGAAATCGTTATTTCTCTTAAGTTGTCCTCGATTACCTTTACAGAGCAAACCAATATTAGTACCAATGCGTCTCTTTGTCCTGATGCTGATTACCTGACTCCGGGACAACCGCGTGTTCAAAACTGGCGAAGAAGGTTAGCTTTTGCCGTCAACACTACCCTAACCGCTAATAATGACATACCAGGATAGATGACCAGGATTCGGAAGATTAAAGTCACGAAAACTTTATTCCCTAATACAAATCACCTAAGCAGAGCGCTCCACTCCCCCTCAAAGAGTCCCTAATACACTATACTGAGTTTTCCCGTTCCCAAAGGAAAGCTTTCTCTCTGGGAGGAGTTGGAGCTTACGTCACATTTTCACATCACACAATCATTTGAGCCTAAGCTACGTCTCGTTGTTCCATTGGCTTCCGATCCGTCATGTGACGTTTGGCTCCGCCCTTCGCGGCCATTTTATGAGTTCATTCTCTTCCCCACGTTTTCCTTTTCCTGGGGGAGGATTTCATTGTTCTTTTCCCCATCCCCCTCGGATCTGTAACTTTCCCCTGTAATAAAGAACTGCAAACACTTCGTACAACTTTGATTAACATTCCTAAATAGCCCTAAGGGCAACACATCACATAAAATATTATTCTCTTCAGCCCCCTTCTGATCTTATAAAAGATCATTTTAAAAAGATAATATTTTTTTTTTACAGCCTGTATCAAAAATCCAGGTACAATTTTCAACCGTATAATACCAAATTAACATTCCCACTTTATATTGTGCATACTCAACCAGCTGCTGGGTACTTCAAAATTTTCTCTCTCTTCCCAGGTATCATTTCCGCTTATTAATCTTTCCATGCAGAACTTGGATAGTTAGCATTCCATGTCCACAGTACAATTTCATTTGTTCTTTCCCTCTGGGACTGTCACTGATTGACACAAAAATAAACATTCCTGCAACACAAAGCACAACAAACACAGCAACACTAAACAGTGTTGTTTAGATACAATCTCCACCACCACTTTTCCATCTCCGCCTTATTCGGGGTTGTTCCATTCATATTTCAAGGCCTCCTGTACTCTTCTCAAGTACAGATTAGGAACACCCCTTCTGACGTTTCCCTTGGCCCGAGCTCCGTGTCCCCCGGGGGCGCACAACTCACCATATAAATGCCCCAGTGGAACCCAGAGCCCTGGAGACCATGCTGCGAATGAGAGGCACAACAAAACAAAACAAAATACAACAAAACAAAAGTACAATTCCTATAAAATACCCACCTTTTGAAGGATATGGATCCAGGAACCGGAATTTAACCAATTTAGCCAGGTCCACTGCGGACCCTGGTCTTCTTGAGACTCGAGAAAGTCTTTGAGTTCCTTTACTCTATTCCTAATGGCTGTCCAATTGCCAGTGTCATCAGGGATATATGTACAGCAGTGGTCAATGCCCACTGCTGCGCACATACCACCCTGTTCAGCATACAGGGCGTCTAACGCCACTCTATTTTGCATAGCCACAGCAGCCACTGCCTTAAGTTCTGGACTCTGTTCCATTTGGTCCAAGACACCATCTATTACCTCAGTTAGGTCCTCCAGGATCCACCATACCTCATTTAGACGCTGCATGGAGGCCGCCACACCGATCATAGGGACCAGAGTGGCGAGCAATCCCCTCCCATCTCCGAACAGGGGCTTACGACCACCGTTATCAGAAAAGGGACGTAAGATTGACCGAGGGTGCGGTCCCCCACCTTCAGCATTGCTCTTCTTACCATGCCATGTTTATGTAGGTTATGATGTCTATATTTCTGTACGGCTTTTTGCATTAAAGTGTCTGCAACTACTATAGATGAGGGCTTAAGTCGAGCTAGGGTACAAGTCCCGCACCAATTAACGGGAAGGGTCAAATAACTATTACTTCCACACAACCAAACCTGTCCAACCGGGGTGGGGAATCCCCACCTCGGTGGGACGGGAATCCATGGAGAGTAAGTTAGGGTCTTTTGTACTAACTTGGTCCATGTGGTATGATTCAGAGGCCACCGTTGCCCTATGACCATACAGTCGCTACACTTTAGTTCAGTTGTATTCACTAACTCACTATGAAGTTTAGCCACTCTAGTGGCCCATGTTTCCTCCCTGTTAGTAAACCCATCACCCAGGTAGTCCAAACAGGGTGTTTTACCCAGAAGCCAGTCACCCTTCCTGCATTCTCGCTTAAAACAGAAGGGCGCCACCAGCTCTTCTCTAAAATGTGTTGACCCTGCAAATTGCAGGCCCTTTTTCAGGGTTTCATTGGTCTTTACTGTCCAATTCACGGGCTGTATCCAATTCGAAAGATTGGCATACTTTGTATAAGATTCACACCCAGGGAGGACGGTACGGTTACCTCGTCCCCACTGATAGTGCCATAACAGGCATACATGAGCTGATGCCGAAATAGGGACTGGGACAGTAGATGGCACGTCCGCAGCATGGTGGGGCCTGAAGGAGCACACCCAACAGGGCGTGGTTGAGTTAGTTACCTTGGCTGTGTGTCTGGCTAATTTTACCCATTTATTTTCTCCTGGTTCATGACCCCCTGTGATACGAGACCGTCGCTTCCTAGACCCATCTCCTTCTGTGGGAACAAACATGTTAGTTACATCATAAATTTCAAATTTCAAAACAACATCATTTTTTCTTCCTCTTTTTTCCCACGTTTGTATCGCATTTTCTGTACAATGAGTGATCCAGTCTAGGGTGTGTTGGTCCGGCACGGCACCTCTCATTTTTACCAACACTATACCTGCCTCGTTGCAGTAGATAACCAGATTTTCTCCAGGTGTTTTACCTACATTTTGCATACTTCATAAAGGGCCAATTTCAATCTTTTAACTGGATGTCCTCTGACTCGTCCCTCACAACTATAGAGGTAATCTATTATCATGACTGTTGGTATTATGAGCAAGCAAAGAGCAAATGTCAGGCCCCACACCCCATATGGACACCTTAAAGGTCCTGGTTTCAAGACCCAGGCCTTAAGTTCATATTTTTTAGTCTTTTTGATGTCTTTGTGACCTTCTGGGTTGGGGTTGGTGTCCCCCTCCCCCTTCAGTGGGGCCTTTAGACCCACTACCATATCTGTCAGGCTGTGTCAACTGTCTGGGATGTGTATCAGTCCAGTGTAAGCCTGATTTCTCCGAACAGGGCTTCAAGTGTGACCAATGGTACCAGTTATCACGCCCCGCAACCTTAACGGCAGTGTCAGTCCTTTGGGTCACTTCAAAAGGTCCTAAGTATCTTGGAGCGTCCCACCGGGTCCTATTGTGGTTCTTAATGTAGACTTGCGATGGTAAACCAGCTGTGTAGTCAGAAACATTGGTGTCAGTTGTCACAATAGGTGTTAGTTCTTTCAAAAGTGATTGGAGAGCCTCAAAATACGGTCTGAACTGGAAAATATTAATGACCTCAGGCAGGGGCGCTGAGTTAGATTTAGGCAGGCAACCGGGCATGGCCCTACCAAACATCAGTTCAAAGGGAGTGAAGTTAGTGGTGTTGTTTACAGTAGACCTAAGATGAAGCAACGCAACTGGAAGTAAGGACAACCAAGTAGCTTTGGGGTTGTCTCGCAACATTTTAGCAAGAACACTTTTTAGGGATCTGTTCATTCTTTCTACCTTAGCGTTGCCTTTAGGATAGTAGACACAGGAAAATGATTTGTTAATTCCCAAGAGTGAGCAAAGAGTCTTAACATCATGTGCCGTGAAGTGAGTACCTGAATCACTATGTAACTCCGAGGGTACCCCAAAAATAGGGATCCATTCTTTCAACAATACAGCCATCACTTCAGCTGAGCTTTCCCTTTTACAGGGGAAAAATGCCGGCCATCCAGAAAACGTGTCTACAATACCCAGAAGACAACGCTTACCTTGGTGTGGTACGAGCATGTCTGTAAAGTCAATCTGGATCACATCACCAGGGAAGCGTCCCGTTTTCACGGCGCCCGCACCTTGTGTATGATGGGGGTGTGGATTAAACATGCCACACCTCTGACACGCACGAACAAAGTCTTTGCAAAGTAGCAAGGGTGTCTTATAGAAATAGTATTGTTCCATAATCCGGGACATGGCCTTCGGGCTAAGGTGATTAACGCCATGCAATTCTTCCAGAACGCTTTGTTCCATGGATGGGGTCAAAAAGGCAGGCCATTAGGCCCACGATACACACCATCAACATAGGCGTCAGCAAGGCGATGTTGTAACCAAAAGTCCTCGCCGTATTTTTTATGATGAGAACGACAGTCAGTGGTACTCAAGAGTCCCTGAAAGACGGGAGCAGCCAAGAAGGGCTTCCAAAAGGTGTTTAAATGAAACTTAAGATGGTGTGCCCTTCCGGTCGGCAAGGTCTCCGTTAAGGTTCCCAAGCTATCCCACACTTCCCAGGGCATCCAGAGATGACCTGAGTCCGTCAGTGCAACCTCATGACCTTCAATATTAGTAAGTTTGACCCACCCATCAGAGTCCAACTGTAAAGATTCCAAAATTGAAGATTGAACGGTTTCAACTAACATTAAGGCTTCACAGTCTCCATCAATGGGAGAATCAAAATGGTAACTACCAGCCACTTTGGCCGCCACATCCGCCGCCCTGTTGCCAATGGCAGTCATAGTCCCTGCTTTTGAATGGCCCGAAACCTTCACCACCGCCACCGCAGCAGGGAGCAACAGACAGTCAGCCACTTCCTCGCAAAGTTCTTTATGGGCTATAGGAGTGCCCTTCGCGGTCAAAAAGCCGTTTCTTTTCCAGGACGACAAGTCACGCAACACTAGGCCACACACATAAGCTGAATCGGTGTAGATCGTGACCCGCTGACCCGAAGCAACCTCCAAAGCCAACTTCAAAGCCATCAACTCCGCAAACTGGGCGGAGGAGCCACCACAGGGGCCCCAGCTGGTAACAGTGCGAGTGTGGTCCGGTGGCGAGAGTTCAACAACTGCCGCCCCAGCTGACAGGGACCCGTCCGGGAGCCTATGACAATGGCCATCAGTGAAAAGTAAGCGAGAGTCTGGTAAAGGTTGGTCAGATAGGTCAGGCCGAATCCGAGCTTGAGATTGAGAGAAGGACTCACAACAATGTGGAGAGCCAGTAAGGGTCAGCCCTGCCGAAGCGTTTGGAGCATCATCGGCTGCAAAAGTCAAGTTCGGGGCCGTCAGCTCCTTAGCAAGTTTCAGTTGTCGCTGAGGAGTTAGGGCAAAAGTTTTAGATTGAACATAAGCTACCACCGAGTGAGAGGTATACACCACCAATGAATGACCCATTACTACAGTACATGGGCCACTTTCTTCAATAAGGAAGCCAATGTATCAGTAAACAACGCACAGTCAGTGGCTTTCTTAGCAATGGGATCCAACAAGGTGGATGCATAAAGTATGATATTGCGTTGACCACTTGCTCCTTTCTGCCACAAGACCGCATGTCCAGAGCAGTTAGTAATGGTGGTGTCAAGATAAAAAGACTTACTATAGTCCGGGATAGTTAGGTCAGCACAGGAAGCCAATGCTGCCTTCAGATCTGTAAAGGCTTTATCAGCCTCCTCCGTCCAAGACAGAGAGGCTTGGAGATCCCGAACCCCGGCTGCGCGGATAATATCCCGCAATGGGGCAGTCTTACCTGTGTAGTCCATAACATGGTGTCTGGAGTAGTTCGCCAACCCCAAAAGGAGAGAAGGGACCGTACCGTATCCGGACGGTCGGCCGCAAGAATGGACTGCCTCTGAGTGGCACTTGGGGTAATATGACCAGCCGAGATAACTTTACCCAGAAAGACAACTTGTGATCGGCAACATTGTAGCTTCGTCTTTGAGACTTTAAAGCCACATTCAAGGAGACGTGACAGGACTGCGGCCGTCACCTCTAGACAATCTTTAGCACTTCTTGCTCCGATCAAAACGTCATCCACGTACTGGACGACAACTGCACCAGAAAGGACTTCGATCGGGGACAAACAGTCCTTCAAAACTTTATTGAAGATCCCAGGGGAGTTCCTATGACCTTGAGGTAAGACTTTGTACTGAAGTTTTACTCCCCCATAGGTAAATGCAAATTGGTACCTACATTCCTCAGCCAAAGGGATGGTGAAGAATGCATGTTTTAGGTCAATGACTGTAAAGTACTTCATTTCAGGTGTCAAGACTGAGAGACATTTGTGAGGGTCTGGGACAGGCAAAAGAGGTGTAGTGGTGACCTCGTTCACCTTTCGGAGGTCATGTGCAGGTCTAAAGGTGCCATCAGGTTTTGGGACTGGGTTCAAAGGAGTATTCCAATGGGAATCAGAAAGTTCTAATACCCCAGCTTCCCATAAATCTGTTAGGGCGGTTTCAATGCCCTCCCGTTGTTTGTCTGTTCGAAAGGATCTTTGTGGGACATAGACACGGGAACCCGGAACCACTTCCAGAATTACCGGGTCCATCTTTGTGCATCGACCGATGTCCGATGGGCCCCTCGCCCACAAGTCCTCTGAGAAGCGCTGTAACATGTCCGCCGCCCCTTCATGGTCGGTCAACTCCCGGCCATGAGACCGAGAAAGGATCTCTTCCTCGGCCACTGTTTCATCTTTTGCTATACCTATGTCAACTTTGTATGCCTGTGTACTAGAACTGTACATTACCCCATCCATTCCAGTCTGCTCCCAGTCCAGAACATTGTTAAGTTTATGTGTTAGGGGACCCAACTCCCTGGCCTCATGGCCAGGGCCCAAAAATAGTGACACGTGTGGGTCAGTTAAAGTGTCTCTTTTGTAGAAGCATTTTATATTGTCTGGTAGAACAACTGGGGCAACAACACCTGATTTGTGTACATAGAAATGTGTGGATGTGATATTATAGGTATTACCTTTAACCTCACTATCAAAAGCCAACTGATATTGGGCGTCAGCATTTCTGTCATAGAAGAGGGTGCAGTGCAGTGGATCTTTTGGAGGGGCGTATGGGTGGAGCATAGTGAACCAGGGTTTCCATTCAAGCATTTTTGCGTAGAGTCCAGTCATTTCAGGAGTCCCTGGCTCGAGGAGTAGCCAATAAATGGACACTCCTTCGTCCATGTGTTCTTCTCGAAAACATAAAGTCCATGTGATCGTGCCGGTGTACAGGCGATGGAATATCCGTTTGGCCATGTGAGATACATGGCGTCAGGGGAACAGTTGATAACGGCACCTGTAGCTTGTAGAATGTCTCGACCCAGCAGATTCACCGGAGTCTGTGGTGAATAGATCAATGACGATTTGAAAGTCTGTCCAGCCAGTTTAAGAGTCAGTTCTTTGGTCATGCGTAGAGGGGTTGCCTTTCCCGTGAGTCCTGAAAGATTGATGCTTTTGTCACTTAGCATATTTGGTGTTGCTTTTCTAGTCGTGGAATGAGTGGCTCCTGTATCCACGAGCATCAGCAACGTTTCCCCACCCACCTCTACTGGGACAAATGGTTCTGGGGTGGGTCCAGGACTCACTGGGCACCCCTAGCAGAAGTCATCTTGGCCGTAGGGGAGGCAACCATGAGTGTCATTTACTGGATAGTTGCCACCACCGCCCCCACGATTCCACGGGGCTGCTCCAAAACGGCTAGGTCCCCCTGTTGGATATCGGAGCCGCGGTGCCCCGCGTGCTCCTCCCATAGGCACACGAGCAGGTTGGTTGGGGCAATCCCTAGACCAATGACTGGGGTCCCCACAGTTAAAGCAGGCCGCCTGTTGGCCACCTCGGGTACAGTCTCTTGACCAATGATCCAGCCCCCCACAGTGAAAGCAGCCCTCCTGTTGGCCACCTTGGTTGCAGTCTCTTGACCAATGATCCAGCCCCCCACAGTTAAAGCAGCCCTGGTCTTGGCCCCTTCCAGCTCCAGTAGCCCCATAGCCCGTTCCTCCGAATCCCCTGCCCCTAGACCGTCCCCTAGTGTTACCTTTACCCCTACCTTGGCTGTGTACATGCGTGTGCATTTGAGATAGTGGCCTTAAGGGCTGGTCTTGGGAGGCGTATAGGACGCTTGCTTGTGTAGGGACAGGTGTCAGGGGTGTGGGTGTTGTTGCCACCATTTGTGTCTTTTTATTGTTATTTTCTTTTCTTGCAGCCGTAAGTTGCTGCCGTGTCTGATTAAGCTGGCTCTTTAGCAGCTCTTCCTGCATGATTTCAATGTTACTTTGTCTATCACGGTGTTTTTTATTAAAAATTTCTGCGTGGTGTTTAAAATGAGTCAGAAATGTGGTTGAGTCTGAGGTCAGTCCTGGGACATTGGTCAGACTTGTCTTAATTGGTTCTGGAAAAACGTCCAGCACGTTCTGGAGGAACAGACAGGATGTCTGGGGTGTCTGTACGGGTGTACATGCATGGATGTAATGTATAATTGGATACACTTATCCAGAAATTGAGTAGGGCAGGTGCCCGGTACAAATGATGGGAATGTGGGAGGTTGTGGGGATGGTGGTGGATACATAAGATCCAACACTGTCAAGAAATTCTCTGCCAGGGGATCAAAGGGTTCATGTACCTGCACGTCGTGCAGGTTTGCGGTTCTCAGTAGGTGGCTTACAGCGTGAGGGGCTGCACATGCGGACACCAGGCCCTTAATATCTCCAACCGCCAGCTGCGCATTAGCGCATTGTAGCTGTATTGTGCGTAAACCATTTTTTGCCCCCTTCTTGTAGGGGGGTAAGGTATCCCTAAGGTGTTGTAATTCGATACTACTCAGTGGCTTATAGGCCACTGGGACCGGGCCCCCTTGAACTGCTGGGGGTCCCGTTGGAATAAGAGGATAATTACCTCGATACGTGGCTCCTTTGGAGAGGTTAGCCAGTTCCTTAGTCTTTTTCTCGATTGCCACCTGTAGGTCCAATACGTCCTTATTTGCCCGTCGCAGCCTCTCCTTCCAGTCCTCCTCTCTCTCATCGTCTCTTTTCTTAAGTTTAGTTAGGCGATCCAAAGCGCCTCTTTTTTCAGTGTATAGCGCGCTTAATTCATCATATGTTTGATATGACTCCTCATTGGCCTTACAGCGGCCTTCTTCCTCGCTATCATCCGATACAGGAAAAAAGGGAATCTTTTCAGATGACTTCTTCTTTTGTTTCACTACCGGAGCCTGGTAGGCCTCGGTTGCCTTAAGCGCGAGTTCCTGTATTCTTTCGGTTAGTTCGTGAACCTCGGCCTTTCTTTCTTCTTTTTCTTCATTAAATTTGTTCATTAGTTCTTGTTGGGCCTTTTGGTATTCTTCTGTTGCCTGCTGCGTCTGCGCCTGTGAGTTTCTCCTCAGCGCATGAATGGCGTCCATTGTGTCCTGAGCGTATTTTCCCGTTTGTTCGATCACTTTAATCCCCCACAGTTGTCCACTTGCATCCCTTGGTGCAGACTTGTTATCAGTGTATGCGCGGGTTATTAAAGTCCTTACCTTATCATGTTCCTCCACTGATAACGAGTTTGAGGCTGCCACATCCACATCCACCACTCCATGGACAGTTAGCTGCGGGTATAGGGTGGAGCTTGACTCTCCTCCCTTCTCGTATGGAGGAGGGGCCGTCGGGGCCAAGGCGGGAGCTCCTCCTCTTGGGAGGGGCTTTCGGGTCCCGCCCCCGAAGTGGGGGAAAAAATCTTTTCGTATTTCATCCAGTGCGCTGTTGCCAGCTCCAGGATAGGTTCGATTCGTTTTCCCAGCTTGTAATACTTACTGATTGTGAGTTCCAGCAATTTCTTCTCACTTTTCGAAAGTCCGCTGTTCTTCTTTAACTTTTCCTCCTCCCGCAGTTCCATCGTGCAGGCCTCCACAGTTGCAGTCAACACCCCGCAAAAGAACTCCAGTGTTTGTGGAGCCTTTGGGTCTCTCTTTTGTTCTCTGAATCCTTGTGCACAGGCCTCGACTGCTTTGTTCAGGGCTTTTCCCGCCATCTTTTTCAAAAGAGGTGACGCTTCACTTACCATTTTCACCCATCCTTCACAGTCTTTTGATTCCAACATTTCCTTACCTGCATGTAACTGTTCCCTGCACACAAATTATCCTTACTACAACTACCTCGTATACTTTTATAGTCACAAAAAACCGAACATTAACTCACCAAATTATTTATATATATTTCGCCAATATTTCGCCAATTAATAGAATTTAAGGATCTTATTTATCCTTTGGCCTCCAACCGAAGTATTTCAAACAGCCCCCAAATCTGCTTACGATCTTATTTTCGACCGCTTGATTTCAAGACGCGCGTCCGCGTCTCTGGGAGATACTACTACGGACCTTTCTCGGCTTTTAAAGGGAATACACCCACCGCGTAGCTCTGTACTAGGCCTTAAACCTACCTCTTAAAACTCCAACCCCGCGCGCATACTTTAAGGATTTCGCCGAATCCTAGGGCCTTGAACCCACCACACTTAACTTTAGAATTTAACTTTAATTAACTTTATTTTAGTTCGGTAATTTAGATATTAATAATAACGTTTTTCCCTCTCACCCGTCCACCATCAATTCACAGATTTCACCATTCAACAGTTAACTTCGTTAAAAAGTAATCTAAAATTTGGAAAAAATGCCAATAGACGCACTTTGAGACTCACAGTAGTAGTGATCAAAAGTCGTCTTACCTTAATCTATTTGGACGTCCATGAAGTTTCCTGTTGAGTGATCGTGGAAGGGAGATCCCGGCATGTCCTACCGCGAAGATTTCACCAGACTAGACCTTCGCCAGTCCGTTAGTTGACGAACCAAAACCACCTCCTCCTTCAGCACGTCCAGGGGCACCAATGAAGAAATCGTTATTTCTCTTAAGTTGTCCTCGATTACCTTTACAGAGCAAACCAATATTAGTACCAATGCGTCTCTTTGTCCTGATGCTGATTACCTGACTCCGGGACAACCGCGTGTTCAAAACTGGCGAAGAAGGTTAGCTTTTGCCGTCAACACTACCCTAACCGCTAATAATGACATACCAGGATAGATGACCAGGATTCGGAAGATTAAAGTCACGAAAACTTTATTCCCTAATACAAATCACCTAAGCAGAGCGCTCCACTCCCCCTCAAAGAGTCCCTAATACACTATACTGAGTTTTCCCGTTCCCAAAGGAAAAACTTTCTCTCTCTGGGAGGAGTTGGAGCTTACGTCACATTTTCACATCACACAATCATTTGAGCCTAAGCTACGTCTCGTTGTTCCATTGGCTTCCGATCCGTCATGTGTGACGTTTGGCTCCGCCCTTCGCGGCCATTTTATGAGTTCATTCTCTTCCCCACGTTTTCCTTTTCCTGGGGGAGGATTTCATTGTTCTTTTCCCCATCCCCCTCGGATCTGTAACTTTCCCCTGTAATAAAGAACTGCAAACACTTCGTACAACTTTGATTAACATTCCTAAATAGCCCTAAGGGCAACACATCACATAAAAATATTATTCTCTTCAACGCTAAATAAAGTCCATGGGATAACTAAAAAGATGACGGGACCTATTTTATCACACAGGAGACTGACATGAACGCTGCATTTGCAGCAGTACTGCCTTGGCTCACTCACCAAACACTCCTGGGGGGCGAGTAAAGGGCTCGGCACAGGAGCGCGTGCCGTCCGGAACCTAATGAGCGCAAGCGACGGTACCGGAGCGCGTGCCCTCCGGGGGTGGGGTGAACGATGATACCGGAGCGCGTGCTCTGTGGGCGCTGGCGAGGACGCCTCCGGGCAGCTGTGTCCCACACTCCTCTCTCTCTGTGGCGCGCGGGGAACTACAGCCGAGTTGGCCTACGGGGCTATGGGGACAATTAAGGACATCTTATCCTTAACTTTAAAAAGACGGCTCGTACTGTAGATGAGACCGGCACTTCCAGTTCACTTAAAAGAGCCAGCTCTTTCCCTCCCAACTGACACATCACCAAGACACGATAAATAAAGAGTGAAATAACCTAGATACAAGTGCTAATAATAAATAGAGTGACTGGCATGACAGTGATGCTTTACAGTTGGGCATTCCTGGGATAAATCAGTTGATTGACAGCAGTTTTTCCGTGGCGGACGTTAGGCACCGATGTCCAACGTCCGCCACGGAGAAACCGCGAGCCGGGTCTCCGACCGGAGGACCTGGCCCAGTGTCGGAAGGAGACTAGGCAGCAATGATAAAGTAAATCACTAAATCGAACAAAAATGTGTCATAATCAAGCTCACCAGATCAACACTTGGAAACTCTGAGTTATTTTAGGGTTACAGCTAACATTAGCTAAGAACAGAGTAACGAACGACTTACACGGTAGATGTGTAACAGTGATTTTTTATTTTATTTTCTCAAATTAACTGTACACATTGATGTAATGTAATTTAATGCCCTGTCTAATCTTGGAATTGATTAGATGTTAATATTAACAGTTAATTATCTCACCTGTTCGCTGGCAGTATCGAGTCCTTGGGCAGTCAGTCACTCAGCTCACGCAGAAAGGAAGGCGGCGTCAGTTAGCCCGCCACTCAGTAACCCAACCGGTTGGGTTACTGATTTTAACCCAAAGTTGGGTTATTATAACCCAACCTGTGACCCAACCAATTTTAACCCAGCAATTGGGTTCTCAAAATAACCCAGCATTTTTTAGTGTGTGGGATTTGGGTTGGTTTGTTGTGTTTCCCCCTTGTTTTGGTTTTTGTGTTTTTGTCCTGGTGTGTTTATTTTGATACTTCTGGTCTGTGTGTGTGATTTTGCTTTGCCCTCCTCTTGTTGATTACCTGTCCCGCCCTAATGTGTTTCACCTGTTCCCCGTTCCCTGTATACCCCTGTGTTCTCCCTTGTCTTCGTCGGTTCATTGTAGTTGTCTCATGTCGTGTCCTGCTTGTATCCTGTGAAGATCCTGTTTTTTCCACAAATCCATAATGAACCGACCAGAACTAGACCCCGCGGACAGCCCCCAATATTTTTTTGTGGAGGATTGGATCGATCACCCATGGTTTGTAACCATGTTAGGAGGCACAGGCCAACTCCCGCAGGCTATTTGCGGCTGAGAGGCGAGGTGCCACCGCCGAAACCCGGAGATGGAGAGACTCTGTCTCAGCTCCTGAGGAAAAGGGGTCTATTAGGGGCAGATCCGCAATGTTAAATAAATCATTTTACGCAAATCGGACCACATTTCAATACAGGACCCTTCCATTGGGGTAACCCAAAAGTCTTTTGACCCCAGAAGGCAATTAGGCTCCCTGATGGTCACTTGACCTTTCCAATTGGGGTCATGAGATTTCCATTTGGCACTTGATCCCGTGCCACACTCATTCGGACCCAAGGTGGCGCTATCCCCAAATTCTTTGGTTGCCCCGCCCCACCACTTAGCCCCGCCCATTCCATTTGGGCTGAACTTTGTTCCAGTCTGGGTCAAAACTTTATTAGTCACATTTCCTTGCCACTTAGCCTTGGAGACCTTTCCACAGGTCCACATGGGGGTAATCATTTTCCACTGAGTCATTTTTGGAATATTGATATTTTGAAAGGGGGAGTTGCCTGTTAGGGTCACATGAAGAAAATGTGCCTCAAGGAATTTTTTCACATTTGGGGGGGAAAAAATCTCACGTTTTCTGTCGTCAAATGGAAGCTGACCACTCCTGACCCCCCTCTTGACCCTTTTTGAATATGCTCACATTTACACTGGTCACTCAACTCAACACTTGTTCACCATGAACATACTGAATTTTGAGCCTTGTGTCATAAGCCAATTTTAAACTATGGAGCATAAAAGATTATTCATAGAGGTCAGTTAGCAGACTGTTGGTGATGTCCCGCCAATTTCACGTGGATTTGGTGTCAGAAAAGTTGAAGACATGAGATGTCCATTAGAGGCACTTTTCCAAAATGCTGAACTACCCCACATGAGTTTTGATTAAAGCCTAAACATAAACTTACAGCTTTGGCTCATGACTATATACACCCATTACATTTACATACTGTCCAATTAGCTCCATGCCTATAGTAATTTTGAATTTATATGGAAAAAATAGAAGCCTAACCACTGTCTGACCCTAGTTTGACCCCTTGGTTTTGGGGTTGCACAGTTCTACTCAGATTCAGGCTACCACCAAGATCAACATACTGAAATATGAGCCTTGAAGCTTAAGCCATTTTTAAACTATGAAAGATAATTGATACTTCAAAGAGATCCTAAATGTCAGCTAACTGTCAGAGTGTGGGAGGGGTAGCCTGGCTAAAGCCAGACTAAAATCACAAGTGATATTTAGGGGATCACCAATTCATTTTCTCGTAGGAGAGGTGTGGTTCACGATTGTCCATATCCGTTTATTGTGCTGAATGTCTCTCATGCGTCTGCACGTAGCCATAGCCAATCGTATCATTGTATCAGATGACGTATGACGTACCCGCTGTAAACTTTTGAGCTAAACTATTTAGAAAACAGTCTAAAGGTTGATCGAAAGATGGCGTCGCGTCTGCTGCTGTCATGTTGGATCCGTAAATATATATATATATATATATATATATATATATATATATATATATATTTTTTTTTATCCTTAAACAAACTACAAGCTTCTATCATCGTCTTGCCGTCCCTCCTTGTTCTGTGATTGGTCCCCAAATCCATGCGAAAATGTCGGCCATGGTCCCCAGACTGTTGTGAAGTTTGAAAAGATTCGAGCGCACACAGCAGTCTGGCGTTAGCCAGGCTAGGGCAGGGGTGGATTTAGGAGAAAATGTGTTTTTTTCAAGAACTTTTAAAGAAGCAAAGGTCACACAAACTTGCAGCTTTGGCCCATGACTGTACATGCCCATGAGATGTACCTAATGTAAAATTAGCCTCTACCTATAGTAATTTTGAATTTATGGGGGAAAAGTCTGACCAGTCTTTTTTCCAGTTTGACCCCTTTAACTTGAGAGTTTGACCAATTCACTGACATCATTGCACTCAGCACCCTCTCCTGATGAACATACTAAATTTTCAGCCTCTTAGCTTGAAGCAAAATGTATTTTTAAGCCAAAATGTTTTTTGAAAATCTCTTATGGGTCATATAATTCCGATAAGGGCCCTTTCTAAAAAACTTTCTTTTTGGCCACCGTTTCTTGACTTTTGACCCTAGGGCTACCAAATTTGGTACTGTACATGGAATGTCATAAGGGCCCTGTACCATAATCCAGTGTTTGATTTTACCCAGGACCCCCAGGAGAGTTAATTGGCTGTCTCAAAATCAGCCTTTCAAAGGGGTTCAGGGTCCAGGCCTCTGACACCATCTTCATCATTAATTTGAAATAGGGATGATTTTTGTTCTACATGTTTTAGAAAGCCGTCTTCAAAATATGTCGTTAAGGGTCATGAGACAGGCCCAACGATATAGGTTCGGTGTCTGTCGGGCGTATCGTTTGCGAAAGGCGGAGCTTCAAAGATACGGCATTTTCATGATTTCAATATCAATTAAAAGGTCGAATTAAGTCAAAATGACATGAAATTCAGTATATCCCCTTCTATATAGTTCGTGAATAGGATTCTAAAGTTTAAAGTCCAGCGGACCCAGGGTAAGCTACTTTGGTTTTTGTTGGTCAAAACGAAATGGAACAAAAATATTTGAATAGAGCAAAGGATGATGTGTAACATGATCTAAAATTGGGTATAACATCGTTTTCCACCCTTTAAAAGGACAATAACATCATAAAAAGCCCAAATTCGATTTGGGCGACTTTAAACGATTCGATTGTGGCCACAGGAAAAACCTAACTGAAGTGTTTTTTGGGTTAAATGAGAAGTCCAATGGGGTTAATCTGGCGACTGAAAAATCGCCGGTATTGAAAACCCATTAGTGGTCAAAATCATCACTGAAACATGACCGCATTTCAACCCTTAAAGAAATGATGATATGACTCTTTTTCGGTTCCCACATAACCAGAGACACCCAAAGAGCACTCTCATAATATTTCTTTCATCAACTTTTTGTCATCATACCTGCCCTTGAATTGTGCTGTAAAAATCGCCATAACACTGTTATTGACCCGTTGCGTGTAGTCATGTGATCATGTGAGTGAGCCAGGACGGACGTCAAGGGGAGCGACGGGAGTACGGACGGGAGTGTTATACCGAGGGCAAAAATTAGGATTGCGATTGTTGTTGTAGTTGTTTTGGCGACTTTAAGCCATGGCTTCAGCAAGTCCGAGCTCAGTGCACTTGTCAGCTGAAGTAGCACATTTAGTCAGGACTCACAGAGATATATACAAAATTTAGCGATAGCTAGCTTGCCAACAGACCCTTATCTTCTCGCTCCTGCTCTGTTTACCGAAATTATCAAATCGCCGACTTTGCCAGAATTCACCCCTCACGATTTATACCATTATGTTGTAAACGGTGTATCTCCTTATACTGGAGCTGATTTAAAAGCTTATAAAAGTCTGGACGCTTACCAGTTTTTTGTTGCTGGCTGGGTCACCGCGACGAGATGCTACTGTCACACTGGAGGGACAATGTATCTCATAATGGCAAAGGTAAGACTTACGCAATGCTTATTAGTTACAGTATCTTTGTTAACATGTAGGCCTGTAGGCTTTTTGGATCAATATTATTTTTACAATTATCCACAGAAAAGCATGTCCACCACTGTGTTGGGGGGTAACGTATTACAAGAGTAGCGAGTCTTCAGTGTATGTCTTTTGGCTGGAGACTTGGTGTGGGCAAATACAGATGGCACATAATCAGGTGACAAGGGGTCCTGGCTCTTCTGTCCTGGTCAAATAAATGAGTAGTTTAGTGATCAACAGTGTGTTTACTGATAATAGAGACATGGTTTACTGATACTTAGACGAAGGGCTAAGTGACGCCCGAAACGTTATCTTGTGGTGCGAAATAAATTCTTTGGGAGCGCAACAGCTGTGTAGAGTTTCCTATCCTTTCATCTTACTGCTACTTAGAATCGTGCGAATGTAACCGAGGGTCAGAAAGGAGATAGCCTATAATCTGCACCAGTTTTATGTAAGAATGAAAGCCGTATGGATTTTTGACAATGTCCCTTTTCTTTATCACTGTTTATCCGTAGAGAAAAAACAAATCCGATTCGGCGGCACTTAGCATAGCGTCTGTAGGAGCGTTATTTCAGTTACTCATTATTGCTTATTAACTTTCACCTTATTTTTACAATCTATAATTGTGTCTCCTTGCTTATGCTTATTACCTTCTAAAAAATGCTCGCTGCAAATACGTGAATACTTGGAGGGTTGCCAGTCCTTACGATTGATGGCTGCTATCCATCGCCGCCTTCTGTCTTGATCAGCAGGTATGTGGTAAAAAGATACATTTGGTTTACATCCTTGTCTGTTCACGCAGCCGACCGCGCAACAAGCTATGACCATTTTAAAATTCAACAAAATAGAGGGCAACTATGACTAGTTTTCAACAAACTTTGTAGAGCGCAAACGGTTGTTTTGACGTCTGTCGTAGTGGAGGGGCGTTCCAATGAGGAGCGTGACGTCACACGCAATGGATGAATAGCTTAACAGGTAGTGCTACCGGGTCAACAGGTCACGGCCGCCATTTTGTTGCTGCAGCTAATTGAAGTGGCACAAGAGAGACTCTGCTCGCTGAAAAAGTAAGTAAAATGCATTTTTATCTTTTCCTCTTCACTTTTATAAACAAGTTAAGCGTGTTAGGAGATGTTTGGTGTGGTTTGTTGGTTGTTTTCATTGCTAAATAAGCTCTAATGTTTTCGTGGTTTAAGAGTTCGTTTTTTGTAGAAATAGCTTGTTTTTACGGCAACGTATTGCATTCATTTGAAAAAAATGTAGTTTCTGTTTTAACGAGAATAGTTTCTGTTTTAACGAGAAAAGTTCTGTTTTTACGAGCAAAATAAATCCTGTTTTTACCGAGTAAAGTTTCTCTTTTATGACCAAAATTACTACAGACGGCTTGTGCTTAGTGTCCATACTAGCGGTGCTTGCTTTCCACTCTATTAAGGGACCGTTAACAAATGACTATACTAAACTTGATGGAAAAACAATGTAATTAATTAATTAATTAATTTTTTGCTTTATGGGTATTTTACCCAGTGACCTCAAATCACTTTACAATTAGTACTAGCTCTTTGCCAAGTGGCCCATAAGGCGTCCCAATATTCTAAAGTGCAGTGGGTCAAATGCCCTAAAAGGTACAAGCCAGGTTCAGGAAAAAATTAAATATGTAAAATTGTTTATAAAACACTGTAAAATCTTGTAAGCACAATGACAAGTCCCTAGCCCATTGCCGAGAAGGAGTACCAATATGGGGCCACTGGGTAAATGCCCATAAAGCTATTGAAGAAAAATGACACATTGTTTTCCATCGAGTTTAGTATAGGCACTTGTTGACGGTCCCTTAATAGAGCGGAAAGCCACCGAGCACCGCCAGCAAGTACTAAGTACAAGCCGTCTCAAGCATCTCTCCCTACCGGCTCACATTAGACCATTACCCTGGCCTGTGCTGTGCTTGTTCTAAGGCTAGGCTAGTTTTTGACCAACTAAAGCCGTGAGCAGTGTTTCTCAGGTTCAGTCAACGTAATGTTGGATATCTGAATAGGCTATCTGAATGTCCATCTAACTTTACCACACAGACGCACCCCCGACATAATGACCCTCACTCATGTCACCCACTGGGCTTAGTAATTTTGGTCATAAAAACAGAAACTTTACTCGGAAAAACAGAAACTTAATTTTTTCAAATGAATGCACTACGTTGCCGTACGTTTTTTGTTCCATCCTAAATGTTATTATTTCAATCTCAAATCTTTTATAACTAATGCTTTTTTTAAAAATTATTATTATTTTTTTAAGATGACAAAGACGAAGGTACCCGGGACTTGCCCAATATGTGGCAAAAAAAGAGAGGTGCTTTGTCGCCATATTAAAACCTTCCACGAGGTCCATAATGAAAAGGAACGTGACATCCTGCACCGCCACGGGGAGGAGGGCGAAAAAGGAGGTAGATGCCCAATAAAAGGATGTTTTTCTAATGTTGGGCATGTGCGCAAGCATCTACTAAATGCCCATAAAGACATGACAAAGGAGCGAAAACTTAATGTCCTCCTCCGGTCAGTGAGGAGGGAATGCGTAAGGGAGCTGGCCCTTTTGAGGGCCTCCAACCCCGACCCCCCATGGTCTCCAAGTTAGATGTGCATGAGGAGGAAGAGGACGCATGCCAATTGCCGGCATGTGTCAGGAACAGGGACATGCTGGAAGACATGAGGGAGGACATAGAGAGGCTAGAGGTAAAATAAAATAAAACGCTCTGATGAAGGCGAATGCCAAAACGCGTTAGCGTTTATTTTAATGCTGTAACCAAATAAAAAACTATGTGAGTACCTCTGTCTGAATATATGAATTACATCGATGTGCTACCCTTTACATTTTTGCTAGAGGTAAAATCTTTCTATCTGTTTATGTGCCTCCTTATTGATTGACTGCGGAACTTTCCGCAGTCAATTATTGGTTTTCATGTTCTTTAATATTATTCTTCCATCTTTTTCCTGAATTTCAGCACCTTTCAGCACTTTCATGCTTTGTGCAATTTCTGCATCAAAATGTTCCGCATGTTGAGGAGATTATTGCTATTACTTTTGGGACTTCTGCAATTTACGTTTTTTCCGCAATCGGACGAAATACCGCACATTTTCCCATTGACTTATAATGGGGCTCCCGCAAACTCATGCTTTTCAGCATTTTTTTCTGAAATTTCTGCAATTTGTGCATGTTCAGCTTCCGCAACTTGTGGGTTTAGAGAAAAAAATTGGCCTTCTGCAGTTTTCCAGTTTTTTTCTACGGGAATTTGAAATTTTTGCATTGGTGTGTATGTGGTCTCTGCCCCATTAGTGTGTATGGCGAATCCAGCCAATGCATTTTAATGGGATTTCTGGCACTCCATGTGTTTCAGCCATTTGTGCAGCTTCTGCAATTTCAGCATTTAGGCGATTTCAACAGTTTGACCAGTTTATGGAATTTAAAACGTTTATGCAATATAAACAATTTATGCAAATTAACCACTTTATGAATTTAACAAGTTTACGCATTTTATCCAGTTTATGCAACATAACAATTTATGCCATTTAGGATTCATGAAATTTAAACAGTTAATGCAGTTTATATAATATATGCAAATTAACCAATTTATGCATTTTACCGTTTTTTTTGCAATTTTACCAGTTTATGCAACATAACAGTTTCTGCAATTTAAACAGTTTATGCATTTGACCACTTTATGCAAATGACATTATGCAAATTAACCAACTAACGCATTTTTCCAGTTTATGCAATCTTAAGTTCATGGAACATGACAGTTTATGCATTTGACCACTTTATGCAAATTCGATTATGCAAATTAACCAATTTATGCATTTTACAATTTTTTGCAATTTAACCAGTTCATGCAATCTAAAGTTTATGCAATTTAAACTGTTTATGAATTTTACCACTTTATGTAAATGTATGCATTTATGAATAAACGGTTTCTGCAATTTCTGCATTCGATTCCCGCTGTTCCGCAGTCAATCGCAATGGCGCAGCCATTGCTGCATTTCTAGTCTGTCTTTAGTTCTACCTGTGTATCTGAATTATTTCTACAGAGAGAAGTGGCCAACCTGAGGGGAGCAGGGGAGGATGAAGAAACGGGGTCCTCAACAGGGCCAGCAAGGAGGAGGGGGCCACGAAGGCCGGATGTGGCGATAGTGAGTTTCACCTAGTATTTGCTTTACTATAATAAAATTACTACTACTACAGTTATAATCTGTTTTGTTAAATGCAGATTGACTCATCTGACGATGAAGACCAAGAGGACTTGGAGCCAGGACGGCGACCTGTCAAAGTGGAGCAGAGAGAGGAAGAGGAAGAGGAGGAGGAGGAAGACGACGGAGAGGAGCCAAAGGGAGAGGTGCCGGCGGGAGAGGAGCCTGAGGAAGAGGAGCCGGAGGATGTCCCAGCTCCCTTCCGGGAGAGGGTCTCCATCCCCGAGACCGTTGGTAAGTGAAGACTTGTTTTCAGTCCCACATGTGCACACTGTCATTTTGTCCTTGGGCAAGACACTTCACCTACCTTGCCCCTTTTCTGACACTTATCTTTTATGTCTGCAACATCTTTCTTTGGACTTGCAGAGGAGTTCTTGGCTCGAGAAGAGGAGGAGGAGAAGGAGGGAGCAGAAGAGGAGGAGATGGACGAGGTTCCTGCCCCCATCCCCAAGACCATTAGTAAGTGAAGACATGTTTTCGGTCCCGCATGTGCACACTGTCATTTTGTCCTTAAAGATCAACTAAACACCAGTGCCCAGCCTTACTCCGCCCACAAGAAAATTTGAAAATTCTATCTAAAAGGGGCGTTGCTTGGCGGACCAGGGGACAAGCAGGGGGGCTTACAGTTGGGCGTGGTCTGGGCTGTGATTGACACATTGGCATTGGCGCCGTGACTGACGGCTAGCTTGCAATTATGGAGTGACAGCAGCTTCGCGACCGAGCGCTCTTTTGAGGTGGAGGACTTCTCTCCACCTTCATCACCAGAGGTGGAAGTTGAGGAGGTTAATGTGGAGGAGGAAGCCAGCGGCCCTGAGCCGTACATGTTTGAGCCTGCCGAGGCATCAGTGCCGCGTAGAATGGGTCCCGTTACTGAATGGTACATTGGTTTTAGCATTATGGCTAATAGGTTTCTTTGATTTAATGCAAAAGAAAGGTTCATATTTACATTAAATTGAAGATATGTTCATAGATGGATATTGTGGTATCATACAGACATAATAAGCCATGACTCTGTATCAACAGGTGTTTGTGTGGCAACTGCACATCTTTATCCCCAGTGGAGAATGTGTGCTGTAGGGAGACCCCAAAGGTATAATTGAATAAAATAAAAGAACAAGACATAACAGTACAATTCAATGTTTTCCTCCGCAATTTGAGCTAGCATTAATTTCCCCATTTGTGGTAGGTAATGCACAGATGTCAGCAGGTGGGTGTAAACACCTGCATTACGGAGCACCCGGGTTTTGAGGCAGTTGCCCTCAACCCATACGTGCTGCAGGCAGTATATGGGACATACCTGCAGCTCTTTGGTGAGATGCCAGAGACATTGGTGCACAGGTTAGTTTTTGCAGGATAACTGATTGACAATTACGTGATTGACAACTCATAAATCACCTATTGCAGTAATTACCGGCACCTTGCCTACTGGAATCTGGTCAGGTGGTGTTGGGGCTACCTAGGCCAGCACATCCGCGTGGTGATCCCGTCCTGTGCTGTGACCCGCATCAGGCAGGAGTTTCCCTGAGGATGTGGCCTACACAGGGTTCCTTCCTGCCCTGGATTTTCATGGCACTTCACCTACCTTGCCCCTTTTCTGACACTTTTATTTCTGCAACAGCTTTCTTTGGACTTGCAGAGGAGTTCATGGCTGAAGAAGAAGAGGAGGAGAAGGAGGGAGAGAAGGACGGACAAGGAGCAGGAGAAAAGCTGGACGAAGAAGAGGATGAAGAGGAGGAAGGGGCTGAAGATGAGGACTTTGAAGGGGACGAAGAGCGGGAAAAGATTAAAAAGCGTAACACCAGGGTGGACCCGGCAGTTCTCCGGAAAAATGTTCAAGACATTATTGCGGAAAGGGTGTGATGGGGAATTATAGAGTTAATTCGGCCCTCACACATTGCCCTTACCAAAATGTACTGTTTTGTTACATTTCTCTTACAGGGTGAATAAAAATGTATTTGACAAATGTAATTTTGCTTTTCTTGCTGAGATTATGAACTCATGTTTTCTTATCATTCGCAGAAAAACACAATACGGACAGTGCCGGTCCACCCGTGTATCCATACACTTTTCATGTACAGGAAGTGGGGGACTACATCCCAATTCCAATTTCACAAGAGCATCGGTAAGTGAAGACGTGTTCATGGTGCAATATATAAATCTTACCACTTACCTTTTTTCTTTCTGAAATGCTTCTCTTTGTACTTGCAGAGGACAGGATGGATGACTATGCCAGTCACATATTCAGAGCAAATGCCAAAGAAAAAGTGCAACAAAACTGTGTGTCCCAGGCCACCAGGGCTACATTTTTGTGGCATTCCTTATAATGACCCGGGACATCAAACCCAAAGGGCCTGGGACTGGACTTTCCTCACCAATGTGGGAATGATCAGAGCGTGAGTATAAAATCATTTTGGGGGAATTTTATGAAGCAATATACATGTCTAACATTTAAATATGTTTTCCAAAAGATACCCATCTGTCCCCGAGGCTCTTGGGAAAGTGCCTCCCACTATAAATCCTTCTTGGATTATCTGATCAGATTCGGACGATCAGGAAGCCGGATTCAGCTCCAGCACGTGAGGTCCATCCACCACGAGGTGTCCAAGCTGGCCTTGGACTACAGCCGGTCCGTGACTACAGCCGGTCCGTGACTGCTCATCAGCAGTCTGTCAAAGCAGCCAAACTGGACCGGCTGCTCTCCAAGGAGGACCTCGGGTGCTGCCTCTGACTGGGGCGGGAGAGGATGTCCTCCCTCCTGGGTAATATTCTTGTTCAAAATGTTGTGGTAATTTGTTGAACCTGACTTTTTATGTGGGTTGTAATTTAATGGTCTCTCTTTAGATGAGGTCGAGGCCGCCCCAGCCGAGGACTGCAAGACCAGGTTTGTTTTCCTCGGCTCTCTGGCGGCATACCTGGCCTGCATGTACGGGCACAGGTCTTGTGTCTTCACCAACCTGCTGGTCAGGGAGGTGGAGGAAGCACAAGGCTCTGATGAATCCGGCTACCTGATCAATAGGGGTGTAACGGTTCAGCTATCTCACGGTTCGGTGCATCATGGTGCAAATGCGATATAATTGGCAAATAAGTCAGTTTTGAAATAAAATAGCCTAAATGTTCATTATTAGGCAGTTCTAGTAATTTCAGAAATACATTGAAAATGTTTTCTAATTTTTCAAAGCTGCTTTACAATAAAATGTGCCCCTGGGCTCACAATACAAAACAAAATAAAAAACACAGTGCTCTAAAGTTAAAGAAAAAAGAAAAGAAAAAAGCAGCGCAGTTAAGTGATAAGTTTCAGTTTCGCTTTCCACACGGCAGCTAAAACGACAGCGCATTTGATTTGAGGCTTGTGTTTGGGCTGTTCCTGGACGACATTCTGCTTGTACTTTTTTGGAAACAAAGTTTTTGATGTGGATTATGACCAAGTGGATCTTAGGCGTTTGTCTGCACTGGATCTATACTTGCCTGCCATGGCCAGCAGCAGGAGAAACTTTTGCAAAGGCACGAGGATTTCATTTGTTTTTGGAGGATGTAACTTTGCCTGCTGCCTCCAGTTTAGCGGTAAGTGATGATGACACATGTGCTCTGTTTAGGTGCACGTACACACGCCTGACACGCGCCACAGAGCTTAAATAATAAGAAATTTGGACTCAAACTTGCACCGTGACTTTAGTACGGTTCATATCGTCAGATTTCTGCACCGCGGTGGACCGTAGCACGGTGCATTGTTACACCCAAGTGAAACACCCATTACAGAAACTCCCAATGGTTTACCCTTGCAATTAACTCTTTTGTGTGCAGGTCTCAAATCACAAAACGAGCCATAAATATGGCGTGGCTCAGATTTACCTGGATGAGGAGGAGTATGGGTGGTGCCGGCGAGGGATCGGGCTCCTCCACCGGTCCAAGCCAAAAAACCCATACTGGCACCATGAAAGACCTGAAGCGCTATTTGATTCGGGCGTGGACCGATATGGGGCTCTAGGGAGAGCCGGACTTCCTGGACATTCGGACGGCGGTGTCCACATTTAATAATAAATAATAATACATTTTATTTGTAATGCACTTTTCATTTGACACCAAATCTCAAAGTGCTACAGTGGACAACATAGTTAAAAACATTACAATATACAATATAACGTGTTAAAAGACAGGACTAAAAAAAACAAGCATTAGCTGTTAAAATAAGCTTGTGTAAAAGGTGGGTTTTAAGTCCCTTTTTTAAATGTGTCCACTGTTTGTGGGGCCCTGAGGTGGTCCGAGAGGGCGTTCCACAGGCAGGGAGCAGCGACTTCCACAGGCAGGGAGCAGCGACTTCAAAAGGCCCTGTCGCCCATTGTTTTGAGCCGTGTCCTGGGCAGGGTTGCCAGGTCCGCGGTTAAACTGCGGAATTGGGCGGTTTTTTTAAGCCATTCCGCGGGTGAAAAAAACTGTCCGTGTTTTTTTGCCTTGCTGTTTTCAATGTAAAATTGGCTATTTCTATCTAATTTTGTGATCAAAATCACTATTTCGAATGAGAAAATCTCAAATCCAAGGCTCTTTGAGCTGCTTTTTCAATAAGAGAGGGAGAAAGGGGCGGTTTCTCATCGCGGGAGCACATGGGCTCTATTTACTGGTAAACAATATTGAAAATTCCAGCCGCGCCGTATGTCCGCGGGTTTTCAGATATTTTTGGGCGGGTTTGGCTGCCCAGACCTGGCAACCCTGGTCCTGGGCATGACCAGACATTTGTAAGTTTAAAAGGAAAGATGTACTGATTGTTACCAAATATGTTTTTCACTTATTTTTGTATTTACCTTTTATCTCCAGAACTTTGAAGTGAATGCGGACAGGGCAACAAGAGAGAGTGTGGCACACTCTCACACACAGGAAAGGTTCTATGCCCTGTACAAGACGGTTAAGAAGGCACGGGAGATCAGAATGTTTCATTGCTCTGAGCTGCGGAAACAAAATGACTCCCGTGCCTCCGCCGCCGTCCGACCCCATCCCACGCCCGAGTCAGTGCGTAAAAGGCTTCTTGGTGCCAGTCCCTCAACAGACCCCTCTCCAGTCCCTGCCAAAAAGCCCCTCAGCAAGGTGAGTGATACACTTTGAATTGTACAAAAGTTCAGATTTCTTGATTTGTTTTGTTGTTTTTTTTACATCTAATTGCCCTTTTTTCTTTTATAGTCCCTGATTAATGCCAAGAGGATCAAAACCAAATATTCACCCAAAAAGATACCATATTTACACACCCTGGAAAAGGAACGCAGGGGATCATACTGCAACAAACTCCGCCACAAAATCTGCCAAGTAAAAATACAAAAATTGGACTAATTGGACTCCATCCATCCATTTGCTTCCACTTGTCCGTTGCCGGGTCGTGGGGGCAGCTGTTGGAGCTGCACCAGCCCCTATGGTTCCTCCTGCAGGTGGTGGGTCCACAGAAGGACGGCCTTAGTGATAAGGGGCTTCTGACCCACTCTTTGATCTATTTTTTTCTTTTTCTTTAATGACTCACAAAGTTGTTGTTTACAAAATATAAAAAAATAATTCCAAATCTTTTAAATTATGTAACCTTTTGCATGCTTTTAAACTTGTTCTTGTTTGTTTTAACAAAAGCAAATTTAGAAATACAAAAAAAATAATATTCAAACTGTTGTAGTAAATGTTGTTTTTTAATTATGTAACATATGTCATTTAAAGTTGTTTGTTTAGAAAATATATAGCAAAAAAAAAAAAAATGTTTCAAAATGATTAAAAATGTGTCCTGCCATTTTTTGTAATGTTTCAAAGTTTTTTGTATGCTGTTTATTTTATTATTTTGGTGTTTTTCAAACCTGAGACATTGCAAATAAAACAAAATGTTCATACCATACAATTATCATTCTTATAAACAATAATAATAACTATGACACTTATAAATATACTTTTTCGATAGAGGTAAAGTCAGGAATATTGAGTATGCTAACAGTTATTAAAAGGATTTCTGATATGCGTAAATTCTATGTTTGAAAATGACCCTCTTTGGGGGACGGTTAAAGAGCCATATTGGAAACGTGTTTCCGTTTTGGGCACTGTTAAAGTGCCCAAAATGCCCCAAGTGGACCGTGTTTTCCTTTGCGGCATGGTTACAGACTCCGAGGGCTCCTCCAGACCCGCTGCCTCCGAGGGATCCTCCAGACCTGCTGCCCTGGGGTCCCCTGTTAGGCTGGCCGCCTCTGGGGTCTCCAGCCCGGCCTCCTCTGAGGCCTGCTGGACCTTCTGCCCCCGAGGGCCCTTGTTCGGCTGCCTCCGCGGCCCCCGGATCTGTTGTCCCGTGGTCCCCAGTTCGGCCATTTCCGGGGCCGCCGGACTCGCCGCTTCCAAGGCCCCCGGACCCGCGGCCGTTGTGACTTTCTTTGCCCCCATGGGGGGATCCTGACTCTCTGGGGTTTTGTTTCCCGCCTCCTGGCACCATCTGATTTTTCTGATCATATAAAACATAGCCAATGACTACTTCGACCCCTTGCTAAACCACAATTTGTATTAACAGTTTGAAAGTTTATTACCACATTTTGTAATAAAACTAATTTTGTCAGGAATGTGTTAAATACACACCATTAAGCAGCTTAACGCACTGTCAAATACTTAACATTAATTTAGGCGAATGTCGCAGAGTCTGGTCGGTATGGGCAGATATTTGGTGATAAATTATGGAGTAAAATCTTAATGAACTTGTTAACCTTGTTATTATCAATAGAGCACGAGTGATGAAATAAAAGTATGGATGAAGAATACATAAGTACAAATCTGCTGTTTAAAAAAATCAATCCCAGTAACTCCTTGCACTGGTTTATTTCCACAGCGCAGTGAGCGGAGCAGTCAGGCAGCAGTGAGTGCTTTTCACCTCACATCAGTGCTCCTCTGTCTCATCCAGCCCCGGGATGCCAAGTCAGGGGCGGGGCCGTTTGCATGCTGATTATGTGAGTGAGGGACATTTCTAAATAAAGATTTGCGTTTTGAATTACAAATGAAGGGGACGGGCCTGTGTCACCCGAGGAGCATCCTCCGACACAGTGCCACTGAAGCTGACGAGAAGCCATGGCAAATAACAGTTTGATCATTTTCATACGCAATATCACAGGTTTTTTGGGCCGGTTTTAAGTTTCAAACCTGCCAACACTGGGGGACCATATTGAAATAAGACACAAGACTATTCTTTTGCCAGATTTATTACCAGATTCTGACCATTTTCACATGTGTAGGGTTAGTGTTATGATTATTAGTGCTTCAGTCAATTAAAATATTTCATTGTGATTGTGATCACTAATGTCTTTCTGTTAATAATAATGCATCGGTTTCATATAGCGCTTTTCTGGACACTCAAAGACGCTTTACATTGGATTATTCATTCACTCCATACTCCACACACCATACTGCCCTGGGGTAGACTGACGGAAGCGAGTTAGGATCAGGTCATTTCTTTGAAATGTCTTATTTTTTAGTCGTCTTGTTTAGCTGTATTAGTGTTACAAAATCCAGGTAAGAACTCAAAGCATAACCAAGCACAAAGGTTTAAGAAGATTTATTTAAAGCAGCAGGAGCAGGTAGGTATCAGGCTGAGGTCCAGGGGGAGCAGGTAAGTATGGGCTGGGGACCGGTGGAGCAGCGGTGTCTGGCTGGGCTGGAGCTTTAGCTGAAAGCTTCCGAAAAAATGAAGAAAAATGGCAAAACCGACTGAAAATCTCTGACTGAAAGTCTCGGAAGCCGTAGTCTAATTACCACAATTGTAGTATGACGAACTGGCGAGGAGTGGAAGTAGAACCGGAGAATATGAAGACTGTCTGGATGACTGTAGATGGCTTGCAGGTGAGAGGTGATCAGCCAGCAGCTGTGAGAGGAGGACTCCGCCCAGGTAACTCCATCCAAACACACACAGTGAGGGGGGGGGGGGAGAGGAGGACAGCCAGGGATATGACAATTAGTATTGTTTTCTACAGTTCTTCCCAGGGTTCAGTGGTTAGCATCATTGTATCACTGTCCCATGTTCAATAAATATCTGATATATTAAAGTAGGAAACAAATGCTATATTTGATATAAATAGAAGTGAACGATTTGAAGTGTTTGGCAGAGGAAAATCCATGAACATCCATGGGGGCAGCTGTTGGAGCTGCACCAGCCCCTATGGCTCCTCCTGCAGGTGGTGGGTCCACAGAAGGACGGCCTCATGGTTCTAACCGGGCCTGTTGGTCTCTCATAAGGGGCTTCTGAACCGCTCTTTGTCTGACCCGTCACCTAGGACCTGTTTGCCATGGGAGACCCTACCAGGGGCACGAAGCCCCCGACAACAGAGCTCCAGGATCATTCAGGCGTTCAAACCCCTCCACCACGTTAAGGTGGCGGTTCCAGGAGGGGAAATCCATGAACAAATGGGGCTCTGCCTTGTATTAAAACTGAAATAACATTAGAAAAAATATAACACAAGGTCAGTCACAATTATCAAAGAGTCATGAAATAACTAAAAGAGATCAAAACAATATGGAGGAAATAAGTGCTGTTCCCATTTGATTACATTGCATTGGGTTAGAAGGGCCAGAGGGGCAACAAGATGGCCGCCAGAATTGCCATTAGTTCCAAAGTATTACTATGAGCATGGCCCGGAGCCGAAAACAAGCAAATTGGTAAGAGGTCTAACGCCAAACCGGATGTGCGTCATTGTCCGCCATGATAAGAAGCCTCCGAATTGGACTGTCAGTTAGGAAGGTGTTATGGAAAGGAGCCTGTATGCTAACTATCATAGCTACTTTAGCATAGGGACCTCTGGTGGTCCCTTACCAGCGATTAGGAGCTATGTGCCCCACCCCGACGCACATTTAATAAAAAATAAAATAAAAATAGGATTCTGCACTTAAGCCAAACTTTATGAAAGTGACAAAATACATGTTAGAGTCACCACAGCACAGTCACATGTGAAAAAAGCTTTTGCTTTCATTGAGAGCAAACTTAAGCCACATGGCAGACATCACTGTGTGTTAATGCGGCATCTTTCTCTGAGGAGGAACTAAAGGACAGGATTTGATGGAATATTTGACCAGAGCATTTTTATTTCTGTGATGAAGCTGTAGCTGTGGAAGGTAAATCTGAAACAGCTTTTTATCATCGTCTGTTTTCTGTGTGGCTTCATATCGTTACTAGTTCATATTTGAGTCATTAAAGTCCGTGGCCAGGAGTAGGAGTGTTTTTTGTCGTCCAATACTATATACCCTGTGTTTTCCGCCCTGGGTAAGGACGGTCATCTTGGGCAAATTCTGGCGAAGCTCTAGTTCCTAACTGCACAGAGATCTAACGGTTGACTGTATCACGTCATAAGGGTTAGGCGCTAGGATCAGGACACTGAAGCTACGTATTTGAGGGTTTCGGATGGACCCATGTTGTGTATAAAACGCTACAAACAAACCACCAGTGCAACAGAACCAGTCGCTCCTAAATAATAATATTAATAATAAAGTGGAAGCGCTAGTGCACAGAGGTCACCGACTTCCTGCAAAGTCAATTGCTACAGACCACCAAACTTCATGTGGCCTTCAGGTTCGCTCAAGAACAGTGTGTAGAGAGCTTCAGGGAATGGGTTTTCGTGGCCGAGCAGCTGTATCCAAGTCGTACATCAGTGGAGTGACCAATCACACTTCTCCATCTGGTTCTGATGGAGTCTGGAGTCCAAAATGGCCTGTTTTACTCCTGTGTTATCGGTCATACGTGTGACTACAAGAGCGAGAGGAAAGATATTTAAACATCGCCACCATTTCTTCCCAAAGTTACTCAAGTAAAAGTGGCAACCATATGTCAAACCTGGGCAAACACACAAACCCCTTCTTCAGCAAATGCAAAGGAGGCTGTTACTTGAGCTCTTCTCCCCCTCCGCACGCTCTGTCTGCCTGCTGCATAAATGTATTTCAATGTGTGAATAAATAAGCATGTCGCAGCACACGCTGGGATTTACCTGTGACAGTGCGCCTCCCTATCAGTGCGCGCCCGCCCCGCCCACCGTTGTCCCACTGTCCGGAGGGGACGACTGTGCTCGCGCTAATATGCTAATGTAAATATTATTATTATTATTGTGCTGCTTTTGTGTTTTTTAAAAGAAACCTATTACACTCGAGGCTTTCATGTGCAAATGAACGCAGCACATCACAGGCCTCCTTCTATTATGAGGACAACGATATGAAGGAGCAGGGGACAATGGAACAACAATGCAGAAGTTTGGTGCTACTTTGAAGCCCCAGGGTGGAAATAATTTAGGTACTTGTAGCCCTGGTGACAAAACCCCTCGCGTCGTTCAGTCACGGTTAGGGTTGACATATTACCTGGTAGTGATTTGCAACCGGCAAGAACAAGAGGGGCACGCTTGTGTATCATTTGCTGCAGGCATGTTTATCGTTTTTATTCCTATTCCAAAAAAAGTTCATTTGGTCTTCTTGTGTTAACTTGTAAACATTTACTTATAAATCAGACCAGTGTGTTATATTCATACCTGACAGTTTCGACTGCTCACTTTCTGATGTCACTGTGACGTTTCTTAACATAAACATAACATAGACATAAATAGGGATGGGAATTGATAAGATTTTATTGATATCAATGCCATCAATAATTTTACCTATCGATTCAATTCTTTATCGAGTCTCTTATCGATGCCTGACTTGTCTGTGTGTTGGGGAAAAGCAAGGAATGAATGTGCTTTCGATAAACTCTATCAAAAAAGACACATTGTTATTTTTCCCGAGAAAAAATATTCATTAAATTAAGCAAGTTTCCAAATATACTGTGTCTCCTGCTGGCATTCAGCCTGCCTGGCATCCTCTAAAATATAATGATAATAACATTTGTACTTTTCAACAAATGTCTGAAATATAGCGCTCAATGCAATGGCCGCTAGCTGCTCTGCTTTATGACCGCAACACTGGAGGCCGCTGTTGCTGTAGTACCTCCATATCATCGCTAGGCCCCCATTGAAAAGCATTGGACTTTAGACACGTTTAAAAACAACTTTAATGCCTGGTTTCAATTTTTTTTAACACTGTCTATGGCTACATATTCCTCCTGACATAATGCTGTGTTACTCACAAAAAAAGAAACCAGGCTGGTTTTCGAAAAAAACATTTTTTAAATCTCCTACTTAACGGAGGTCGGACTGTTAGCATTGGAGCTGCGCGAGCTACACGTCACGCAAGGGCCGAGTCTACAGTGAAGATCCCGCCCTTATGCCCTTATTAGGAACATGCTTCGTCAGAGCTGGGGAGGAGGAGTCTGTAAATCCGCCATGATTTCCCCCTCGAACGTGGTCATTATGGTAAACGGGGAGGAGTGAGGAGGAGTTGTCTATTCTTTTTAACGGTCTATGGCTCAATGTTATTACGTTAGTTTTACCCTGTTGAACGGAGGTTACGGTGCTGCTGCTGCAGCTGGCCTGGCCTCTGGAGATTCAGACGGACTTCTTGTTCGTAGCCGATGCAAAGCATGGCCAGTTCATCAGTAACTTGTAACTGACTGATGCTGTTTTGTAACACCTAAACAACAGGACTCGGTCTCAGCCCAAACCCTACAGATTTTCATCTATTTCTGCTTCATCCGGAGCTACATTCTCTTTCCCCCGTCCGTGTGTTGCTACTTCTGTTGCAGTCCGTTAGCCAGAGCTGCGAGAGATCAGCCGATCCCCTCATATAGCGCACTCATAGCGGAGACAAGCAGAGGTAGACCCGCTCACAGTGCACTCAGGGCGGGGACAGAGGTAGACCCGCTCACAGTGCACTCAGGGCGGGGACAGAGCTACACCCGCTCACAGTGCACTCAGGGCGGGGACAGAGCTACACCCGCTCACAGTGCACTCAGGGCGGGGACAGAGGTAAACCCGCTCACAGTGCACTCAGGGCGGGGACAGAGGTAGACCCGCTCACAGTGCACTCAGGGCGGGGACAGAGGTAAACCCGCTCACAGTGCACTCAGGGCGGGGACAGAGGTAGACCCGCTCACAGTGCACTCAGGGCGGGGACAGAGGTAAACCCGCTCACAGTGCACTCAGGGCGGGGACAGAGGTAACCCGCTCACAGTGCACTCAGGGCGGGGACAGAGGTAGACCCGCTCACAGTGCACTCAGGGCGGGGACAGAGCTACACCCGCTCACAGTGCACTCAGGGCGGGGACAGAGCTACACCCGCTCACAGTGCACTCAGGGCTGGGACAGGCAGCCGCAGACTCCTCTCTGAGCTCCGGGCCTGAGCGGAGGCTGCCGAGGTGCACTCAGACGGGGAGACAGCGCGCGCAGCAGCGAGGCACTGAACCCGGTGTGTCACGTCAATAGCGAAGTATCGAAAGTTTGGAAAGAAACTCCAAGCCAATACAGCGCAAATAAACGGAGCGTTCACAGCAGCAAAGCGAAAACATAGAACTGGCACGTTTAAAGCAATGGACTGTTGTAATTGTTGCACAAAGCGAATTAAGTCACAAACGAAGAGTTCTGCAACTTTATAAAGTTGCTTATTGATGATGTTCGTTTCATTCATTGCTACAGCTTATTTCCGTGTTTTGTCAAACTCCGCCTACCCCTTCGTCTGTAGGCTCACTATGGTGTCCGAAAAGAAGAAGAAATAATGTTTTCAGAGCGGGAGCATCGATAAGAAGGATCGATAATGAAGTAGACGTACGGTTCCGATGCTTTGCTCAAACAGAACTGGGTCTGCTTGTAGAACTGGTTCTCAATTCCCATCCCTAGACATAAAACAGAATGTGAAAAGGAGACTGCAAGGGGCGTATACGAGCCTTTTTGCCCTCACACACCTGGGACGATGTAGTGAAGTCGGACGGTAGACGGCGCTGTCGTCCAAACCTCCACTGGTGGGAAAACGAGGCCCAAACCTGTGTAAATCAGCTCCCAGTAACATCATGTGACAAACTCCGAGGAACATTGCAGAAAGTGAGCAGTCGAATCTGTCAGGTATAAAAAAACACACTGGTCTGATTCATAAGAAAACATTTACAAATATTTTTACGCTTGCTTCCTCTAAAATGGCAATGTAATAATCTCGAACTGTAGAAACCGACTGCTGGAGAACTAGCATTGAACACCTATTCATTTTACTGTATTAGCTAAGCGACGTCAGTGCAAGGGTTTGCGTGGAGCATTTAAACCAAATCACTGTGACTTACCTATTTAACTGTGTATTTGCCTTTGATGACATTTCAATGTTATTAAGTCACTTTAAAAAGCACAAACTTGAATGTTTATTGGTGCCATGTGTAGTGAGTATTACCCTTAGCTTTCACACTGAAATAAATGAAGGACACAGGTACACTGGTTGACAAACAGGACAAGCTCCATGAGTTAACAATAATTTTACAGTATATAAACCAGGCCGTACCCTACTTAGCTTCCGAGATCTGACGGGATCGACTGAGTATGAGCAGAATAGACAAGACACGGGTCATGGACAAAACTTTTTCCAGGATTTGTTATTCTGACGTGGTGTGACACTGTTTATTGCCCGACCGAAACACAGAAAAGCAGTTCCGCAGTGTTGTGGATTAGAGAGCCATATACAACGGCCAATGGTTGTAGGTCACTAGGTCAGTGGACTCTTGCCTGAACCTAATTTTATTTTTCAACCCCTACTCAATGGAACATTTTCGGAATAATGAGATGTCGGACTAATGGGCCGACCCCGTTGATGACGCTCCGGTGTTCATCAAAAATAGATGAAAATTGCTGCGTATTCCTACTGTCTAAACCATGTGGAAATATTTCTATACATGTTTTTGTCATACTAGGCTTTAGTGATTATATATAAAACTGTGTCATGTAATCTGTGCTTTAAGGGTCATTTGAAACTGGGGTTTGACTTTACAACTAACTTACATTTTACTGCCCCATTGTTATTGTCTTTACTGTTGGAGCCACTGGGGGGCAGTGTGTTAGAAGGAGGAGTCAGATTGTGCAGAGGAAGTGACGATAAGAACATTCCAAGAGCACTGATTGGTTCGAAAAGGACACGCCTACTTCTCCATGTTATGTGTTGTTGAGGGGAAGGGTCTCTCTCTCTCTCTTCCTCGCTGGATCGACCAAGATGTAGCTCAGATGACTTGTGTTTAGATTGTAATATAGGGCATAAAACAATGATTAATTTTAATCGACCAAGCCTCCGTCTTCTGTCCATAGCAAAAAATACGCCGACAACCACCAGATACATTTTATTCAGTTGAATGAGGCGTTAGTTGGTATACTTCGGTGGGTGGCAGTACTATTGACATAATGTACAGTTGAGTCACATATATTAGTATTGTTGATGTGTAACTGTAATTTCCTACTCAAAAAGTGCATTAAGTGTTGTCAGGATGGATGGCAGTAGTCAGTACACTTCGTTGGGTGGCAGTAGTCAGTATACTTCGGTGGGTGGCAGTAGTCAGTATACTTCAGTGGGTGGCAGTAGTCTGTATATCGGTGGTGGCAGTAGTCTGTATACTTCGGTGGGTGGCAGTAGTCTGTATACTTCAGTGGGTGGCAGTAGTCTGTATACTTCGGTGGGTGGCAGTAGTCTGTATACTTCGTGGGTGGCAGTAGTCTGTATACTTCGGTGGGTGGCAGTAGTCTGTATACTTCGGTGGGTGGCAGTAGTCTGTATACTTCGGTGGGTGGCAGTAGTCTGTATACTTCGGTGGGTGGCAGTAGTCTGTATACTTCGGTGGGTGGCAGTAGTCGTATACTTCGTGGGTGGCAGTAGTCAGTATACTTCGTGGGTGGCAGTAGTCTGTATACTTCGGTGGGCAGTAGTCGTATACTTCAGTGGGTGGCAGTAGTCTGTATACTTCGTGGGTGGCAGTAGTCGTATACTTCGGTGGGTGGCAGTAGTCTGTATACTTCGGTGGGTGGCAGTAGTCTGTATACTTCGGTGGGTGGCAGTAGTCAGTATACTTCGTGGGTGGCAGTAGTCTGTATACTTCAGTGGGTGGCAGTAGTCAGTATACTTCAGTGGGTGGCAGTAGTCAGTATACTTCGGTGGGTGGCAGTAGTCTGTATACTTCAGTGGGTGGCAGTAGTCTGTATACTTCAGTGGGTGGCAGTAGTCTGTATACTTCGGTGGGTGGCAGTAGTCAGTATACTTCAGTGGGTGGCAGTAGTCTGTATACTTCAGTGGGTGGCAGTAGTCGTATACTTCGTGGGTGGCAGTAGTCAGTATACTTCGGTGGGTGGCAGTAGTCTGTATACTTCGGTGGGTGCAGTATCAGTATACTTCAGTGCAGTAGCAGTACCAGTGGTGGCAGTAGTCGTATACTTCGGTGGGTGGCATGAGTCAGGTGGTTGCCTGGTCATTGTGCCAGTCTGTTGACCGTCTGCTTCTCAAATCCGCCGCCGGCCGCATTGTCCTCTCAATGACATTAGCACTGATTCCCACACAGCCATTCAGCGACCAATTAAGCATGTTCCAGTGAGGCCTTTGTCAACGTGCACACACACACAGACACACACACACACACACACTCTGGCTCCGTTTGGGGAGCCACTCGCACAGACAGCGTTGAACAATGGATCTATTGAAAGTGAATTTGCGGCGACACACTTGAGCTGGAGGTCTTGAAGGATGAGGGGTGGCAGGGTTTCAGGTGGGGGACTGGCAATAACGGGAGTCCCTGACCAACACTTGATGAAACTGGTCCCAAGCACCAGAACTGTCTCCGAGTCTTTGAATGGACACTTTGTTTTTAAGTAAATGTTGTTTTAAACTTTTTTTTTTTCTTCTAGTCTTTAGCTTCATGCAAACCGGTTTTCGTGAAACAATCTCAGAGGTCAAAGCACTGTTTTAAACAAAAGAAGTGGCTCGGAAATACAAGTGTGTGAGCTATGTGTTGGTATACCGTCCTTGGAAATATCTGTTGTGTTAAAGGGATAATTCAGAATTTTTGACGTTGGGCCTCATTTCCTAGTTATTCGGAGTGTTGTTGATGTCCTGAGATATTTTTTCTTAAATTCATGCAGTTCTTATATTTGAAGAGCTTAGTGGTGCTAGGCTAATGCTAGGCTAACGCATTTCTATGGTATCAGTTAGCCTGCATTAAAAACAGTCTGGCGCACTCCACAGTGCACCTGAGGTAAATCACTTATAACACCAGACTAACCATATAAATGTCTGTGTCAATAGAATAATTTTAACCATTTTGCATTTAAAATAACTTATATTTGAGCAGCATCAGCTTCGTGGCTGTAAGCTAACACAGCGGCGGAGTGATCTGCGAGAAAATAGTCCCTCAAAAAGCAGTAATTCATGTGATACAAGGTCAGTTATATTTCAAAAATTATTCTATTAATGCAGACATTTTTAATGCAGGGTAGCTGATACCGTAGAAATGCGTTAGCCTAGCACTAGCCTAGCACCACTAGTAGGGGTGTGTATCGCCTAGTCTCAGGCGATACGATACGATACGATACGATATATCCCGATATTGAAGAATTAGACGATTATTGCGATTATTTTTTTTACTACTTTGGAAACAACTATTCAGTAAACTAGTCCACCTTCATTAGATTTGTATCAAATACATTTGATCTATCTATCTTATGATATAAATGCTTTTCACTAATGTGCTTGTGACTGTGGTGTTTATGGTGATTATGTACCTTTGAACGGAAAACAGATTTCTTGGAAACCTCGTAATGAAACCAATTACTGGGATGCACGTTTTCTAGTATTTCTATAGTTGGGAGTCCTTGGCGATCAGTAACTATTATGGGTTTCATCCATTAAAATATACAATAACTCAGACGGGGCATTTAAAATCGTGTCTACTCCACAACGGGTGTCACTTGTAGATCAGGGACATAATGACACGGGAATCACGCGCAGCAGTAGCACACAACTGATGCAGAGGGGAAACTAAATACAGCAGGCTCTTTTTAAAGGGGGGTATTATGTAAAATCGACTTTTTCAAGCTTTATATCATGTTATTATGTCATTCCCTCATTAAACACATGCCTGGAGTGTTGCCTTGGCTCATTCACATATTTTTGAGTAATCAGTAAAAACTTAGACGGCAGCCATTTTAGGTGTAGCTATGCCTCAGTCCTCCTAGGAACGCCCCCACCTCCTGGAGACGCCTCTGGACCTTTTGTCACCAGCCAAGCCACCAACCACTGCTCCTCAGCTCAGCAGAGCCCCCTCCCCGCACAGTAGTGTTGTTTAAATGCCACAGCAGTGTGCTGAAGGGGGCGTGTCGGAAAGCTTCTTAAAGAGACAGAGGCTGCATCCGAAACCATTAAATTGTAGCCTCTAAGTACTAACACTAGCAACTAATCCTTAACCTTTCATGGGGTCAACTGTTAGATCTCTATGCAGTTAGTGAACTAGAGCTTCAGCAGCATTTGCCCAATTCGACCGTCCTTACCCAGGGGAAGGGGAAGTGACATCACCAACAGCTGTTTTTCTTGAGTGCAAGCCAAACAAAAGCGCATACCGCCCCTACTGTATATTGTCCAACAACAAAATAGTGTGCAAATAAAGACATTTAAGGTGAAAAAAAGAGAATCATCTAAATGATCCTTCACATTTCCCTTTATTTTATCTCAACAGCGGTTTCATAAAGCTACAGTATGCAAATTAGCCATGTGGCTTGAGTTTCTACTAAATGAAGCAAAAGCACAAACTGCTTCATTTAGGCCATTTACTGAGGAGGCTCTTTAAAACCATGTGACTGAGCTGTGGGGACGACAACATGTATTTTGTCAGTTTTATAAAGTTTGGCTTGTGCAGAATCTTATTTTTTTTAATTATTTTTATTATTAAATGTGCACCTGTCAATCAACAGTGGTTGCGCATGAATCACTCGAGGGTGGGGGCGAGGGGGGTGGGAGATTGGCGCAGTGGCTTATGGGATGGCACATAGCTCCTAATCGCCAGTAAGTTAGCATCAGAGGTCCCTATGCTAAAGTGGCTATGATAGTTAGCATACAGGCCACTTTCCCTAACTCCTTCCTAACTGAAAGCCCAATTCGGACGCATCTTATCATGGCAGACGCTGACGCACATCCGGTTTGGCGTAAGACCTCTTACCAATTTCACGGTTTCGGATGGAGCAACAGACGTTCAGTACAGCCATTTGAGAGAGCAATTTTATTCAAGGCAGTTATTTTAATTTACTGCATATACAGACCAACAGAAGGTTACGTCATCATTGTAGTATGCTATAGACTGGTGCTATGTGATTGAAAAAAGCATAATACCCCCTCTTTAAACTTGTGTCGTAGTACTGCAGTGGCGAGACACAGGTTTAACATGAGCCTGCTGTATTTAGTTTCCCCTCGGCTTCGTTTAATTCCGTAATAAAATGCTACGAAGAAATCCATGCTACGAAGATAAATCCTCTCCAAACGCAGCGGCGACGCACTCAGCAATATGCACAAAGCTGGTGGCTCTCGTAATAATCCAGGTCTCTGTCTTTGCTGTAAAGCCAAAGCCAAATGTAGAGTTTTAAAAGAGCCCCGTAGCGTCTCATAGCTCATTCTTTTCCATGCTAAACCTAAACTCTTCCTGTGTTTCTCTAACTCTCACTAAATTCTAGTGTTACTCAAGCGGGCTGCGCGGTGCGCTGCCATCTAGCGGGCGGGAGTAAAAGTGCAGGACCAAAGAGAGATGCTGCAATGAATATTTCCCCAAAAATAGATGTTTAAATATCGATACGGGCGCTTTTTGTATCGATACGAGAATTGCGCGACGTAATATCGCGATATATCGGCGAATCGATATTTTTCAACACCCCTAACCACTAGACTCTTCAAATATAAGAACTGCATGACTTTAATAAAACAATATCTCCAGAAATCAACAACACTCTGGATAACTAGGAAATGAGGCCCTATGTCAAAAATCCTGAAATATCCCTTTAACTAAGGGATCATATAGTCACACTCACCTTTTATGTTGGGGAACACAGATGGCCTGTTTTGCTCTGCCAAGTGGTAGATTGCAAGCCTTAAAATGCAAGTCTGATATGTAAATGAGTTTGTGCTGTGGACTTTAAAGTGTTTGTGAGACAAAAATATGGCGCTTTTGCACCATTGCAGCTCAAACTACACCAGACTCTGTAGTTCATTCCATCATCTACTTCTTCTGGAGTGGCCAGACATCTGAAAGCGTATTTACTTGTAGTCACGGTATGTGGCTAATATGTTTACTGTCGCGTTTTACAAACAGGCCACATGGCTTTGATGTTGAAGCATTTCCGTTCAGCGTAAGCACTTCCTGTGGGCAGTGAATTCCATCGTTTGTTATCAATGAGTGCGTTTACATGGACTCGAGTTAAAGTGCATATGACTGGTTTTAATAACTTTGAAAATATGAGTTATTATTTAAATGGACGACATCTGTTGTAAGTAATAATTATAATTTTATTTCAGTGAAGCAGCAAATTTAACGAATAAATGTTGGGTAGTAAAGTTATTTTTATCTGAACTTTTAAGCTAATGACAGGAAGTAAAGGTAAAGTTCCGTCACAGTTTGACACAGACTCACTCATTTCCCATACGTTTGTTAAGTGTGACTTCACACACAATAATAAGCTACTTCCGGGTCCAAACAGTTGAGAGAGTTCCATAGACAACACAGCAAAATACACAAATTTATCTGAATCTCCTGCTGAATAACAACAGACAGGCAAGGCAAGTTTATTTATGCCGCGCATTTTGTATACAAGGCAACTCATTGCACCTTACAAATAAAAGAAAAAAGGTCAAACACTGTTTTACACCTAATTAGAATAATATAGCTCATCATTTCTTCAGGATAGATATTATTATATTTAAATAAGTCTTCATTGTGTATGTAAAAAATTATTTGATAATTAATGTCAGAAAAGCATTACTAGAGGAAATATTTCTGTGTGATCAGATGTTTAGAAAGAGCCTTGTAGTCGGCTCTACAGCAGGTTCAAATCAGCAAAATCCCATTATAGTGAATTGAGCTAAAGTTCCGTTGGACCCGGAAGTGGAGCGATGACATCATCATTTACAAACGTATTGACATAACATGGTTGGCACGTCAACAGTTTACAATTGTTTGCCTCCATCTATGTCACTTCCTGCCAGTGTCCAAACATCACAGAATTGGTCAAACTAAAGAAAGCTGGGATCAATTGGCCTTTTGCCAAACCCCGCCCCAAAATGGTAATTGTCCAATCAGACATAGAAAACAAAATTAACGGCACCCAGCTCTACCTGCCTCTGATCCTCAATAACAGTGCGACTGCACAACAAAGTGGCCACTCAGAGAAGCCGCCGCACTCAGAGGTTCAGGAGATCGTTTGTCCTGGCGCCATACGACTGCACAATTGATAGTAGTTTTGTAACTTATTTTTACTGATGTCTGTATTGTACTGAGACACGATCTTCAGTTAAATCAAACTGCTGGTGTGTTCAAAAAACATCCCATCAAAACACAGAGCTAAAAAAACAGATTGGCAGTGTCTATAGAACCGTCTGACAGCCACAAACTCTTTTTGCTATTTTTCCGTCTCCTTATGACACCCCGCCATTCTGACATGGAGTTTACAAGCTACCCTAACCTTACCTTAGCCCTACCTTAAGGATAGTGGAGTTTACAAGCTAACCCTAACCTTACCTTAGCCCTAACCTTAAGGATAGTAAAAAAAAAGTACCAAGGAGTAGACAAAAACCCTAACCTTACCTTAGCCCTAACCTTAAGGATAGTGGAGTTTACAAGCTAACCCTAACCTTACCTTAGCCCTAACCTTAAGGATAGTGGAGTTTACAAGCTAACCCTAACCTTACCTTAGCCCTAACCTTAAGGATAGTGGAGTTTACAAGCTAACCCTAACCTTACCTTAGCCCTAACCTTAAGGATAGTGGAGTTTACAAGCTAACCCTAACCTTACCTTAGCCCTAACCTTAAGGATAGTGGAGTTTACAACTAACCCTAACCTTACCTTAGCCCTAACCTTAAGGATAGTGGAGTTTACAAGCTAACCCTAACCTTACCTTAGCCCTAACCTTAAGGATAGTGGAGTTTACAACTAACCCTAACCTTACCTTAGCCCTAACCTTAAGGATAGTGGAGTTTACAAGCTAACCCTAACCTACCTTAGCCTAACCTTAAGATAGTGAGTTTACAAACTAACCCTAACCTTACCTTAGCCCTAACCTTAAGGATAGTGGCGTTTACAAGCTAACACTAACCTTACCTTAGCCCTAACCTTAAGGATAGTTTAGTTTACAAGCTAACCCTAACCTTACCTTAGCCCTAACCTTAAGGATAGTGGAGTTTACAAGCTAACCCTAACCTTACCTTAGCCCTAACCTTAAGGATAGTGGAGTTTACAAGCTAACCCTAACCTTACCTTAGCCCTAACCTTAAGGATAGTGGAGTTTACAAACTAACCCTAACCTTACCTTAGCCCTAACCTTAAAGATAGTGGAATTTATAGTCACGGGTATCAAATAGTGTCGGATTGGCGGGACGTCGCAGTGGAGGGGTGTCGGAATGATGGGTCGATCCCACCTTTTCCTACTTTAATCCAAACCATTTTCTTAACATTAACCTTAATTTTTTCCTGTTTCTAAACGTAAGCATTTTCCAACTCCTGGCCCTAACCTTAGCGAGTTAGATACGTCCATATCAAACATAAGTGACGGCAAAATAGCCGGGGAGTTGCGGGAACCGTCCGACGGCATCGTAGACACTTCGAAACAGATTGGATGACGATAGAACGTTATAGCAGATTGAGGAATGAACATTTTGAGCGATTTGAAGTGTTCACCCAACACATTTAAAACCAGCAGAGAAGGCCTTGCTGCCCGTCCACCGGCTAACCATACCATTGCTTAAAAGCAGGGGGAATCAAGGTAAGGGCCAGACTCAGGAGAAATTGGGAGTTAAGCAGCTTATTTGGACAGAGAAGGCTTAAAGTCAGAGGCAGAGAGGTGCTATTTGACTCATCCACTCCTGCACTCAATCTGAAGACCTGGGAAATGATACCCATGCAAGTTTCACACTTTTGGACCATAACTAATCATTTTTTTTGCAAACTTTTCTCCCTTAACGTCTTAGTTTTGATGAGTTTAAAAAAGATCAAACATACCCTTACCCGATGCTTATTTTATGACGTTTGGCCCCTAGCGAGACGGAGATTTCCAGGAAGTAACTACAACATAGCATCGTAATGGCCTTTTTAACAAAAAATGTATTCATAAATCTTTATTTATTTATTTATTCCCACATGTGTTGCAATGAGATGATGCTATAATCCAAATATGGTCATTTCCTTTGTGAGAGACGGGAGAAATGTACACGCACAGAACCGTTTTCTCCAAATGGCGTTTTCGTTCAACTCTTGCAACAACATCTCTACTTTAGTCGCTAACTACAGACGCCAAATTTGGATTTTTTTTTTTATATCTAATTCGCTGGCTGATTTATTGAGCTTTAATCCCCCCAAAAAACAGGCAAAATAAGTTTTTTTTATTAATTTATTTTTTACATATTTTTTACTTATAAATAGCTTATTCAAAAACTAAACAATCTGATATGAAAAGTTATTGTAACTAATATGTTGACCTAAAACCATACACTTAAGTCTGGGTTTATCCATTATTTAGAATTTATTTCTGACTTAGCAATATTGCCCAATTTTAATGCATTAAATGTCTTATTTTTATAGGAAAACATAAAATGACAGCAAACTTGCGATACACTATATATCAATGATGTGCAGCAAAAGTTTCAAATTGATATCTCTACATAAAAAAAAAAATGTTTTAACCTATTCACCTGCAGCAGGAGTTAGCTATGGGAAAAACAAGACACTGCCGTTTTCAAACGATGACATGCTCCCAAATGGACGGATCTCGAGCGCAGAACTGCTTGGAACAGTTTACGCGCTCTGGAAATGGGTAGGACACACCAGAGTTCTTCAGGGGTGAAAGTACTGTCCGGTACTGCGTTACGTTAAAATATTCCGGGGTGGAAGAGGTGCGCTCTCTCACCTTACACACAAAACAGTAGTCTGCCTTTAATACAGTATTAGACCGCGGGCTCAAACGTGTCAAAGTTTAGCCACTTAAATGTAATGGCTCTGGGGATCTGCCCTCTGTCCCTGAACTTCCTGCACTCGGTAGTGTTGTAGTGAAGGACTTATGGCTCTTTGAAGGGAGCCGTTCACTTGAGAGAGCCGTTCAAAAGACTGGCGACTTTTTTTTAAAGAAAGTAAATACCCTCCGAACGCACTTTATTCTAACAAAGATGTCACTATTTCACACAATATATTCCCTCTATGGAGTTTGTTACAACAAAAACAATCACATGACCCGATTATTTCATTCACGAAACATTTTCTCTGGCCCTCTCTCCCTCACGTAGGAGGGGAGGAAAAAATTTATGAAAGTGAAAGAGAATTATCTAGCTTCAACCATAGACATATTATTAATAGACCGTCATTACTCACTCCTCCCCGTTTACCACAATGACCACGTTCGAGGGGGAAATCATGATGGATTTACAGACTCCTCCTCCCCAGCTCTGACGAAGCATGTTCCTAATAAGGGCATAAGGGCGTGATCTTCACTGTAGACTCCGCCCTTGCGTGACGTGTAGCTCGCGCAGCTCCAATGCTAACAGTCCGACCCCCGTTAAGTAGGAGATTTCTAAAATGTATCCTACCATAACCAGCCCGGTGCCTCTGATTGTGTCTAACCCAGCGTAATCACAGGAGGAATATCTAGCTGTAGACAGTTCCAAAAAATTAGGCACCGGGCATTAAAGTTGTTTTTAACGTGTCTAAAGTGCAATGGATTCCAATGGGGACTAGTGGCTATATGGAGGTACTACAGCAATGGCGACCTCCGGTGTTGTCGTCGCAAAGCAGAGCAGCCATTGGCTTCAACGCGATCTCCTCTGTAACTGGAGTTTATGGCTCGTCTGCCCCTAAATAGTTAAATCTTGTTTGTTTGTATACTTTATTGTCCCTGTAGGGAAATTTGTCCTCTGCTTTTGACCCATCCTTCGATGCCACTGGGGCGACCCGTACGGAGAAGTGGTTGACGGCAGTGCCGTGCCCGGGGACCCATTTCCAGATGTGGAGCCAGGCTGATGATCAGAATCACCTGGCTGGAGATTCACCTATTGTACATGTTTTAGTGGTAGGGGAAACCGGAGTACCCGGAGGAAACTTACGCAGACACGGGGAGAACATGCAAACGCCACACAGAGAGGCCCCGTCCAGGTGGGAAAAACGAACCTGGGACCTTCTAGTTGTGAAGCACGAGTGTTAACATGGTTCTTTCTGAAATTTCCGTTTATCAAGTAGCATAATAAGAATCGAGTGCTTCCTGTTGGCCTTACAAAGTAAAAGCAAGAGCCTTTGTTGTGAAAGGCATGACGTAAAAGAGGCATCTAAAAACACAGGTGCAAATGCTCCGATTAACACTGCAAATATTTGGCACATTATACAGTATATGAAGAGTTCATTTGCAAAGGCTGATATCTCATTTTTGAAATTGTTTCAAAATTGTTACTCATCTACAGATGTAAAGTTGACTTGATATTTTTATGCCACTGAAAGAGATCTGGGTATTAAAAACACTATAGGCTAACATACAGTATAATGTAACAAAGTACTGGCAAGAAAAAAAGATCTACTTTGTCCCCTGATTACGTAGCAAAAGCCAGGAAATACATTGGAATCAGAAACAACCACAGTAAGTGCACTGAAATGCAATAGAAATTGTATAACTTTTTATTTGGGATTGTTCAGGCCATACCCAGCGCGGTTTGGTTTCCCGTAGTCGTGCCTGTTCTCTCGGGTTCTCGTGAGGACTCGTCATCACAGTTCAGAGCAGGGGCGGGCGACGGGAGAAACAGCTGACTGTGTGGTTTCTATCAACGTTTTTTTCCCCCTGCAAGTGCAATTATAACGTCAGCGCGCGCTCACTTTGGGCATGTCATTGATTTTCCCACAAAACTGAACCGAACAGGGGACGCATCACGCTGCTCTCAGAGTCTACACGCTTTCCAAAGGATATGTTCAAACATTTACGAGGCCTGTACAGAAACTCACCACCACCCTTTTGGCTTGGAAGATGAGTTTAAAGGTCAGCACACACTACACGACTTTTATGCCCGGTTTGCTCTAATTCTCAGTCGCGTCGAGTCGTGTCTCGTAGTTTGGGGGATCATGACTGGACTGGCGTTTGAATCGTGTAGTGTGGGCAGCAGTCAGACGCAACTGGACTCCAGTCGCAGGAAATCAAACCTGTTTGATTTTTAAGCCCGACTTTGGACGCACAGGAGAAACGTGGGTGATTTTACCGTCCCCAATATGGACACACAGAAAGCAGCGGCCAATGACAGAGTGAAATAAAGACAGAAAAACACCGCGGCGCCTCCCTCGTCATTTCTCTGTCAAAACAGCAGCACAAACAACTCATCTCATGGCCACAGCGATTCCCACACGAAACAGCACAACTTTATATCACCAAACGCTCACGAGAACCACCTTTTCAAGCTACATTTCAACCACAAACAGAGTTTAGCGGCGGCACTTACTGAGTTTGGAGACGGACTTTGAAGCTCCTTTTCTCCGTTAGCTTCTCTCCGCTTCCTCCACCTCCTCCGTCTGGCGGCTGATGGTCCATCTGCTTTTCTTATTAAATCCAAAGAAATATGTCCCGCATCTTTGTGTCGCCGACGTTTATCTCCATTTTGACAAAACTATAGACAAGTTAAAGGTTCGTAGCAGCAGCAGAATTGAACTGCGTTGTTGTGACAGCGATCACATGACACTGTTGACCAATCTGGAGACGCACATGTTCCCCACGTTCACAGAGGCCTATATTTGCTGATCTGGGGTCATATACATGCCTTTCAGTCATGTGACTTTTGTTGTTGTGGCGGCCATTTTGAATACCGAAGTAGAATTATGCAGTACTACAACAGTTGACAATATCTCTACTCAGGATGAAAATGAAAGACAACTGATTGGCAGTGCCATTTTTATGTACTCGTAATCATTGCTCATGAAGGTAACAGTAAAAACACGGCCCCAGAGACGCACGTTTATGTGAAGAAACCAGTGAGTCACTGTTTAAAGGAAATGAAACTGAGATATGTTCTTACCTGAGCTTACACGAGTTGATACGTACCTGTCTGGTCTTTGTGCTCGTGGAAGAGCTTGGTCGCTTCTAACTTCACCCCTGTTTGGAGCTATAGGAATATGTTGGGAGAGGCCAAATGCTAAATACATCTTTGGTCGTTTTGCGTGACTGAGGGCACGTACAAAGACCAGACAGGTACGTATCAAGTCATCTAAGCTCAGGTGAGAACATATCTCAGTATGGAAAAACGGTGGTCGGAGCAAAAACACCCCCAGAGTGGTTTTTAGCTTCATTCACACAGTTCTCTGCAATCCTCCTGAATCCTGCTCTCTGAGCAGCTGCTCCGCCCTCTCCTGGTAAACCACTGCCTTGTGACACTCTGACGTCAGATTTGAACACCAGGAAGTGCTCGACGTCTGTAATGTAATGCCTTATTTACAATACAATAAAAGGGATTTAGGCAAGGCAAGGCAAGTTTATTTGTAGAGCACAATTCATACACAAGGCAATTCAAAGTGCTTCACAGTTGCAGAAAACAGATAAAATCAATAAAACATCAACATAAAGTTAATCAGTTACAATAAAAGGCAAGAGTGCAGATAAAATACTTTCAGTTTTCATATGCACGGGTAAAAAGAGCTGTTTTCAGCCTGGATTTGAACATTGTCAGAGTTGAGGCCTGTCTCACATCCTCGTGAAGACTGTTCCAGATTTTAGCTGCATGAAACTGAAACGCAGCCTCACCGTGTTTATTATTGACTCTGGGAACCACCAGGAGACCCCTCCCTGAAGTTCTCAGGGCCCGAGATGGTTCATACGGCTCTAACATGTCAGAGATGTACTTTGGTGCTAAACCATGAAAAGACTTGTACACAAGCAGAGCTGTTTTAAAGAGGGGGTATTATGCTTTTTTCAATCACATAGCACCAGTCTATAGCATACTACAATGATGACATAACCTTCTGTTGGTCTGTATATGCAGTAAATTAAAATAACTGCCTTGAATAAAATGCTCTCTCAAAATGGCTGTACTGAATGTCTTGAAATAGGCCTCTGTCTCTTTAAGAAGCTTTCCGACACGCCCCCTTCAGCACACTGCTGTGGCATCTAAACAACACTACTGTGCGGGGAGGGGGCTCTGCTGAGCTGAGGAGCAGTGGTTGGTGGCTTGGCTGGTGACAAAAGGTCCAGAGGCGTCTCCAGGAGGTGGGGGCGTTCCTAGGAGGACTGAGGCATAGCTACACCTAAAATGGCTGCCGTCTAAGTTTTTACTGATTACGTAAAAAATGTGTGAATGAGCCAAGGCAACACTCCAGTGCTGAATGTCTCTCATGCGTCTGCACGTAGCCATAGCAAATCATATCATCGTATTAGATGACGTATGACGTACCTGCTGTAAACGTTTGAGCTAAACTATTTAGAACACGGTCTAAAGCTTGATCGAAAGATGGCGTCGCGTCTGCTGCTGTCATGTTGGATCCGCAAATATTTTTTTATCCCTAAACAAACTACAAGCTTCCGTATGTCGAAGAGTGCGTCATCGTCTTGCCATCCCTCCTCGTTCTGTGATTGGTCCCCAAAGCCATGAGGAGATTTCAGCCATGGTCCCCAGACTGAAATGATTCAAGCGCACACAGCAGTATAGCGTTAGCCAGGCTAACTGACTCCAAACGTTACAGGCTCGGACTGAGTTTTTTTAGAGGGATTTTTGAATATCTAATTCTATGCATGATTTATTGAGCTTTGAACCCAGAAAAATTGGGTTTTTACTAATGTTCTCAATGATAATTAGCTTATTCAAAAACAGCAAAAGTTTTAAATTGATATCTCTGAATGATGTGTGTGAATGCATGGCGGTGTCAGAGGGACCTTTGGAGCAGATGTGTGCAGTCACGACAGCATTTCTGTCTGTGTTTAGTCTCCCCCAGGGGAAACTGAACACCACCGAGTGTGGAGTGGATGTATAATTGTCTCACGTAAAGCACTTTGTGACTCAGTCTGTAAAAGGCGCTATATAAATAAAAGTTCTTCTTCTTCTACATGAAGCTTGTTTCCTTATTCGCCTGCAGCGTCTGGCCTGAAGTGTCGACAAGTGTGTAGCTGGTTCTGCTTCAGTGCGGCCTTGTTCCTGAGTGTAAGACAAAGACGTCTAAGTGAAAGTAGGCCAGCGCGGACAGGACGCCTCAGAGGACTCACTGGGGTAATGGACAAACCCCTCCAAACACATTAGCATGCTAATGAGGTCAGGCTAACGTCTGCAAATGATGGAAAGATGAAACTAAGTCTAAAAAGAAGAATTAGTCAGAGCTAAACCAAGCTTTAAGATGAGACCGACGCAGCGTTGTTACAGCACTTTTGGATTCTGTGGTGTACCTTGGTGATTTTTAAGTACTGTCAATAATATTTATAAGTTCAATTGATAATCTAGTAGAGATCTACAATGATACAGGTAAAATCAGCTGTTTAGTTTGTTATTACATCATCGATTCCACACAGAAATGTAAGACTAATGGTCTGGAGTCCTTGTCTCTGGTCCTGTCGGTGACTGTGGACCAGGGCGGACAGGACGCGGTGCGCAGAGGACACAGCGAGAGGACACGGAGGGCGTGCCGGCGCTCGGACCCCGGGGCGCATACGTTAGCATGCTAATGAGGGCAGGCGTCTGGTCCTTGAGACGGGGCGCGTCCTTTTGTTTGTGCAGACGTTGGCGTGGCGGAGTGCGTGTCCTTCTCGCAGGAGAAATAGGTCGGCGGGCGCGGGCATCTCCCCCAAGTTCACCCGCCGGTCCCTCCTCGCTCCCCACATCACCTCCTCGCTCTCACTCTTCTGTACAGACTGAGGTCATTTGTATTAGCGATGTGGTGCTCAGGACCGGTCTTTGGAACGATTCTTTCACATCAACGGTTTGAAAAGATTTAATTTGCAAAGAGAAAGTGGTATTTCTCTGTTTGGTGAACACGGGGTCAGCCCTATGTTCCCCAGTACCTATGTTCCCCAGTACCTATGTTCCCCAGTACCTATGTTCCCCAGTACCTATGTTCCCCAGTATATATGTTCCCCAGTACCTATGTTCCCCAGTATATGTTCCCCAGTACCTATGGTCCCCAGTATCTATGTTCCCCAGTATCTATGTTACCCAGTACCTATGTTCCCCACTTCTATTGATTAAGATTAGGCACCAGCCCACTGTCCTTAAGGTTAGTGGCTAGAGCAGGGTCAGGGTTAAGCTGATTGATATATGTATGACGTTTCACTCTCATGACTTGTGATTGGTTGAAGTACCAACTCACCTATGGAAAAAAAAAAAAAATCGCACCCGGGGAACATAGGACCCGGGGAACATAGGTATGCACCCGGTGAACACAACATGAATGAACATTTTTTGCACACAAAAAAAAGAAAAAGCGGTTACATTTGTGGCACGGCTTGGCTGGCGAAAACATACATTTCTCAAAACGCCACACTGTAGTCCAGTGGTTCCCAACTTTTTTTCCTTGAAGCCCCCCATGCGCGTGCTGTAGTCAGGCCGTGCACCACCAGTTCAAACTGTAGCCCCCACAAATGTATCAAAACATGAAAATAAATGCTAATAAGTATTTATTTCAAACAAATAAACTGAAATTGGAGTGTTTAATACACCTGTAGTCCTTACTGAGTCATATTTGATGATTTTAGACCATTTATTTTGCTCAAATAATATCATTTATGACCTGACCCTCTGACCAGGCAAAGCTCTGGGCCCCCCTGCAATCCCCCCCGGGTTGGGAACCACTGCTGTAGTCATTATTCATCCACTCCATACTCAGCTGGTGCTAAGTTACTATTGTAGCCACAGGGGCAGACTGAGGAAAAGGGGCTGTACACACAGGCAAACACACTCTCATTCATGCTGGCCTATTGTACATGTTTTTAGTGGGAGGGGAAACCAGAGTACTGTGGAAGTTGAAAAATCCAAACCATAGGCAGCCGTAACCGGTCTGGAGCCAGATTTATTAGGCAAACAGCAACAAACAGAAGTTCACAGACATTGAGGAATTGTACATTCATCATTTCTAGGGGTGTTGAAAAAAATCGATTTGGCGATATATCGCGATATTACGTCGCAGCGTCTCTCTTTGGTCCTGCACTTTTACTCCCGCCCGCTAGATGGCAGCGCACCACGCAGCCCGCTTGAGTAACAATAGAATCTCACGAGAGTTATCTATGGGTCTCTTTTTACAGTGTATTCTGGCGGAGTTTAGAGAAACACTGCAAAAGTTTTACTATAGAGGAGGAGGAGTTGAGACGGTCCAGGGCACCTTTAAAACTCTACATTTGACCTCACTTTGGTTTTTATAGCAAAGACAGAGGCCTGGATTATTACGAGAGCCACCACCATACTGTATACAGTGTGTTGCTTTTGTTCTGCATCACATCCATCCTCTCACTTTGTCCACTTCACCGTCGTGCTTTGCAAAATGGATTTATCTTTGTAGCATTGTATATTTAAACACAGGCTAAAGTTTCTGTGTGTGGATGAAACAGTCAGTTCTGTTATTACTGATCGCTAAGGACTCCCAACTAAAGAAATACTAGAAAACGTGTATCCCCAGTTTAGTAGGTTTAATTTACTAGGTTTTTAAGTAATCTGTTTTGAAACAAACGCCGCTCAAAGTTACATAATCACCATACAACAGCACAGCCCAGTCATAAGTGCACATTAGTGAAAGCAGATATACATAAATAGATAGATAGACAGAATGTATTTGATACAAATCTAATGAAGATGTACTAGTATATTGATTAGTTGTTCCCAAAGTAATAAAAACATATCGCAATAATCGTCTAATACTAATAATATCGGCAGGGACGGCTGGTATCAATGGGCTAGGTAGGCTAAGCCCCTCCTATAATTTTTGAAGAAAAAGAAAAAAGAAAGAAAAATATATTTAATAATGATCATATTTATTGTTAGTATGAGCTATTATCATCAGTGCACATAATCATCATGCAAATGTTGCATTTATATCTCAATTTTGCCGCAAAAAAAATCAAAACAGACTTAGTCCAGAATCACGCTGCAGTTTAACATGGAATTACCATGATTGACAGGTGCGCGATCCGCCTCCCCGCAATACACACACCATGGGGACTGATTTTATTTAGCCCCAAATCAGCCAATGATGAAGGCACGTACAGTGGTCTAATTAAAGTCAGGCCCTGCTGTATATTTGAGTGATATTAAATGATAATGGCGGCCTCGGCTCTAAGCGCCCTGAATTAAGTGGATTATTTATTACAGGACACATTTTCTGCAATGTCTTTACAAGAAAAACATGAGGTTAAAAGACTAGGGGCACATCATCCAAAAGATATTCAAATAGTACAAAAGGACAAACATCTAAATCGTAAGTTTAGCCTCTCGTGGTTTGAGAAAAAAGACTGGCTAACAGCAAGTGTGGCTAACAGCCTAATTTATTGTTTCCAATGCATACTTTTCAGTGGAGACAAGGCATGGACTGAACAAGGAATTTGAGATTTAAAACATTTAACAAACACGAATGCAGCACGATTCACATTGAAATGTGAAAAGCTGTCAATGTTTGGTAAAGTGAACATCGCTTGTCAACTTGACGAGAGGCATCGCATTGCAGTGCAAAGGCATAATGAGGAAAACACATTCGCTATCACGGATTGTGGACTGTATTACATTTTGTGGGGCACATGAGCCGTCACTGCGGGCATCCGACGAATCCATGCAGGTTGCAAGATACACATCTAAAACAAGTCCAAATGAATTGCTTGATTGCATGTTTGTTGTTTATGAAAAGGCAATACAGGAAGAAATATCACAGGCTCCCTTCGTAGCAGTACAAGCGGATGAGACGACAGACGTGGCATGCATCAGTGCATTATTGTGCTTCAGTACATCACCAACAACAACTGCGCTGTGGCGGAGATTCCTGTCTTTCGGCGCAGGGATTGGAGAAACTTCTAAAGGAGAAGCTCCAGCCATTTACCAGACGCAGACAGATATTTACAGTATGAAATCTACAATGTACAAAGCACTACATACTTTAAAAACAAAGTGTTTTTTCATCAAAAATACAAAACTGTCATGTAATTGTTTGCTCTATTTGAGTCTGTGTTGAGCAGAAAATGATTACTCGATGAAAATGAATATTTTTTTCATCTTTTTTCTTCACGAGCATATTCAAAACCTGAACAAGATCGAACACACACAAAACATATTATCCAGTGTTTTGAAGGGCTCCCATTACAGATTGATAAATCCCGCCCCTCATTTGCATGTTCTTGTCTGTGGTGAGGGTCACTGCACCGGCATCCGCGCTCATAACAGCGGCGTATGATGATGAAATGATGGAGCTGTTATTAGTCTGTAATGTCTTTAACCAGGCGTGATGCTGCAAGCAGTGAACAATAATGTCAGCACAATGTCACCCTCTCCCCGACCTCCAGACAGTCCGCCCTCACTAAATCACAAGTTTGAAATGCAATAGTCAAACCAGGTTGTTTTCTTACTCCTGCTATACTTTTGGACGCCCTTTTCATTCAGAGCCAACTGTAGAACTGTATTCTCAGATTAACTGTGCCTTGTGCTTCGTCTGTTGATTGTGCAGTAGCGGTGTGTGTGTGTGTGGCCCGGGATTTAGTGATGTGAAAAGTTTATTTTCCACATAAAAAGTTTCATAATGCATACGTTCCATAGTACAATCAGCCTTAAAAAAAACAACAACAAAAAAACAAAACACAGCTCGTGGGTGAGATTCGGCTCTCATCAATCACTTAAAAGAATGATGTATCGACTTGTTTGTGACCGATCCATCACTACGCTCGAGTACCGTGGAGTGTGCATTTGGTGTACACATGTGACCAATCTACTTCCACTACCTGTGAAGTGACTCTTTTCAGAGTTACACCTAAGGTCAGACACTATTAGTAACATGTCACTAAATGCTGTGTGCTCTTTATATTCAATAAAAGACTGACAGGTGAAGGAGGAAGATGGATGTGGAATTTCTGTTTCAGACGCAACAACACTTAAACTCAAGTGCAAATATCTATAAATAATAAGTATTAGAGTGAAAAGAAAAGCATTGGACTGAAGCTACTTAAAATAAATGGTAAATGGACTCAACTAATATAGCGCTTTTCTACCTTTATCAGGCCCAAAGCATTTTACAGTAAGGAAAGTGAGGAGCATCCTGCGTTCAGGACTGACTGTGTTGAGGCGGTCGGACACTTTTTGTTTTGATTTTGTTGTTGTTGTTGTTATTGCAAAAAAAAAAGGTACGGTACATGGTATACATGCTTTTCAGTCATGTGACTTTTGTTGTTATGCCGGCCATTTTGAATAGCGAAGTAGAACTACAACATGTAACAATATCTCAGCTCAGGATGAAAATGAAAGACAAGTGATTGACAGTGGCATTTTTATGAACTCGTAATCATTGCTCAAGAAGATAACAGTAAAAACACGGCCCCAGAGACACACATTTATGTGAAGAAACCAGTGAGTCAGTGTTTAAGCTGCTCAAGATGTTAGCATGCTACCGGTTAGCATTTAGCTTTAACAGCTCAGCTCTGACCTCTCCAAGGGAAAGCCCTGAACCACAGACATCTAGCCTTGGATACAACATGTGACAGAGGTCAGAGCTGAGCTGTTACTGTAGTATTTCCTCAGTGTTTCTAGATGTGAGCCACACATGTGTTTATCGTGTTGAAGCCATGACAGTTGCTAACCGGTAGCATGCTAACATCTTAAGCAGCTTAAACACTGACTCAGACTGAGACTCTATTGAAATGACAAACTGTAAATATCCCAGAGAAAGGTTTTCTGTTTCCTCTTTGATGAGTTAATTTAGTCTGAGGAGTGAAGCAGATATTTAGTAAATCCTGCTGTAGCTCCACAGACAGAGCTGCTACGTCTGTGCACATTTTGCTCTGGAGCCGAGTTTTTACTGTTATCTTCTTGAGCAATGATTACGAGGACATAAAAATACCACTGTCAATCAGTCGTCTTTCATTTTCATCCTGAGTTGAGATATTGTTACATGTTGTAGTACTGCATAATTCTACTTTGGTGCTCAAAATGGCCGCCGGAACTATGCGTGATGTCATTGGAAATGCATGTATACAGCAAGGAATGTAAAATATTTTGGTACTTATTGGTCTGTGGGTCTAGCCAGATGGTTGTCAATACATGGTTTTGTTTTGTGTTTACTTATGCAAGGGTTAAATAATGGCTGGTAGGCTTGTTCAATTTATATCATGGAATATAAATGGCTCTGGAAGTCCTGTTAAAAGGAGAAAAAATATTAACGTACTTAAAGAATAACCAAATTGATGTAGCTTTTATACAGGAAACCCATTTAAAGAGCACAGAGGCAGAGAGGTTTAAGGTGGGATGGGTAGGCCATATGTTTCACAGCTCTTTTTCAAGTAAAAGTAATGGGGTGTTGATCCTTATTCATAAAAACATAAGCTTTACAGTATCAAGGCAGACTAAGGATCCTGAAGGGAGAATTATTTGCTTTGAAGCAGTAATGGAAGGAACCCCTGTTGTAGTGTGCAACATTTATGCCCCTAACCAAGGCAGTGCCAATTTCTTTCATGAAGTTAATACAATAATTGGTAATACTAATGGGCAGATAATTTTAGCTGGGGACTTTAATGAGGTTTTGGATCCAGTTTTGGATAGGAGCTTACACCGACCTCCAGTTTCAACAAGGGACAGGGAGGCTCTACAGAGGCTTTGTAAAGACCTAGGGCTAACTGATATATGGAGCCTCACTAATCCAACAGTTAAGGATTATACCTTCTTTTCCCATAGACATAAGACTTATTCCAGGATAGACTTCTTTCTAATAAATTCATTTTGGTGGACAGGGTAGCTGGTTGTGACGTTAAGGCGTTAAGGCGTTAGCATTAACAGATCATGCTCCAGTAGAATTAATTATTACGATAAACTCTATAACTGATAAGAGGGGGAGATGGAGATTAAACACAGTTTCGTTATCTGATTAAAATTTTAGGAAGGCAATAGGGGAAGATTTGAAAAACGTCTTTGAAATTAATATTGGCAGTACAGAAGAAATAACTACGGTGTGGGAGGCATCAAAAGCTTACATAAGGGCTAAATTTATAGCACAAGCAACTAAAAAGAAGAAAGATAATATTGATAGGTGTCTAAGTTTAGAAAAGGAAGTTAAAGAGAGAGAAAGCCATTTGTGATTTTTTTTTTCCAGTAATAAATTCCAGGAGCTTTGCAAGCTTAAGTTTACTTTAAATGAAATGTATAGTACAAAAGCAGAGTATGCACTTTTCAGACTAAAAATTAGTTTCTATGAGGGGGTAGAATAATCAGGAAAGTTGTTAGCTAGACAATTAAAGGAGAAAATAAATGCTAATGTAATAGCTGTTATAAAACAAGGGGACCAACAATTCTGTTTGACAAAAGATAAATAAAATTTTCCAGAAACACTATCAAAAACTTTACACATCTTCTATGTCTACTTCTGAAGAGCAAATAGATAGGTTTCTTCTTAATACAGAGGTACGGAAGTTGAAATCTCAGGATACAGATAAACTAGAATCATCAATAACTGAGGCAGAAATAAGAAAGGCGATTTCAACAATGGCAAATGGAAAGTCCCCTGGTTACGATGGACGACCAGTAGAGTATTACAAGGCATTCATAGATATACTTGCACCAATTCTTGAAAAGGTCTTCCAGGAAATGTTTGATAAAGATCGACTTGCTTCAACTTTCAATGAAGCTGTAATCGCACTGATCCCCAAAGCAGGCAAAGATATCCCAGATCCATCTAATTGTAGCCAATTAGTTTGATTAATCTTGATTGCAAAATTTTAACCAAAGTTCTCGCAACTAGATTACAATGTGTTTTGGCAAATAATTATTCATCCTAGTCAAAGAACCGAGAGCTGCAGTGATGACCAATGGGATGGTTTCCCCTTTCTTCAGTTTATCTCGTGGAACACACCAAGGCTGTTCGTTAAGCCCATTGTTATTCATAATCTTTTTAGAGGTTCTTGCCATATCTATTAGAACGCCACATTCTGGTATTAATGGAATTAAAGGTGGTGATACCGAACACAAGCTGCTTTTGTACGCGGAGTATATTCTGGCAGTAGTGTCTTAGCCTTCATCATCCTTACCCTGTCTAATGGAAACAATACAGTCCTTTTCGAAACTCTCTGGATATTCTATTAACTGGAATAAGTCTGAAGCGATGCCTCTTAACAAAACTTGCTTTGCTTTTATGGTAGAGAAGTTTAATTTGAGATGGATACGCAAGGGAATGAAATACTTAGCTATTTTATTCCTAAGTATTTAGGAATGAAATACTTAGGATGATATCAGATATCATCCTTAGATTGTTTGTCTTAATTTCAATCCATTACATATGAAGACTAAAACAAACCTGGATGAAGCACCAAACGTCCCAAGTATACAGGAGTGGGCCAGTGCGATGACTGAAATCGTGTCATATGAATGTATGCTAAGAAGATTGGACGATTCTCTGAAGGAGGGGGACAGTGTATCGCCATGGGACAGATTTTGGGACCATAAAAAAGTAGATGGACACCCTAACTAACTAAAAAAAAGAGGAAATAATCAACCTGTTCTAGACCAGACCATGTATTTTTATTTATTTATTCTTTTTTGTAAAGACTTTTCTGTCAACATGTACCATGTTTATGAAAACACAATAAATATTTGAATTATAAAAAAATAATAATCTGTCTGAATCTGTGTCTGTGAGCACTTTGTCAGAGAATCCATCCCACCTCACAGCTGTGCCTGAGGCTGTCTACAATAAAAGGACACAGTGAAATGATCAGGTTTACACACAGCTCAATGTCACAGATGTCGAAGGACTGTGCAGTTTTCAGTCTGACAGCAGGAATGAGCTGTTGCATGTTCATTTCTCTTCCATAAGCCGTATCCGAAGGCGTTTAGTAGAATATAGAAGTAAATCCAACAACCGCAGACCACGTGTAACCACACCAGACCAGGACGGTCCGTGTACCGTTCGTTCAATCAATTTTCAATTTGAAAACAACAATGAAATTACCCAGAAACGTGTGCTATCAGCATTTTTCATTTCATAAAATGAAACAAAATCATTCAAAATGGCACGGATTTTCATATTTCAATATGTTACAAAAACGGAAAAATGAAAATTGAAATCACAGCCTCAGAGCGTCATTATTTGTTTTATCGATTTGCGTATAGCCGGAAGTTCGGCTGTACGGTTCACATTAAGGTCTGACCTGAAACACTGGGCTCGTCTTTCGAGGTGCAATTTCTAATAGGGAAAAACGAACGCGGAGATTGTATACACTTTTTGCAGTTGTTCAATTTCCAGTTCTTTGTCCTGGGGTATTAGCACTCTTTAGATTGTATGACTTCCCCCAAGATGGGATTGGTTATGCACGGAGCTCACTACGGCGCTATGCTAGGTGGCCAACGCGCCCGTAGCAGGCCGCAGATGGCACTACATGGAGTGCGTAACTCGTGCACTTCCCCGAGCTCCTTTCTCCTCCTCTAAACAATGCACGAGTCTTCTGTCCACCTAGATGTACTCTCTACATTTGCGAAGAATGTACAAAACACAAACTGAATGTTAAATGTTTTGGTACACAAATATTCAGAATCATAAAAGAAACCGCTGTTTTACTAAAGCCCTCCTTGGGGCTATGGAACTGGTCATCTGGGGAGGTGTTCCAGGTGAGTGCGCAAATGTTGAGCGTCCTGTGAACAAAAACTCGAACATCAAAGTGGAGGAGAGATACGCTCAAGGGACAGCACGACCTACGCGCCCCAGGTTGTGCCACCTTCCCAGCCTGCGAACGACGCACTGGCCACTTGGCACAGTATGTTTAGCTCCGTGCGTAATTGTAGCTAAAGCGTTCGGTCCAATACATCTCGCAGATTCTACACAGATGTAGAGAGTCCGCATCTAGGTGGACAGAAGACTCGTGCATTGTTTAGAGGAGGAGAAAGGCGCTCGGGAAGCGCACGAGTTACACACTCCAGGTAGTGCCATCTGCGGCCTGTGGGTGCTAGTCGGAATGCCCCACTGCCTCAATGCATTGGTCTGTCAGCAGCGGGGCGTTCCGACCATAGACATATTGTTCCGACTATGATTCCAGCCTGCTACGGGCGCGTTGGCCACCTAGCATAGCGCTGTAGTTAGCTCCGTGCATAACCAATCCCATCTCGGAGAAAGTCATAGAATCTAAAGAGTGCTAATACCCCAGGACAAAGAACTGGAAATTGAACAACTGCAAAAAGTATACAATGTCCGTGTTCGTTTTTCCCTTTTAGAAATTGCACCTCGAAAGACGAGCCCAGTGTTTCAGATGGGACCTTAATGTGAACCGTACAGCCGAACTTCCGGCTATACGCAAATCGATAAAACAAAATAATGACGCTCTGAGGCTGTGATTTCAATTTTCATTTTTCCGTTTTGTATCATATAAAAATATGAAAATACGTGCCATTTTGAGTGATTTTGTTTCATTTTATGAAATGAAAAATGCTTATAGCACACGTTTCTGGGTAATTTCATTGTTGTTTTCAAATTGAAAATTGATTGAACGAACGGTACACGGACCCAGGACCTCCCATGCAGCATGTTCAGCTCCACAATCGTCTGGGACCAGCCCTGGACAGCTGCTGCAACAACAACCAAAGGACTTCTGCACAAACTGTCAGGAACCGTCTCATCAGATGGCAGACAGTGTGTGTGGCGTTGTGTGGATGAGTCGTTCACTGAAGAATGTGTGTAGCAGGTCAAGTACAACAGGGTCCTCCCCCGGGAAATTTTGAATTCATCAGATACAATTTTAAGTGCAATCTGGTGTATTTTAGACGATGATATGTTCCTGCTCCATCTGTAGCTGCTCCTCGCGCTGAAGAGGAGTCACAGGCTCCAGACGACTCTAAAGACTAAACTTTAGCCCGGATTCCTGACATTTATGTTGCTTTCATCACGGGCAGATCGAGAGGCCTATGTACATGTTTTAGTGGTAGGGGAAACCGGAGTACCCGGAGGAAACCTACACAGACAGGGGGAGAACATGCAAACCCTGGACCTTCTAGCTGTGAAGTGAGAGCGCTAACCGCTGCGCTACCGTACCCCTGTGCTGAAAACATCCCAGTTCTTGCATGGTCAGAATACACGCTGAACATGTCCCCATTGAGCATGTTTGGGATGCCCTGGATCGGCGTATACAACAGCGTGTTCCAGGAGTGGACCAGCATTCACAGGCCGCAATCAACAAACTGACGGGTTTTCCGGATTAATTTGGCACGGATCGGAACTCCACATCTGACATAGAATAGACGCAACCAACCCAGTAGGTCCACCGGACGTCCCGAGTGATCGACGCCAAAGAAGCGGTGCAGTTGGTGCGCGTTTTGTCAGTGCAGTCGATGGAAAGGTATTTTATTTTGAATGACCAGAACCAGCACTTGATATGGGTCACATGCGGCATCTCCTCCGCTGCATAGTTTACAATCTGCCATTTCAGAATTAGATTATAGTGAGTTACGCTCAGTGTCATGTGCCCGTCTCGCGCTCACTCAGGATGCTCCTCGTGAGCACAGGCGGCTGAGCGGACCGTTCAGGGCAGAGCCGGAAGTGTCATAGAGAATGTTTCAAATGTACCACAAAAAGTAAAGATGAACCAGCACTGTAAAAAAAAGAGTCCAGGATGAAAGTATGTACACAAATAAAGTTAAACAATGCAATGGTTGAGGTGAAAGAGAAAAAACAGGTCTAAACCATGTGTAACCACTACTACTATTACTACAACAACACTACTACTACTACTACAACAACACTACTACTACTACTACTAGTACCGCCACCCGGGACAGTCCCAGTTGGAGTCTTTTGTCCTATGTCCCCACGGCGTCGGTGAAAAGCTATGTGCTGCATGTTTCCCTTTGGGGCAGACCATCCAGTGACTCACACACACCGACTTCATGGTATGACAAAAACAGACACACAAAAACCCCAATAAAACCTGATAAAACCGTGATGAAAATGTATCGAAAATATGATAAAAACGCAACAAAAAAACACTAAAATGTGATAACAAAAACAAGGAAGAAGCTTTGAGCAGTTTCATAGGTCTCAGCTTTCAAATGTCAAATTGCGTTTTTATAGAGGGCGCTGTACGCTGGTACTGATAAATAATATGCATATTGGTATTCTTCTTCTCCTCCGATAATTATTTTCTCATTTCGACTGAAGACATGAGCAGAGGACACATTTGAATTGTTTTTGTCATGCCTTTTCCCCAAAATGTAATGTCTGGGTTATTTTTGTAGTGAGCGATTTCCTTTAGTTAGAGCCATAAACATAAGACACTGATCTGAAAGACACAGACGTTAGCTTTGATTTGAGCCGTCTTAGAGCTAGCATGCTAAAGCCGTTTGTTAGCTAGCTTACAGTGTTCATAAAGTGGACACTTGGGGTTATTTGTCACACGGACTGAGGGGTTATTTGTCACATTGGATGTAAAAGGTAGGGATTTTTTTCTTTTGTGTCTAATATGTTTTTATGATTTTTCCTGCACAAACTCTGACATTTTTTTGATTTGGACCAAACTAATTTCTAGCTCTCACAATCCCTCCTGCATGTCCAAATTGTTCAAGCAAATTGTTTATATGCACGTTTCAAGCCCATGTGCAGCTTTGAGCGGTGGCGAAGGGAAATACATTTCATTGATTTAGGTTCTACTTCTATCTTCTATTGCTCAATAAACAAAATAGGTGAAGACAATGCAACAAAGTCTGTTTCACAACACACTCTGTGGTGGTAAAAACAACAATTTTACAACAACAAAAAGTCAGGTACCACAGCTTTAACATTCGCTTTTTTAGAGGCCGTGTGTTTCGGTCATTTGGTAAATGTCTACATTTTACACGTCATTATAGAGCATTTGAAAAAGAAAAAAAAAATACTAATAAATGAACAGTTAGTTCAATAAGTGTTATGAATACATCCAGCTTTGCATTGAGACTGTTTTAAAATGTAAGCAAAGACCTTACAAAGGTTTATCAAATGTTATATTAACATCAATAACTCCATTCAAAACAATAGTGACAACCAACCCCAGGCATTGTGACAACCTGCCCCCGCACATGGGGCTCATTGTCGCAGTCGCAGTTTTCTTGTGTTTGACAGTTAATTACTATTTATCGCTATACTTCAAGTCAAGGGTTCAAGCTTTCATTTAACGCAGGTCTGACTCTTCTGGGATTTTATGGTGATGAGCAGTGAACCCTAGAAAAAAAACGTGTGACAAATAGCCCTGGTTTCCCCTACTTTTTTTTGTGGTTCACAGTGAAAACGCTTGCAAACAATGACAATCACTACATTCCGATTAAGGTTGCCAACCGTCCCTTGAAATACGGAATCGTCCCGTATTTTTAAAAATAAAGGTGCATCTCGTATTGAATCAATAAGGGACGGCTTTTGTCCCTTATTTCGAGGATCCTCCCTTTCTCCTGTCATAATAAAACAGATCCATGCCCGTCACTCACTAAATCTGCGCTGGACAGAAGTCCACTCTTCAGAGAGAAACTGGGAAATAATCATAAGATCAGCAGCAGCTCAGTCCACTCCCCATGTGCACGGGTTTATTGCGTCTCAATATAACAGCATTATCACGAAATCATCAACTTTACGGACATAAACTAACCCATGAACAAAGTCTACTCTACCCAAGCTTTAGCCCGCTTTTTATTTCATATCAATCTGCCTCATATTTTCGGTTTTACAGATTAATTTAGGAAGCATAATGAAGAGAAAAGTCGATAAAACAGTGCAGAGAGGCGTGGGGTTACGGGGTGCGATTACAGCACGATATCGCCTTTTCCAAACAATCTTTCCTATGATCTGATCCTCTGAATCTGTCCAGTTTAAGCCTGGGTCTCCTCCTCTGCTTAGCGCGATGAGCAGCTACAGACGGAGGAGGAACAGGGGCACAGCTAACACGGGCAGCTGAGGGACTGGGGCCCCACAGGGAAACACACAGGATTTTGACAGTACATAAAAAATAAATAAATAAATAATAAAAGTAGTATAATTGCAGCTATAAAAGTCAGTGTTGCTTTTCTTTTATTAGGAAAGTAATCGGAATGCATTTCTGATTTTCATCACTGTATAAGGCTAATTTAAACAGCATATTTTTACCTAAAATACACCAAATTACACCAAATTGATTAATCCAAAATTTCCTGGGTAGGACTGGCTGTTGCTCTAACTTTCTGGGAGTATCTCAAACAACAGCACAGAAAGAAGAGTTATTCTGTAAAATGGTTTAAAACTTATTTTAAAAAATAAATAAATTAAAGTATGAGTAATGAGAATGAGTAATTCATTCATAAAGTTGGGTTTTTGGACCACACAAACTCATTATTTTTAAAATCAAAGATCATGAAGTTCTGTGACATTGTTGAGTTCCAAACTGTACAGATGTTATACAAAGCAAGATACAAACTGTTACCGGGCCAAATACAAAGAAGGTTCCAAGAACGTACTGGTTGTTATGAATTACGTGATGAATTAAACTTTAGGACTCAGAAACATAGCTCAACTTTGAAAAGTTTTAGCCCAACAGTTAATGGTGTACAATTGTGGAATAAACTGGAAATGGAGTTGAAACGAAGTCCAAATATCAACCTGTTCAAATATAAATACAAACAAAAGACTTTTGAAATATACAGAGAACAAGAAATGTGTTGCCACTAGGAGGCGCAGTAGGATCAATTATGTGTGTTTCCTCTATAATCAAGGAAGAGTGTTGCTGCTTGGAACGGTTGTCATTCTATTGCTCAAATTTACAAATTGAGAATTAGGGTAGGCAAGTTATGGATCTGTTGAGAGGGATCCTCCCAACGGGCTCAAAACCTTGTCTTTTAATGCACCACTCAGCATAGGAACATCATCTACAAAATCAGCTGTTAGGGCAGCTGGGTGGGGGTTTGTTGAAGGGGAGTTACTGCCCTCTTCAACTGGCCCGTTCTACACCCTGGCTTTTTAATGCACCTCATTATGCAGGGCTTACATCACACTTCACATATAACTCAATTAAACAAATATAATAATAATGATAAATAAACCCGAATTAAATTATATTAAGGATGGTATTGACAACTGGGAAGTAGCAAGATCTCAGAATATAATATGTATTAATGCACCTTTAATAATGATAATTAATGATAATTAAACCCAAATTAAATTATATTGAGGATAGTAATGACAACTGGGAAGTAGCAAGATCTCAGAGTATAATATGTATGAATGCACCTTTATAACATAAAAGTAGCACATTCTTTTGTGTTCTTTATTTTGCTGTTGTTTTGTCTTATTCTTCATCATTTATTGTTACTTTGCCCTATGTTCCTTTGTTTATGATTTGCTACCTTGTAAATATTAAATGTAATGTTACTATTTTATTTTGGGTGGGCGCTTATAAGCCTTTGGCTTCAGCCCACTCCCTTTGAGCAGGTTAACTGCTCAAACAAATAAATAAACTAAAGTAATAAACACCTTCTGTTACGTGTAATCTATACACAGATTAGAGTTCCACCACCTCCCAAAGTCCACTTTAACCACTGCTAATAAGCATGCAATACCTAACCTTACAGAAAGAAAGTGCTTAACCGGTTCTTTGATAAATGCACGTGTGAAAACCTGTACAGTTTGTTGGGAAAGGTCAGACCTGCACTGACAAGCGTTGGTGGTGACATCCCTCCGGCCCATACTCCCCCCGCGGGCCTCTCAGCGCTCCTCTCTACCCGCCTGTGTAATTGCATTATTGTTAACGAACCTGACGCAATGATTTGAAAGAGCCCACTGCTGATGAGAGTCACGTTTATGGGTCATGTCCCGCTGCCTTCAGACCGGCGCACGGGAAGGGGCCCAGCGCTGGAAATCTCTGTATTTAACCATGCGCGAGTCATTCGTTTGTTAATGGCACGGGTTCCTCCAAGTGTTTCACACCGACAAAGCACATTGGGTAAGAAATTGGGAAATCGGATATTAGTCGTTCAGAGGAAGAAGGCCCAACAGAGGAGGTCGTTGGGGCATAGGAAAAGCAAATAAAATCAACAAAAATGTGACAAAAAACACACGACGAAAACGCTTAAATAGTGTGACATAAACATTGCGAGAAAAAGTTTGAAACTGAACTGGAGAAAATGGGCTTGGTATAAGTGGGAGTGAAGAGGTTAAAGGAATATTTCAGGATTTTTGACATTGGGCCTCATTTCCTAGTTATCCAGAGTATTTTTTTCTTAAATTCATGCAGTTCTTATATTTGAAGAGTCTAGTGGCGCTAGGCTAGGGCAAGGCTAAAGCATTTCTATGGTATCAGTTAGCCTGCATTAAAAACAGTCTGACCCACTCCACAGTGCACCTGAGGTAAATCACTTATAACACCAGACTAACCATATAAATGTCTGTGTGGATAGAATAATTTGAACCATTTTGCATTTAAAATAACTTATATTTGAGCAGCATCAGCTTCGTGGCTGTAAGATAACGCAGCGGCGGAGTGATCTGCGAGAAAATAGTCCCTCAAAATGCGGTAATTCATGTGATACAAGGTCAGTTATATTTCAAAAATTATTCTATCGACACAGACACTTATATGGTTAGTCTGGTGTTATAAGTGATTTACCTCAGGTGCACTGTGGAGTGGGTCAGACTGTTTTTAATGCAGGCTAACTGATTTAACCTTGTCCTAGCCTAGCACCACTAGACTCTAGTATATAAGAACTGCATGAATTTAAGAAAAAAATATCTCCAGACATCAACAACACTCTGGATAACTAGGAAATGAGGCCCAATGTCAAAAATCCTGAAATATCCCTTTAAGCCGGACAGAGAACGCTTATTGTCTGAGACCAAATAAAAGCGAGACGCTGCAGATGAAAACATTGATTTTTCACGCAGTGGTGAATGTTGAGATTTTTTGCTAGTTTTACCCCCAAACCCCCCAAAAACGAGGCGAAAACATTTCTTTCTCATATTTATGTCAGTAATGTTCAGCAAACGCTTCAAATTGACATCTCTACATTGAATTCTTTCCCTTATTCACCTGCAGCGCCTGGCCTAAAAATGACTTATGCTCACAGCGGGAGTCACTTTAATCTCGGAAATGTGAAAAAGGCTACACTACACCCGACAGCATTAAAAAGAGCACCAGTTGGACTCACTCGTTCACAAATGTAATAAATTCAGCCAGTAATATAATGCTAATACGTCAATCTGTCATTATTTTCAAAGACTACCACATTAAACATTGTTTTTGTGCTGTTTTCTCTCAAATGTTAGATGAGCTGTTATTTTGTGTGTTTTGTATTAATTGTTTGGGTTTCTTTTTTTATATCTCAAATAGTATTCATTTCAATTGTTGCAGCTCATATGCATTTTCCCACAACTGCAGCTGAGAGGGTAAAGCGGGTCCCGCATTCTATACCCTACTATTGCACCATGCACCACATTCATACGTAAGCAATGTGGGTGAAGTGCCTTGCCCAAGGACACAGCGTTGGCGTTTACCTGTGGGAGCAGGGATTCGAACCCTTAGGTCATAAGAACTCGCTTTAACATCCGAGCTGCCGTCGTAGGACAATGCATGTGAGCTGCAGCAAGTGCAATGCCGAGTACCATTTTTTGGATACCGATACTTGGTTTACGATTCCGATACCGGATCTATACTTTTTCAATACGTAGACTAAAATATTTGTCATCTACCAGAAAATAGAACGATGATGTTTTTATTCCATAAAAGACTCTTTAAGATTTATTTGAACTGAAACAACCAAGTCACGTCCTTTAATGCTGTCCCTGGACCAACAGGTGTCAAACTTGGATCCAAGTTTTTCTATACCTGTTTTGATACTTGTATTTTGTCGATACCAGTAGTACCTAAACTTTTTTTTATCGTTTACTGGTACTCAGCCCTAGACACGTGAAACAAAAATAACAATTTCAGAGAAAACTGCGCAAAAACAATGTTTAATGTGTTATTAAATTATTGGCTGAATGTATTACATTTGTGAACACTTTTCATCTTGTCAGGCCAATAATGTAATAACTTTACATTATCGGCGGCTAATCCTTATTACATTATGGCCCGTTATTACGTTATCTGTTCCTACAGGAGCTCACACAGTAAAGTCCAGAGAATGGCCTCCCTCCTCTCCGCGGCGGCCTGTGCATTCGGAGGTCAGCTGCCGTCCATTACGTGCTAACTGATCTGGATTCCTCATGTGACTGGATGCAGTTAGGATAATGAATTTGCTGCTGTAGACAAGGCAGTACACAGAAGGCATCAGATGACTGCGCCGCTCTGCAGCTCACTGCCTCAACCAACAACAACAACAACCACTGTGCTCAGCCAGCGTGCAGTACTTTTTAATAGGTTACAACAACGCTGACCTGTTTCAGAGAGGTTTGGTCAGGATTTAGGGGAAAACCACAAGGAGAACATACAAATGACTAACTGCACGGCCATGCTGGGAGCTATTTTTGTATTTGTATTTTTGTATTTGTATACTTTATTGTCCCCGTAGGGAAATTTGTCCTCTGCATTTAACCCATCCTTCGATGCCGCTGAGGCAACCCGTAAGGAGCAGTGGTCGACGGCAGTGCCGTGCCCGGGGACCCATCTTCATGATGTGGAGCCAGGTTGATGGTCAGAATCACCTGGCTGGAGGATTCACCTACTGTATGTGTTTTTAGTGGTAGGGGAAACCGGAGTGCCCAGAGGAAACCTACACAGACACGGGGAGAACATGCAAACTCCACACAGAAAGGCCCCGTCCAGGTGGGAATTGAACCCGGGACCTTCTAGCTGTGAAGCGGAGGCGCTAACCGCTGCGCTACCGTGCCGCCCACGGCACTAAGCCAAGAGAAAGGACGGATGACAGTATGTTTGCATGGACATTCCGAGGTGGAAGCAAATGTCCAAGGGAATGAAATAAACTGACGGCCAGAAAATCAGGTGGTCTCAAAGTCTTTGACCACAGTGTTTGATAAAGGGCCTATTGGTCCAGAGAGAGTTGCAGAGACACTTGGACTGATAGCACGCATACAAAGGGCCTATCTCACCGGCCTGGAGACTAGAACCTGTTTGCTTTCACCGAGACTACCTGGAGACTCGCCTTATTGCCAGGGGACGTCTGTCCAGCGGCGACTCGAGTCTCTAACTAGTCTTCATCTAGCCTCCAGGCCGGTGGGATAAGGCCTTAACACACACTCTTTCTGCAGTGGGTTACCAACAGAAAGAAGAGTTTATTAGACTACGAGACGGTGAATTTTAGAACCAGATCAGCCACTACGGGTGGCCGTTTGTGTTGGACAAAGCATTTAAGGCACATGCTTGTATTATGTTCCACTTATTATTTGAGAGTCTGGTTTGGTTAGAGCTGATCAATCATGTGATCAGTTGTAGGCCTCAAAAGTGTGATTGGGGAAGTTTTATATTGCTGTAAAAGTGTATATGCAGTATATTATGTGTATTCTTGTAATTTTGCTGTAAGTGTATGAGGACTTACAGGGTGGGAAGAAGTAAAGTAAATCTGCCACATTTACACAAAGTATCTGCTGAGTGTTCATCATTGTGCACTGTCCTCTCCATATAAACAAAGTAAGTTGAGAATGTAAACCTGCTGTTTGGCTTCCTTTTACTTTAATAAGCATTGAGAGTTTATTGGCTCAAGATCCCTGCCCTTTTCGACGGCTCTTTGATTCCCACCTCCGCTCAGGTCAAAAGTCTTGGGGTCATCTTGTTCAGTAAACTTTCCTTTTTTTCACCTATAAAAACATCTAAAACTATACAAACAGTTGTTCTCTATAGTATTTACTTGGTGAAACCCTCTGCAGTGTGGCTTCAAAGTTACACATGTGTGTGGAAAATCATGTGGGGCTGAGTCCTGTGCATTCTGTCTCTGTTGTCAGCAGGAGATGAAAGGAATGTATCTTTACCCTGTTTACCAGTGATTGAAGGTGTTTGGGTGAGGCTAAACATTGCAGCTGCTGGATCTAAAGTTACTCCATACTTGAGTAGTGAATTAGCAGGTGGAGCTTTTAGCCAACAAATATGGAGCGTTTATGAAGCAACAAGGAGACGAACGACCCCTTCACAAAATCTTCATCATCAACAAAATCCTTGTTTCATTTTTCTAACTCTTTGTCAATCAGATCATTTCAGATGCAGAAGCCCTCTGCAGCCTGTGGGGGCGCTGTATCAAAACCTTCCATAGATGAAAACAGTGAACAAGAAACACGCTTCTCTGATTGGTCGATTAAACTCCACTTCCTTCTTCGTCTCTTGTTTTTACATACGAGCATACAGTATATGAGCAGATGAGGCGCGGACCACGGAGATATTATTTCCTTTACTTGAGACAACTGCAAAGGCTACGGGCTTGGGGCAGAGACGGTGAAAACTACACCGCGTTCCAAATATTATTATGCAAATTGTATTTCAGTGCCATAAAGGTGAAAAAAATGGTGGATGGTATTGTGTCTCAGGGCTCTTTGAATCACTGACATCAGTCTCTAACGCCTGGGATGATTAGCTGTCAGGTTAAGCCCAGTTAAGGGAAAAACTACTGAAAAGGGCGTTCCACATTATTAAGCAGACCACCATTTTCAAGCAATATGGGAAAGAAAAAGGATCTCTGCTGATGAAAAGCGTGAAATAGTTGAATGCCTTGGACTAGGTATGAAAACCTTCAATATTTCATAAAAGATTACGCGTAATCATCGTACTGTTAAGAGATTTGTGGCTGATTCAGAGCACACACGGGTTTGTGCAGATAAAGGCACAATGAGGACGGTTTCTGCCAGACAAATACATCAGATTAAGAGAACAGCTGCTACAAAGCAGCAAACAGGTATTTGAAGCTGCTGGAGCCTCTGGAGACTCCTGAACATCAAGGTGTAGGACCCTCCAGAGGCTGCAGTTGTGCATAAACCTTCTATACGGCCTCCCCTAAACTGTTCATTGAAGCTGAGGAGTAGAAACGGCTGCAGTGGCCCAGAAATACATGAAGACTCATTTTCAAACAGTCTTGTTCACTGATGAGTGCCGTGTAACCTTGGATGGTCAGATGGATGGAGTAGTGGATGGTTGGTGAATGGCCACCATGTCCCAACAAGGCTGTGACGGCAGTAAGGAGGGGGCGGAGTCATGTTTTGGGCCAGAATCATGGGGAGAGAGCAGGTCGGCTGCTTTAGGCTCCCTGAAGGTTTGGGGTTTCTGATTGACCACTTTCTTCTGTGGTACAAAAAGAAGAGCCGTGCTTTCCCTAACAAAATCATCTTCATGCATGACAACGCACCATGTCATACTGTAAAGAATACCTCTGCATTATTGGCTGCTATGGGCATAAAAGGAGAGAAACTCATGATGTGGACCCCATACCCTGACCTCAACCCTATTGAGAACCTTCGGAGCATCAACAAGCAAATCTATGAGGGTGGGAGGCAGTTCACATCCAAACAGCAGCTCTGGTAGGTTATTCTGACATCCTGCAAAGAAATCCAAGCAGAAACTCTCCAAAAGCTCACAAGTTTAATGGATTTAAGAATTCTGAAGCTGCTATCAAATAAGGGCTCCGATGTTAAAATATAACTTCACCTGTTAAGATGTTTTTGATTGAAATAGCTTTTGATTTCAGTAAACATCCTCCTGATGCTACAAATTCAACAAATGACCATTTTCAGTTAATTACAAGCTTTAAAATGTATTGAAACTATGAGTTGCATAATAATTTGGAACAGTAGATTTTGAGTTTTTTACTCTATTTATTTTGAAAGAAAATACTGTTATCACTGGGAGGTTTTTTAAACCAGATTCAAATGATCCTCTAACAGGTAAAGGCTTGAAAATGATGCTGACTGTCATTTGAGTTGATAATTTAAGTTTGCACATTCAAACCTCAAACGAACCGCACTATCCGAGCAAAAGGGCGAGGATTTGTGGGTTGTGAATGCACCCTGATTCATGCAGATATCCCTTGATTGCAGCCCAGCGTGCGCCTCACAAACCCGAGTGCAGCTCTCTCCCTGGGCTCCTCAGCCCGGCGGCTGTGCAGATGAGTAACGACATCACGTCTCAGACTTTCTCTCAGACTGACACCAGGGAAAGGGCATGGGCCTGAGTGCGTCTGCAGTGGTCAAATCATGTGTAAGACCTTTCATAAACACACTGTGCAGGTCAGTGCACAGGAGTGAGAGCCCAAGGGCCGAAGCAGAGGCCCGCAGCTAGCGATAAGATGTTCATGACCAGTGGCGGGTAATATATGAGCCTTGTGCTGAAAGCTGGATTTTGTGGGAAAAAAGGGCACAGGGCAACACGGCAATGAAGGAAAAACACCATTTTGTTGCTACAGACTTCCAGTGGGTAGCGAAAGTTTTGTCCCCCGGATCAAAATTCCTAACAATGTGAATTGTTATTTTCACAATAATATTAATGTAAAAACAGACCAGAGCAGAATTAATGCCTCATAGCCCAAAAATGGCAAGTATCAAAGATTTAAAAGAGTTCTAGTTTGAGGGATTTTAGCCCAGTCTTCCAAAACTAAGAAGTTTCTGGTCTGTTTGTCACACACTGCTCTTTGGAGGTTTATCCACAGATCTTCAGTGGTGTTTAGCTTAGGAGATTGTGAAGGCCAAGGCAAAACCCTCAGCCTCTAGATATCGTCCATTGTGGATTTTGAGATCTGCGTACGGTCGTTACCCATTTGTTGAAGCCATTTGCCTTTTAACTGCAGCGTTTTCACAGACGATGTTACGTTTTCCTTCAGAATTGGTTGGAAATCCTATTAATACATTCTTCGTTCTACACATGAAATGTTCCCTGTGCCACTGGCTGCAACACAACCCCAAAGGATAATGGATCCACCCCAAGGCTTAACATTTGGACTGATTTCTCTGCATGGGATATTTGCTCATTTAGGCCAAAAGGTTTTATTTTAAGCTCTGTTTTTTGTCTCCAAAATGCATGAGGCTTGTTCAAATGCTATGCCTAAACTTTTACATCCCACTGTAGAACATTTTGGTCTGAATAGGCAAAGGAATCTCATGAAGTCGACGTCTGTCCAACTGGGGGTGGATCCATCAGCCCTTGGGGTTGTATTGCAGTCAGTTGTGCAGTGGACATTTTTAGGTAGAACAAAGAGTGGATTCAATTAATTTCCTACAAATCTTGAAGTAAGTGTCTGGAAAAAGCTGAAATGACAAAGCACTAGCTTCTACAAATGGGTAATGATCGTAAACATCTCAATATCCATGGTGGACGATATCTAGAGCCGCAGTCTGAAGGTTTTGCCGTGGCCTTCACAGTCTCTGACCTAAGCATCATTGAAGATAGACAGACAGACAGATCAGAAATCTCTTCTAGTAGATTTTTGTTTGTAGGGAAGAACTCAAATCCCTTTAATTAGAACTGGAAGGCTCTTGGTTCCTAGAAAAGTGTTTAAATCTGTGATACTTGTCATATTTGGGGGGTGTGAGGCATTAATTCTGCAGGGTGCCTAAACTTTTCCTCTGAAAATGAAAATGTAAATGATGGAGTTAAACACTGATTTTTTCCCAGAAATGCTATATAGGAATGTCTCATCTACATGCTCATGCTTTTTGGAGATAATTCCAACTTCCCCGCGCTTCATTATTCACATTATTATAAATGTTTATCCGGGGTGCCAAGACTTTCACTACCCTCTATAGCTGACCTGACCAGATAAGCTATTAAGAAGAGGAACGTTTTGAGTCTAGTCTTAAATGTAGAGACTGTTTCTGCTTCTTTAACATGAGCTGGGAGTTGAAGCGAAACGTCTCTGCTCCCTACGGTGCTTTTAGAGACTGGAGGAGTCACCAGCAGACCTGCATTTTGAGATCAAAGTGCTCTGTTTGGCTGATATGGAAATATAGGGAGTCCAAAAGTCCATCCATTTACCATTCGGTTTAAATCAGGTCAGTCTGACAGAAACCCCACGCCGAGACGAGTCTGGCAGAGAGATGACGAGGCAGTAACACAGGTTACACTTATCTGAGTAGAACAGCCCTGTTCTTATTGAGACCATGATCTTTATCTCGATGGACAAGACGTTGCTAGGACCAATTTCAGAAAGCACTGCGCTCTTGGGTCAATGGCACACTCTGTTGTAAACTGAGTTGTGCAAACCGCTCACACAAAGCAGGTAGAGCACACTAAGCACTCTTCAGTCATATGTTCACATGAAACTGCAGTGTTAAATAAAGAATGAGTAAATAGTTTGCATCATGTGTTGTGAATGATTAATGTATTTAACAAAAAAGAGAATACAAAGGAAAGTACCATTTACAAAAGCTTAGCTACATTTATTCAAACGTGTCATTTATTCATTCTTATAATCTACTTTGCCTTGGTATCTCATGTTTTATCATGTACACTATGCAACTTTTTATGTAAAAAAGAAAAATCCGCTGGGTCACTGAAAGGTCAAATGCACACTGATTTGATTTCAGCTAAACTTTCTGAGCTGTGCTGATCAATCACAAAACAACAAACTTCACACTTCAAAGATCTTTACAAAGTGAAGCACTCACTCTGCACTAATCATTTATGTTTCGTACAAATATCCTTCAAAGTAAATCAAACTCATGTTAAAAGTGTTACAGTTTATGTGTTGGCTCAATAAAACAAAATCCATCAGCTGTCTACTTGGTTTAAAGGATCTCTGAACCAAAAATGTCTAATACATAGTGAGCGCTTACTTTTCCACAAACAGCTGGTGCAGCTGGAGTTTGGTAAACAACAATCTCTGGGTCGCTAAAGGGTAAAGATGTCTGTGCAGTTTTCATTGCCGTCTTATGATCTTCTCTTTGTCTAAGCACTCAAGTTTCTTATTCAGTCCTGGTTTAGTCCTGGTTTAGAACCGGTTTAGTCTAAGTCCTGGTTTAGTCCAGGCTCAGACCTTCTCTACCATCTCTAATAATTACAAAAGTTTTAGTTAGTTATAGCTCTGTTTCGCTTGAACTAAGAAAAAGAGCCCCATTTGTGCTGAAGCGGCTCATTATCTGCACCCGTTCATGTTGCTCTTTTTTTAGACTCACTGCAGGTCAAATATAGCCTGGCTAACGCCAGATTGCTGTGTGCGCTCGAATCCTTTTGAACTTCACAGCAGTCTGGGGACCATGGCTGAAATCTTCTCATGGATTTGGGACCAATCACAGAACGAGGGGGACGGTAAGATAGACATTCAGCCCAATGAACGGCTATTGACAATCGTAAACCACACCTCTCCTACGAGAACATGAATTGGTGGTCTCCAGACTAAATACAGTGCCTTGCGAAAGTATTCGGCCCCCTTGAACTTTTCGACCGTTTGCCACATTTCAGGCATCAAACATAAAGATATAAAACTGTACTTTTTTTGTGAAGAATCAACAACAAGTGGGACACAATCATGAAGTGAAACGAAATTGGATATTTCAAACATTTTTAACAAATAAAAAACTGAAAAATTGGGCGTGCAAAATGATTCAGCCCCTTTACTTTCAGTGCAGCAAACTCTCTCCAGAAGTTCAGTGAGGATCTCTGAATGATCCAATGTTGACCTAAATGACTAATGATGATAAATAGAATCCACCTGTGTGTAAGCAAGTCTCCGTATAAATGCACCTGCTCTGTGATAGTCTCAGAGGTCAGTTTAAATCGCAGAGAGCATCATGAAGAACAAGGAACACACCAGGCAGGTCCGAGATACTGTTGTGGAGAAGTTTTAAGCCGGATTTGGATACAAAAGATTTCCCAAGCTTTAAACAACCCAAGGAGCATTGTGCAAGCGATAATATTGAAATGGAAGGAGTATCAGACCGCTGCAAATCTACAAAGACCCGGCCGTCCCTCTAAACTTTCAGCTCATACAAGGAGAAAACTGATCAGAGATGCTGCCAAGAGGCCCATGATCACTCTGGATGAACTGCAGAAATGTACAGCTGAGGTGGGAGACTCTGTCCATAGGACAACAATCAGTCGTATACTGCACAACTCTGGCCTTTATGGAAGAGTGGCAAGAAGAAAGCCATTTCTTAAAGATATCCATAAAAAGTATCGTTTAAAGTTTGCCACAAGCCACCTGGGAGACACACCAAACATGTGGAAGAAGGTGCTCTGGTTAGATGAAACCAAAATCGAACTTTTTGGCAACAATGCAAAACGTTATGTTTGGCGTAAAAGCAACACAGCTCATCACCCTGAACACACCATCCCCACTGTCAAACATGGTGGTGGCAGCATCATGGTTTGGGCCTGCTTTTCTTCAGCAGGGACAGGGAAGATGGTTAAAATTGATGGGAAGATGGATGGAGCCAAATACAGGACCATTCTGGAAGAAAACCTGATGGAGTCTGCAAAAGACCTGAGACTGGGACGGAGTATAAGTGATTTGCCTCAGGTGCACTGTGGAGTGGGTCAGACTGTTTTTAATGCAGGCTAACTGTTACCATAGAAATGTGTTAGCCTTGCCCTAGCCTAGCGCCACTAGACTCTTCAAATATAAGAACTGCATGAATTTAAGAAAAAAATATCTCCAGACATCAACAACACTCTGGATAACTAGGAAATGAGGCCCAATGTCAAAAATCCTGAAATATCCATATAAACTGTTACCTGCCAGCTTAGGGTTTAGGGTTAGAGTTAGCAATTTTTCATATTCAAATTTCAAAGCGTATTGCCTGGACAGTTTACAGCCTATATGCCAGTGTGATACCTCATTTGAAAGCCAAGACCTTCTAGTTCCTTAAAATATGTGTAAGATCTGTGTGAGTGAAACACAACTTACATCACATTTGCCGTTTCTAACCCTGAAATGATTAGGGTTAGGAAAGGCGAACCCCAACCCTAACTACCAGGTATAGTGGTATTTTTTTTTATAATCCCAAGAACCCCTTGCTAAGTACACACAGGGGTGATCGTACCCCTGGTTGGGAAACAGTGGACTAGAGTTGGGGCCAAAACATTATATATTTTCTAGGAAATAATATTGTTATTCCGTGCAAATGTAAATGGCAGTGATGTGGCAGTGACAACAATAGTATCAAATGGCAGAAGTGTGATTTAAACCACCAGCAGTCTTTCCTCTTTCCCCTGGTGGAAGCAGCGACAGGCCACAGATTGGATTGCTGGATGGCTAATAACCGCGGCGCACTGATTGGGATTTTTACATGGAGTTTTTCCGGAACAATCAGATTAGCGCTCTGCTCGTGTGTCTGTTGCTGCCGCCGCGGGCCTGTGTGCGAGATGTGTGAGATGTGCAGATGTTGGCAGAAAAGTGTGTCTCATCTGCCTTATCAGAGAGGAGTGCCGACACAGCACAAACAATCAGAGATCATTCTGGTTCTGCCATTTCCACAGCTTTATCTTCACGTGCGCAATGTGAGTGCATGTGTGTGTGTGTGTGTGTGTGTGTGTGTGTGGGTGTACATGTGCACATCCCAGAGTGGTGGTGTCAGAATTTTTGCTAAAACATAATACACACAATTATATTTAAGATTTTGCTAAAAATGTTACGCCGTTTTCTTTAGTTTGGCCATTTTTGTAATGTTTATAGTTTTACTTCCTTATTGGACATTCACAGGAAGTGACATAGTCTGTGTCCGAATGTCCGCACTATTCCCTATATAGTGACTATATAGTGGTCACGCCATTGTGTAGGGGCGTCCGAATGTCCAGAGAGAAAAAAGTATTGCACTCAAAATTTCCCACAATGAATTCTGAAAAGTAGTGACCAGCGGTCACTAAACGGGTCAATATAGCCCACAATGCATTGCGAGAGTCGGAGAAGAATGCCTGACAGCGACAGGTCTTTGAACTAAACAACACGACTGAATGAAATCAGCTGTTTCAATCGTGTGTTGTGTATTTATCATGAATAAATGACTTAAATATAAACGGTTACAGTGAAAAATGCTAACGTTAGCTGCTTACCTTTAGCTCGAGCTGTTAAATGACCGATAGCTTCCTCTCGAATAATCCAAGCCATTCAGATTCATGTAAAATCAATGTTAAATATAACGTATCTGACTCGTATTTATCCATAATTAGTCCCCTGTCTCATGAGTTTGGTCTTTATCGTAGAAATAAATTTTTCCCGGAGTTTAGCGAACTTTTAGCAGATGTAGTCACTCATTCTGCTGGCGCTCCGGACACCGGCCTCTGACCTACTTTCTGCACGTCTTTGAGCTAACGCTGGAGTGATTTATTTTTTTTATGATAGTTTTAATTTAAATTTAAATGTCAAATAAAATGCCTGTAAAAGTGCCAAAACTGTTGTTCTGTTTAATAAAATAAACATTTGTAACAATAAATAAATTCAGGAAAAAAAATAAAGAAAAAAAATCTGCACGCCACAGCGCGTGACGTCACGCAGCTCAGAGAAAGTAGTGGCTTCTGTCCGAATAGCCAACAGAATCAGTGGACTATAGTCTACTATATAGTGCGGGCCTATGTAGTGAATGAGGGGTTAGGGACTAGGGTGGACATTCGGACACAGCCATAGTCATAGGCAAACGTTATTAAACTGTTGCCGTGCCAACCATGTTATGTCAATGGGAAATGAGAGAGTCAAACGCAAAGGTCTTTAATCAAATTGTAGCTAGGACATGGCCATAGTAATACTACTATAGTTGGAACAGGTGGCAGTCCTGGCGGCCATCTTGTGACTGGCCCTTTCAAAGAAATGACCTGACTCAGATATGAGACTTGGAGGTAAAGTTCCAAAGATATTTAAATAAACTCTAGATCGGACATGACACCAGGAGCAACTACTTCTATCTATGTCACTTCCTGTCAGTAGCTTTAACCTCTTAACATTCAAATAAAAATAACTTTTCTGCCCAACATTTCTTCATTAAAATTGCTGCTTCACTGAAATAAAATGATCATTATTACTTACAACAGATGTTATCCATCTAATTAAGTCATATTTTCAAAAGCATTAAAACCTGTCGTATGCACTTTAAGCCTGTAAACAGAGCAATATAATATTAGAGCTGCACGATGTGAGAAAAAAATTGTGATATTCGATAAATTGTCTTGAATATTGTTATTATTATTATTATTTTAATTATTTTTTTCCATTTGTTTCAGGCAATGGAATTTCAGAGTGAGCACATGTGAGTTAAAGCAATTCCACATCTTGTCATGTTGTACCAACAACTAACTACTTCACATACAAGGACAAAAAGTATAAATAATACTATTGTTTTATCAGGCAAAGCATTAAGAACAAACTATTATTTACAATGTTGGCCTGAAAGTGCTTGGTGTGCACTTAAAGGGAGTGGGGGGAAATGTTTTTTATTTTGTCCCACCCCCATTTCTCATCAACATTTAACACAATGAGCTTCAACTATGCTTTCATTACCACACTGTACCATTTTATACCAACAACTATAACTATAACACTATAAGACAGAGTAAAGATGTTTATTTAAGACGCTCTCTTGATATATTTTGACCCAATGTTTATAGTTGTTTTCTTTTTTTTACTTAATCTATGAATAGTTTGGCATTGCTCGTGGTGTTTGTTCCAAAGTTTCACTCCGCACACAGACACACAAACACGTTTCTGAGGTTAGGTTAGTCTGTATCATTTGTTGAATGCTTTATATAAGGTTATTGATGGATTTTATGTTACAAAAACATCAACTTTGAGCAGCATTGACTGGATAAACCGATAACGAGTATGTTCAATGCTAAAAACCAACCTTGAAATTTAACATTAACAATATTTTTGCGATGTTAAAAATTGAGCTTAACATGGTCCAATGAGAAGAGCCTAAAGTCTTATTTTTCATCTATATATGTTTATCATGTTTATAACTTTCCCTTATTGTATTATTTTCCCTCACTGCCAGTTTGTTTCATGTTGCACCATTGCACCAATAGAAAATTTCTATTTGTGAAAGGCAATACAACCTGAGCAGACTGGACTGGAGCAGTGTTTCCCTGCACTTCATAAACAGTCCATTCCTCCAGACAGTGTTGGTAAATCTGATGCTCCTCAGCATATTGACTTACATAGACATACCCAGGATATTTACTCCCTCACAGGACAACTGCCTCTTCCTCCACACTTATCGGCAGAATAAATAACATATGTTGTAATGTAAACATTTTGAGACTTACTGTATATTCATTTGCTTAACTACAACTTTCACTTAAGTCTGTTTTTTGGCATTTAGAACATGATACTTGATCCATTTAGAACTTTACAGTGCATATGTTTTATTTCCCGCAACCCTTGAACGCCTTGGTGCTCGGTAACCATGACAGCTCCCTGTGGATATTGGATTATTTAACAAACGGACATTTCATGACGATTTCAGCTGCATTAGCACACGTTGCCCAGATGTTTCTTTTCTAAACTTCTGTCATAATGCTAAACTCTGACTGCGTTAGCCGCTAATGCTAAACTCTGACTGCGTTAGCCGCTAATGCTAAACTCTGACTGCGTTAGCCGCTAATGCTGAACTCTGACTGCGTTAGCCGCTAATGCTGAACTCTGACTGCGTTAGCCGCTAATGCTAAACTCTGACTGCGTTAGCCGCTAATGCTAAACTCTGACAGCGTTAGCCGCTAATGCTAAACTCTGACTGCGTCAGCCGCTAATGCTGAACTCTGACTGCGTTAGCCGCTAATGCTAAACTCTGACTGCGTTAGCCGCTAATGCTAAACTCTGACTGCGTTAGCCGCTAATGCTAAACTCTGACTGCGTTAGCTGCTAATGCTGAACTCTGACTGTGTTAGCGCTAATTGACCTGTGCTTAGCCGCTAATGCTAAACTCTGACTGCGTTAGCCGCTAATGCTGAACTCTGACTGCGTTAGCCGCTAATGCTAAACTCTGACTGCGTTAGCCGCTAATGCTGAACTCTGGACTGCGTTAGCTGCTAATGCTAAACTCTGACTGCGTTAGCCGCTAATGCTCAACTCTGACTGCGTTAGCCGCTAATGCTGAACTCTGACTGCGTTAGCCGCAAATGCTGAACTCTGACTGCGTTAGCCGCTAATGCTGAACTCTGACTGCGTTTGCCGCTAATGCTAAACTCTGACTGTGTTAGCCCTAATGCTGAACTCTGACTGCATTAGCCGCTAATGCTGAACTCTGACTGTGTTAGCCGCTAATGCTGAACTCTGACCGCGTTAGGCGCTAATGCTGAACTCTGACTGCGTTAGCCGCTAATGCAAAACTCTGACCGCGTTAGCCGCTAATGCTGAACTCTGACTGCGTTAGCCGCTAATGCTGAACTCTGACTGCGTTAGCCGCTAATGCTGAACTCTGACTGCGTTAACCGCTAATGCTGAACTTTGACTGCGTTAGCCGTAATGCTGAACTCTGACTGCGTTAGCCGCTAATGCTGAACTCTGACTGCGTTAGCCGCTAATGCTGAACTCTGACCGCGTTAGCCGCTAATGCTGAACTCTGACCGCGTTAGCCGCTAATGCTGAACTCTGACTGCGTTAGCCGCTAATGCTGAACTCTGACTGCGTTAACCGCTAATGCTGAACTTGACTGCGTTAGCCGTAATGCTGAACTCTGACTGCGTTAGCCACAAATGCTGAACTCTGACTGCGTTAGCCACTAATGCTGAACTCTGACTGCGTTAGCCGCTAATGCTGAACTCTGACTGCGTTAGCCGCTAATGCTGAACTCTGACTGCGTTAGCCGCTAATGCTGAACTCTGACTGCGTTAGCCGCTAATGCAAACTCTGACCGCGTTAGCCGCTAATGCTGAACTCTGACGCGTTAGCCGCTAATGCTGAACTCTGACTGCGTTAGCCGCTAATGCTGAACTCTGACTGCGTTAGCCGCTAATGCTGAACTTTGACTGCGTTAGCCGGTAATGCTGAACTCTGACTGCGTTAGCCACAAATGCTGAACTCTGACTGCGTTAGCCGCTAATGCTGAACTCTGACTGCGTTAGCCGCTAATGCTGAACTCTGACTGCGTTAGCCGCTAATGCTGAACTCTGACTGCGTTAGCCACTAATGCTAAACTCTGACTGCGTTAGACGCTAATGCTGAACTCTGACTGCGTTAGCCGCTAATGCTGAACTCTGACTGCGTTAGCCGCTAATGCTAAACTCTGACTGCGTTAGACGCTAATGCTGAACTCTGACTGCGTTAGCCGCTAATGCTAAACTCTGACTGCGTTAGCCGCTAATGCTGAACTCTGACTGCGTTAGCCGCTAATGCTGAACTCTGACTGCGTTAGCCACTAATGCTAAACTCTGACTGCGTTAGACGCTAATGCTGAACCTGACTGCGTAGCCGCTAATGCTGAACTCTGACTGCGTTAGCCGCTAATGCTAAACTCTGACTGCGTTAGCCGCTAATGTAACTCTGACTGGTTAGACGCTAATGCTGAACTCTGACTGCGTTAGCCGCTAATGCTAAACTCTGACTCGTTAGCCGCTAATGCTGACTCTGACTGTTGCGACTTCTACTTCAAACATTTGCGATCCCTGCACGTGTTTGTGTTTACATGGTGAGGGGTGTGTTGGAGGTGGAAAATGGAAAAATGGAATGCTGAGGGCAGCTTTCATTCTATGTCTTCACATAAAGATAGATTTTTAGATAGAAAAAAAGAGATTTAAAATCACCTTGTTTTGGGGTTCAGTACTCAATAAATCAATAAATGGGACTTGGAACCAGTCTTGGGTTGAGAGCCTCCTCAGGTCAACCTAAAGAGCGCCACACCCTGAGATCAAATCAGAAAGGAACAAAGCTCACACTTTGTCCCCTTTTGTAATACTGTCAACTGAGGACTTTCACTTCAACTTCCAAAATCCAAGCACCAGTCCACAATCAAGTCCACATTCTGGATTTAGAGGTAGGAGAGATAACGCTAACTTATCGCGTTAGAAGTTATTACTAAACGTTGTACATGTTATAGGTCACCAAGAGCGTGTACAATGTAAACTTCCTTGAAGCCTTTTGGTGGTCAGATTAAAACAAGCAGCAGTGTGTTCTGGATCATTCCTCTGCTGTGGGACACGCTCAGGCTTCTCCTGAGCCAGTGTCACCAGACGCTCCTCCTCTGTCTGTATTATTACCCAGCATTATCAGAGGCAACTCGGCTGTAAATAAGAATAACTTCTCCTCGCTGTGTACGCTTTGGGCTCACTGTGTAAGAAAACAATTTAGTCGTGTCTGAAATCGCTTCTGTAAGTAATGTGTTGTCAGCAGCAAAATGTCTCACCTTACAAAAATATGGTGTGCAGAAAAATGTCTTTGACCAACATGGAGCCCTCTTGTCTTCCAGTGGCTGCCCACCTTCCCCTGCTCACTGGAGCTGAGCTGGAAGACCTGGGCTGGATTTGGGGCGCATTAATCCCTTCCTTTGAGTCTGTCGGATTATGAGCAGAGGAGCTCGGTGACTGTCAGGTGGACCTGTGTGAGTGTGTGAGTGGGGGGGCGGGGGGGGTGAGAAGAGAGGGGGGGGGGAGAGAGGAGGAGAGAGACAGGAGAGACAGGACGAGTTGCTTTTCAGGGACAGACACTCACACACACTCAAGAAAATCTTTGTAATCTCTCCCACAAGTGCTGTAGACAAGCGTGTGTGTGTGTGTGTGTGTGTGTGTGTGTGTGTGTGTGTGTGTGTGTGTGTGTGTGTGTGTGTGTGTGTGTGTGTGTGGGGGGGGGGGGGGGGGGGGTGAGGCTGTGGGGAGCTGTGTTGATTAGCCGCTGTGTTTGGGCCTTTGGAGATCAGCACAAATTGGAGCAGAGCTAAAAATAGTGTGTATTATTGAAGATGGTATCGCTTTACTCCCCCTCTCTCTCCCCTCCCTCTGCTCCCCTCCCTCTTTCTTTCTCTCACCCCCTCGCTCTCTCCCCCTCCCTCTGCTCTCTCCCCCTCTGTCTGTCTCCCCCCTCTCTTTTTTCTCTCCCCCTCGCTCACTCTGCTCGCTCTCTGCTGTCTCTCTCTCACCCTCTCTTTCTCCCTGCTGTTTTCCTCTCTCTACCTCTCCCTCTCTTTCCCCTCTCTCACTCCTGTCTATGCCTCCCTTCTTCCTCTCTAACTCCCTCGCTCCGCTCACTCTCCTCTTTCTCTGCCGTCTCTCTCACCCCTCGCTCCCTTTTCTCTCTCTCTCTCTCTTTCCCTCTCTCTCTCTCTCTCCTCTCCTGTCTATGACCTCTCTCCCCCTTCCCACCACCTCTCTCTCATCTCCTGTCCATATCCTCCTTCTCTCTCCATTCCTCTCTCTCTCTCCCTCACCTCCTGTCTATGCCCTCTCTCCTCTTTCTCCCACCCCTCTCTCTCTCGCTCTCCCCTTCTGTCCATGTCCTCCATCTCTTTCCCCCTCGCTCTCCTTCTCTCTCCCTGTCTGTCTCCTCTGTCTCTCTCTCTCTCACGAGCAGAAACCCATGTCCGCCCTCTGCTCTCAGCTTTTATATCGCCCCACACACAGATGGAGTCATGTCTGTGCCCTGATGTCCGTACAGAGTAACGTCCCATCGCTGCAGACCAGCTGATGTCCCCCTCCACAGAGCTGCTAAAGTCCATGGAGCCGGTGAGTGGCTCCAGCCTGAGGGCCCGCTGACCCCTGACCGCTCTCAGACTGTGGCAGCTCGGTGAGCATCTGTCACTGACCCCTCCCTGGATAGGACACTCCTGAACAGGAGTTTACAGACAGTGGGACGTCTGTGGTGTTCAGACCTGCCCACTTCATCTGCACCTTGGACAGTGATCTAAAGCCTGTGCTGTGTGTGCATGAAACCTGCAACAGGTTTCATGCACATAATGGCCCTCATTTATCAACACTGTGTAAAAACATGGTGTATGTGTAGGTGTATTTGCGATATACGCCAGAGGACGCGTGACATTCATGAACCTGTGCTTTCCGCTCAGATCTTATCGTAGCAAGAGCAGCTGATGGTAAATCCTCAGAGAAATCCCAGCGTCATTTGAATGAAACGCCCAAAAATATTCACGTATGAGGAGGCCTCACCCACGGGTTTTACGGCACGCACAAAACCAGGAGATGATGAATAGTTGTTTTTAACAAATATGATATTTTTGTACATGAGGAAGTTTTAAAAATCTGTCAGTAACCCACTTATAAGTAACCCACTTATAGCCAATCCAAGATCACATGTACTAGATAAAAAAGAGGGGAATAAAAGAAATAGGCTAATAATAAAAAGTGACCTTTATTATATAAGCTGTAGGCCTAAATAGCCTATATGAACCCGTCTGGACGGACGAAAGCTGTGGAGCTGTCGAAGTATTTGTTTGACGCCCGGGCTACTCGCGAGCACGGAATACGGCCCACAGACTCAAACCAACCAGAACACGGAGCATGGCCTCGCGCAGACCCAGGGGAGGCCCGGTGTCCCGGTACATGGCAGCGGGCATGAGGCGGGGAATCCACGCAAAGTTTGTGCAGCAGCGGTCTTTTGTTAAAAACAAAAAACTAAACATAAATATAAAAAAACACCATGAGCATCTGTGGCTGCAGTCCAGGTGTCTCTGGTCTGGGCTGAGCCTCTACGCTCGGCCCGTGGTGTGGAGGAGCGCGTCGATGCAGTGCAACATTGAATCAAGTCTGTCCATAAACATTAACGCTGTAGCCTTGTTTCATGTTTAAATCACTCATGAGGATTATATGCAATGCAATTTATGCTGTTAAAAACTGTTTTCCTGCTGTTTAGTGTTTACTTAAAATCGGTGTATCATGTACACCACCTCCTGACTTGGTGTAGGATTTGATAAACAGGCGGTGATTTTTCGTACACCCCACATACGCTCTGATTTCACCGTACACAAGTTTGATAAATGAGGGCCATTGAGAGCAGCCACAGTGGAGGCGTCACAAGAGGCGCTACAGGAAACAAAAAAGGACAAACGAGGCGGTATCCGGGCAAGACTCGCAGCGAAGCCACACAAATCTGATGTCCCTACTATTGCTCTGGCTAGTGTTTGTTCACTGGAGAATAAGACAGATTATATTCGTCTGCTACGCTCTTCCCAGAATATGGTGAAAGACTGTTGTGGATCGGAGGGAGCTGCACAAGAGGAAGGAGGAGCTGACCAGTGCAGGACACCACGCTCTGAAACAGGGACAAACCCAGGCAGTACGCCGGTTCCCCCAACCTCCAAAAACCCGACACCTGAATGCAATTTCATGGTACAATTGCACAAAGACAAATAAAGCACTTACTTACAAATAACAAACTAATTCTTCCATTGCTTCATGTTTTCATGGTTTGGTTTTTATTTGAGGGGGACGAACCCCGACACAGAGAGGGCCTGTGCCGGATTACATGGCTATTTTTCATATTTGAAAGTCTGTAAAAGTACAAAAACATTTGGGCCAAGGACAGTGCGTTGGGAATAGAACGGCAGTCTGATCGGTTGGAAGAACTCATGAAAGAAAGAACACGTCGAAAACTTTCCCGTTACTGTACACCTGATGTGTTCCCCCTGAAGGAACAGCCCGGAGCGGAGCAGATAAGACCTGCAGTCTTTCTCCGAGCCTTTGGGGAGAGCATGCCTATTCCTAAAACCTCCCTCCCCCTGCGCGAGGAGACGCCGTGGCAGCCCTCAAAATCTCTCAGAACCAATATTTGTCCCCAAACGCCGAGGCGACCGCTGGAATGTGAGCGACGGGCTTTCATGTCTGCCGCGCCCGCCTCTCCTGGGCTTACAGAGCGGTTTGTGCTGAATACGGCATTAAAGACACCGAGACTTCCATAAGCCTCCTCCTCACTTGTGCTATGTTTCAGGCCCTAATCCGAGTCTGCGGAGCTCCCCCAATGCAGGGACGGGACAGGAAGAGAGGGGACTGCACGTTAAACAGGCGTCAATCATAACGCGCTTAGTCCAGAATGAGCGGCACGGCTTTGAACAGGGAGTACTTTTTAGCGTTTGTTTGCATCTTCACACCATCGTTGAATGGGCCGGCCCCTCACTACACCTTGGACTTCACCCAAACCCATTAACCCCCGCAGGAACTGAGGTCTGGGGAAAAGGGGGAAAGGGCCTTCTCTGTGGTGGGCCCTAAGATGACCCACTTGGATTCTCTGACTAAAACCAATATAAACTTCTCTGAGTTTATATTGGTTTTGGTTTCTCCTTATAAAAAGATCAAACTCACCCTTAACGATACTTACTTTATGACGTTTTGTCGCTAGAGATTTCCAGGAAGTAACTGCCGAATCGGCAGTTTCCCCCACGCTTATCCATTCCCGAATACTGACACGTTTGGTATCCACGTGTAGCACGCAAGGCTGTGACCGAGATGACGCTGTAATCTAAATAAGGTCATTTCCTTTATGGGAGACGGCAGTGGCTAAAGACGGGAGAAATGTACACAAATGAGGTTTTCATTCCTCTCTTTAACAACATCTCCACTTTAACATCTCCTACAGACTTTACAGGCTTGAGAGGCAATGTTCATTTGAATGATTTGAATTGATTGCATTTTTGAATAATTAAGTTGAACAAAATTGGCACAAATAGACAATAAGAAATAAAAGGACAAGAGACGCACAGTGAGAGGACAACAACCTCAAAATATCAAAATAGGTCTGTCCACTCTGCCCCACCTATAAAGGTAAGATACACGTATTCATTCAGTGTTAAATCCAGTCCATTAGTGTATATCAGGGTTGGGGAATCTTTTTCACATCAAGGGCCAAATCTATTCTTAAAAGGTTCTCCAAGGGCCTTATAACTCAGCGACAAACTAAGGTAAGTAAGTGCTTTATTGTCATTGTACAACTGTACAAAGAAATATTATTCAGGTGTTAGTCCTGAGCTGCTGCGGCTGAGCCGCGCTGCCACTGTGTGTCAACCTGACCCGCATGACCTTGGAGGTCGGGGAAACTGTAGCACTCGGAAGAAACCTGGCTGGCTGCCCTCTGTCTCCTCTGATCCTCTGAAACGGTGCAGCGCCTCCTGGTGTGTCCCTGTTTCAGAGCGTGGTGTCCTGCACTGGTCAGCTCCACTATCTCCTTCCTCTTCCTCCTGCAGCTCCCTCCGCTCCACAACAGTTTTTCACCATCTCCTCGTTAGTCTCTTTTTGTTTCCTGTAGCTCCTCTTGTGACGCCTCCTCTGTGCTGCAGGTGTGGGGGCTCTTGGTGCCTCTTTGGTGTCCCAGAAGAAGACATTTGTAGGTCTCAAATGGGTTTAGCTGATAAGCTAGCATTTTGTTTACCTTTAAAAAGCCGCTTTCTTCAGGACCATTTTAGACTCTCAAAGTAAACAAATCCACCAAACATCCACAAAAACCCAGCAAAAACGTACAAAAGTATCCAGAAAAACAATGTGGAACACAGAAACAAACACAAATGCAGTAAGCATACAGACAGTGTGCAGGAACAAATATAGACAAAGGTACATGCCGAATCTGTCCAAAGGTCATTAATTTTCATACAACATACTTGATTTGCCCCTATAATTGGCACACAAAAAAACATTCCTTTAAATGAGATACATTGCCCATGCTCCCTAGCACTGATTTGGAGGTGAAATAAACAAGCCAGGACAGCTTTACTCTCATGTGCTGCAAGTTAAACCTTTTACACCACAACTAGCACCCAAACTCTTCACTATCTAGAGTTCATACAACACTGAGGTAGGACTGATAGTATGGACGATCATCATTTCTGTTCATGTCAGACTCACCTAATGTAATGGCTGGAACTGTTTATGTTTGTTGAGGCGTCTGATGTCGAAGCTGGTTTTCCAAGTTTGGGTCAGTCTTGTGAAAGCTGCTTGCTGGGCCCCCAACTCCGACGAAGAGCATTCATTTTATCCAAACACATTTGTCCTTTCAACTCGTGGAGTTTAGCATTTGCCTTCTTCATCACTGTCAGCCCCTCGCCACAGACTAGGCGCACTGGCTCGCCTTTCACCTCGACAAAGAAGAAATCATTTGTCAGTTTTTCATGGAATACACGGTATTCAAGATCCGCCTTCCTTCTCTTAGCGGTCGCCATGATGCAGCACTTGTCAGTCAAGTCAGTCACTGCCGTGTGATACGTCATGTAAAATCACTTGACCCTCATCTAGAGATCTTGCAGATTGAGATTTCCACTGAGAAGTATTAAGGAGGGATGGGATGTCCGTAAGAATCGATGGATCACCCAATGCAAAAAGTCTTTGCGAAAATGGTAAATGATACTTAACAAAATGTCTCTGGATCTCCCTCCGAAAGTCCCGGATAACAGGGCAACTCCAAATCATGTGAATAAGTGTCCCCTCCCTTGCAAACATTTCCAGCAGTTTGATGAATCTGTAAGTCCAGTACAGCCTATTCAAAATCTTAAATTGGACAAGTCTGATCCTCAATTCCCTGGATAATTTTTTTTCCTATCTCTCAGAATATTGGTCCATTCAGCATCAGTAAATGGCGTATTAAAGGGATACTTCGGGATTTTTGACATAGGGCTTCATTTCCTAGTTATCCAGAGTGTTGTTGATGTCTGGAGATATTTTTTTCTTAAATTCATGCAGTCCTTATATTTGAAGAGTCTATTGGCGCTAGGCTAGAGCAAGGCTAAAGCATTTCTATGGTATCAGTTAGCCTGCATTAAAACAGTCTGGCGCACTCCACAGTGCACCTGAGGTAAATCACTTATAACACCAGACTAACCATATAAATGTCTGTGTTAATAGAATCATTTTAACCATTTTGCATTTAAAATAACTTATATTTGAGCAGCATCAGCTTCGTGGCTGTAAGCTAATGCAGCGGCGGAGTGATCTGCGAGAAAATAGTCCCTCAAAATGCGGTAATTCATGTGATACAAGGTCAGTTATATTTCAAAAATGATTCTATTAACACAGACATTTATATGGTTAGTCTGGTGTTATAAGTGATTTACCTCAGGTGCACTGTGGAGTGGGTCAGACTGTTTTTAATGCAGGCTAGACTTTACCATAGAACTGCTTTAGCCTTGCTCTAGCCTAGCGCAACTAGACTCTTCAAATATAAGGACTGCATGAATTTAAGAAAAAAATATCTCCAGACATCAACAACACTCTGGATAACTAGGAAATGAGGCCCTATGTCAAAAATCCCGAAGTATCCCTTTAAGATCCGTTTCCCATGATCGTTTGAGGGATGGAGGATCCTTGTTTGCACTCTTGAGGGGCATGGAGTAGAAAGTTGAGGCCTTGCCAAAGGTTTTCAATGTCTGGGTGAGAATGATTACGCAAATTAGTTTTTTGCCCGTATTGTTATTTTTATTCACATTTTCATACTTCAAACGGTGTAAACTGAAAGGCTGAAAGTGTTCCAGGTGATTGCTATGTTTGTAACGAGAGAAAGTGTGGTTAAAGCAGGTCCACGCTCTGAATAAAGTGTAGAATTATTATGCAGCCATGTCCCCACACCAAAATGCAGAGGAAAATAAACGTCTTAAAAGTCACAAATTGTTAATAGCTGGTCAGAGGGATGCCTCTTGCAATATCCAAAAATTGTTGGGATTGGACCACAGAACCATCAAATGTGTTGTTGCCAATAGCCAACAGGGTCGTAAGAAGTGAGATGACAAGAACTGGGACAATTCTATCAACTCTTTCCATAAACGGCCTTCGAAGCCATACACACTATATATTTGTTTGTTTTAGTGCAGACCATACTAGGTTAAATATATCTGGGTGTTCTTTGCTCAGGTCTTCAAGAGCTAAAGCTGCTTGTTCCATGGAGAGAAGATCCAAATATTCTCCCAGCCATTTATCAAGCTGAAAACAATTTTGTTTCCGCACCTTCCAATTGATGAGGATAGTGCGCTTTGCTGAAAGAAATGCTAAAGCAATTAATTTTTGTGTTATTTTTGAGTTTACACCCTCCACATTTTTCCCCAAAATAGCTACTGCTGGGCATAGCTGGAAATTTACTTTGAATGTTTGACATAAGGCATCTTTAATTTTTCCCCAAAAGTTTTTCACTTCTGGGCATTGCCAGAGCAGATGGATAAGGGTCCCAGTCATGCCACAGCCATGCCAGCATAAATCTGAGGCACTACAATTCATTTTATACATTTTCTGCGGGGTGATGTATGATCTGAATAGAATCTTGAGTTGTATCAGCTTGTATCTCACACATTTTGAGATGTAGTTTGACTGTCTTAGTATGGTCTCCCACTCTTCTTCAGTTATATTTGTCTCTAGATCCTTCTCCCATTGTTCCATGATAACCCCACAATATTCAAAAAAAAAACCATGACTTAATAACTTATACAGTTTTGAAACTGTGTTACGGCTATTTATTGCAGTTTGGAGTTGGTTGTCCAGGTACTCATTTGTATTAGTAAATTGAAAACTGGAGAGAATTGCTTTAAACTGCATATATTGAAAGAAATGTGTGTCACTTAAATTAAATATTGTTTTAAGTTGTTGGAATGGCATAATTTCCGCCCCATGTAATATTTGTCCCAAAGTCCTAATATTTTTATTTTTCCATGAATCATTAGCAAGGGGTTGACCACCAGCTGTAAATAGTAGGTTGTTCCAAATGGGACAAGATGGAAGGGAGAGTCCATTAATTTTGAGGCGTTTATGAATGGCTTGTGCAATTTCGCATGAGAACTTAATTATGGGGTTTTGAATTCTTTGTCACATTTGGTTTATACCAAAAGGATGCCATCGAGATATTTTTACAAGTATCTAGTACAACTTTTTGCTCCAACCAGCTCCAACTGCCTATTTCACATGGATCTTTTTTGTATGCCCAGGTTAAGGGGTATTGAGCATTGAGGGCCAGGTAATATGTATACATATCCGGGACCCCCAATCCCCCACTTTTGCGAGGGATGGACAGTTTCCTTAGACTGATCCTTGATCTTTTTTCTTTCCATAAGAATGTTGTAAATTCTTTATTAATTGCACGAAACCACTTCTGAGGAAACTGCATTGGGATTGAAGAAAAAAGAAAGATCAATCTTGGAAGTATGTTCATTTTAAGAACCTCTGCCCTCCCCCATAAAGATAAAGGTAGATTTGTCCATCTCCTTAAATCCTCCTTAACATTTTGTAGAAGTTTTGGGCCATTCATTTCAAAAATATTACTTATTGGGTGTTTAATAACAATACCCAAGTATTTCATACCGTGTTCTTTCCACACAAGGGGAGTTGAAGCTAAAAGTCTTGGATGTGAATATTGATTTAATGGGATGGTTTCACTTTTGGACCAGTTTATTTTGTACCCCGAGAATGAGCCAAAATCATTGATTAATTTAAGAAGGTGGACAATTGACTGTTCGGGTCTAGTCAAAGTCAGCAGTATATCATCTGCAAACAGGTTTATCTTAAACATATGCTGAAAAAGTGTGATGCCTGTAATACCTTCATGGGCCCTTATGGCACATGCCAAAGGTTCAATGGCCAAAAGGAAAATGATAGGTGATACAGGACATCCTTGCCTAGTTGATCTGGAGAGTTTAAAAGGCTGTGATATAAGGCCATTTGTTTTTACAGAGGCTGTAGGATTATTGTACAAAGCTTTGATCCATTGTAAACATATTTTCCCAAAACCGTACTTTTCTAGGATGTGAAATAAATAAGACCACTCTATACGATCAAATGCTTTTTCCGCGTCAAGCGAAATCGCTATCGCTGGTTTGTTGACAGTAGCAGCCTCGGAAAAACATGGAACAGCCTCCTCATATTTTGGGATGCATTGCGCCCCGCTATAAATCCTGCTTGGTCTAGATGTACAAGTGAGGAGATGGCCTTCCCAAGGCGTCCTGCCAAAGCTTTTGCAAAAATTTTATAATCATTATTCAACAGGCTCAGTGGGCGATAATTACCCATTTGTTTTTGGTCTTTGCCTTGCTTTGGAATGACAGAAATAACCGCTCTATTCATTGTGGCAGGCATAATTTGAGTATCAATAATATCTATATATAGTCGAGTTAATATAGGAGATAATATATCTTGAAAAGTTTTATAGAATTCAATGCTATAGCCATCCTGCCCTGGGGCTTTATTTACAGATAGAGCTTTTATAGCCGTTCGGACTTCAGGCTCTTGCAAATCAGCATCTAAAATATTTTTTGCTGCTCACTTAGCTGAGGCAGGGGGCATTCTGAGAAAGTCATTGATAACTTTGGGATTATATGTACATTCAGTAGTATATAACTTGGAATAAAAGGCTTGAAATGCCTCATTTACCTGCTTTGTATCACTAATAGGTATTCCATCAGGACCACATATAGCAGGGATTGAGGAATTATTTTCAATTTGTTTCAGTTTGAGTGCTAACATTTTCCTGCTTTGTCGCCTGATTCAAAATGTTTTTCTTTAGTTTATACAATGCAAATGAAGTTTCCTCGTGAATAATTGCTTGTAATTTTGCACGAGTAAGTGTTACATCATCTTTCAACTTTAAATCATTAGGGTTACTCATATGCTGAATTTCAAGCCTTTTTAATTCCGTTTCAAGATTCATTTTCTTTTGGCCTTCCTCTTTATATTTTGCTGCTCCATAGCTCATACACCACCCTCTACATGTGGCTTTAAATGCTTCCCAAACAGTCTGGATTGAAGCGACAGAATTTATATTTATTTCAAAAAAGTGCAACATTTTTTCTTTGAGCATTGATACAAATTTTTCGTCCCTTAAAAACATATTGTTGAATTTCCATTGCTTTGTTTTGTCTGAGTAGAAATTTAAAGAGAGGGTGACTGAGATAGGAGCGTGGTCAGATATTATAAATGAGTGAGTTTCAGAATTTATAACATTTTGTACAATAGAATTTGACAACAGCAGGTAGTCGATTCTTGAATACGAGTTGTGCACTTTAGAGTAAAAAGTGTATTCTCTAGAGGATGAGTTAACACATCGCCATATATCGGTTACTCCCAGTGTTTTCTGTAATTCACTAAATGAAGCTGAGAGGGCATTGTCAGCTGGGAGTGGACGTTTTGAACGGTCAAAAATTGCATCATTGACGAGGTTAAAATCCCCACCGATCAAAATTGGATTATTTTTATACTTATTCTGGGCAAGGACGATCGCCAGATTGGATAAGAATTTTATTTGACCACTATTAGGTGCATAGATATTTGCGAGTGTGACTTTCTTGTGCTCAAGAAGTCCAGATATTATCACATATCTTCCATCCTTATCAATTGTCATATCAGAAGAAGTAAATTGTAATTTTTTAGATATCAATATACTTGCACCTTTAGAAGCCCCATTTCCGGGGGCAGAGAAGACCTGCCCAACCCATTTTTGCTTCAATTTAAGTGATTCTGATTCATTCAAGTGGGTCTCTTGCAGCATAGCAACATCACAACTCAATGATTTTAAATGAGTGAGTATTTTATACCGTTTAACTTTATTTGAGATTCCGTTTACATTCCAGCTAATTACTTTAATGAACTTAACCATCTTTCTTTGACTTATTGTTCAGTAACTCTATGGGCAGGTATAGTGCATCTTTTCTAGAATCTGCCAGAGGGAAAACAATGGGATCACACAAAAGACACACACAGGACAAAAATAAAACGATGCCACCCGGCAAAGAACACAACAAAGAAACATGAAGAGGGCCACAACATCCTCTTCTAAACATGACGTACAAAAAGCGTAATTGAAAATGAAGACAATAGCGTTCACCACGCCGGCCTAATAGAAAACAAAAATATGTATTTATTTATTTATTTTTCCACGCTATCTTGACCCCTCACAAAATCATTTGATAAGCTAATTATGAACAAAGGTCGTTGGAGCAGTGCAGATAATATGCGTGGTTTTCATACCTCGTTTCATCCAAATGCAGTCGGTGCGCGATGGATGAGGTCAGTGCGTGCTTCAGCGGGTGTTTTGTAGATATAATTCTCTTCGCCCAGTGTCACCATGAGGCGCGCGGGGAAAAGCATACCATAACGAATCCCAGCTGCCTTTAGCTTTTGCTTTAGCTCCCCATATTCGGCGCGCTTCTGAAGGACCTCCACCGCCAGGTCTTGGTACACCTGGAACGACTTGCCTTTCCAAACGAGGTTCTTCTTCTTAGCAGCCGCCCTCAGGATAAGCTGCCGGTCGCTCCATCTTAATAGCCGTATGATGTACGGTCTCGGCGGATCCGATGGTCCCGGTCGGGGGCGCAGCGCTCTGTGGTGCCTATCCACCTCTGGCGCGGGGACCTCCTCACTCCGGCCGAGGACGTACTTCAGAATCGCCGCCAGCTCTCGATCTGAATCAGCACCTTCCAGAAGGCCCTCCTTAAGTCCAACTAAAAGTAGGTTATTTCTTCGGCTGTGTGATTCTAAATAAGTCACCTTAGTTTTCAGTTGGCTAACCTCCTTTGTGAGATCGCTCAGGGTTTTTTGGTGCGCAGCGTCACTGTCCTCCAGTTGCGCAATGCGTGTCTCCGCGTTAGTGATTCTGTTTATCATGCCACGAGTGTCTTTTTTAAGTTCTTTCATAGTAGTATTAAGCTCTTCAAGCTTTTGATTGAAAGAGTCTTGCACGTTGGAGAACTTTGCAAGCAATTCTTGAGCCCACACAGGTGTTTCCTCATGCCCTGCCATGCTTTGTGCCAATGCCACCTGTTGTTTCTTTCTCCTTGCGTTGCTCCTAGCCGCTAGAGAGTGACTTCGTCGTGACATGCAAACGGTCAGTTGATGTACAAAAGCTCACCGACTTTAAATCTTCAAAGTAGATTATTTTGAGGTGTTTTTTGACAGAATTTTACCGGCTCTGTGAACGCCAAACGCTTCAAACTTCCATGTCGTACGTCGTACCAACCTTTGAAAGATTCTGTCTAACATTTTAGCTTATGTGTCTTGATCAGCGATGTCTGTCAGCACTGAACACTTACACTTTTGAATACTCCGGGTCGGTTACAGCTGCTGAATATGACAGCACTGGTAGATATTGGGATCCTGGTGGCTTTATGCTTGATTTTAGACAGTTATTTGTGTTTTTTTCTTGTCATCTCACTTGTCACGACCCTGTTGACTATTGGCAACAAAACGTTTGATGGTTATGTGGTGCTGTCCCAATAATCTTTCATATAACAAGAGGGCTGCATCCCTCCAACCGGCTTTTAACCCCTTAACGCCTGAATTTATTTCCAATTATATAAAAAGTATATTATCAGTGTGTTTGCTTTCAAGCTGATGCTAAATTAAGTGGAGATTGTTCATTTATCTGTAGCACATAGTACAGATATAATTTTAGGTATGTCGCTAATTAGAGACAACAGGCATAAATACAGCAGCTCACTGCTGCTGCTGCTGCTGCTGCTGCTGCTTTCATCACCTGATGTAGGAATAAAAAGCACTTTAGAAAGGTGCAGACGATTTATCTACATAACATAGACATGTCACCATTTTATTACTAATTATCATATTTTACTCCCTTTTCTGAGGTTTTATTATTCATTGTTCCATTTACCATTACTTATTTGCACATTATATTATAATTGCACTTTATTTTCAGACGGTGGAACTCTTGTTTGTGGTCCAATAGGTCCACCTTGTGGTCGCTTTGCATACAACATGAACGGTTTCATTTGTTCTGTGTAAAATAAGGGATACATTTTTTTATATAAATATATCCTTGTATGTTATTGTTACAATGATTATAGAAATTCACTAGAATGGCATGTTCTAAAAAACGTTTTAACACTGTAATAGATCTAAATACTACTATAATGTAGTCACTGTGGCGGTATGCCTCCAGATGGAGCTATTTCCATTATGGTTTTCCATTATGGCCTGACGTTGCTAATTCGCGACGTACATAAATCGTCAAATAACAAACAAACAAAAATATCCATCACACGAAGTTCATTCCAATAAATAATCTAAAGATGGAAACGATGAGCAGCTACATATTTTTATTTTAGCACAACTCACCTTACATTTGAAGATTTCATCAAATTTGCAGCCTGGATAGTAGCTACGACCGGATGTGGTTCCTTCTCTAACCGGTCCTACGAGAAACTAGTGCTTGCAAAAGGTTCCTAGGTAAGACATGGATGTGGGCAAACAGGCATCAAGGGAAAACATGCATTATTTTAGCCACAGTCTAAAAGAAGAGGTATGGCACTAATTAGCCACACCCGCCATTAAGGGGTAACAATTTGTGACTTTTTCATTTTGGTGAGGGAACATGGCTGCGTAATAATTCTGCACACTTCATTCAGAGCGTGGACCCGCTTTGACTGCTGTAACCGCACTTTCACTCATTACAAACATCGCCGCCATCACCTGGGACGCTTCAGTCCAACAGCCTTTCAGTTTCACACCATACAAAACCATTGTGCGTAATATTCCTGCACTCGGTGGTCATTAGAGGCAGATCCAAACAAATGTTTCAGAGTCAGTTTTTAATAAAGCTGGGTCCATCCATTATTTAGATTTCGTGGCTGAAGTCTAAGTAATGGATGGACCCATTTTTAATTTCTGCATTAAGTGTCTAAATGTTTAAATTGTGTCCAAACTCTTTGCCCACTTCCCTTGAAGGCCTTGCTTACCCTTTATGAGCACGTTTCACAACTTTCAGGGAACTACACGGTCCCAGTAAAACCTTTCCCCCAAACCCCTGCCTATTCAAACAACAAGCAGAAGCGTGCAGTGGGGGAGGAAAAGAGGGTGCAGAAAGGAAAGAGAGAGGAGGAGTGTGTGAGGAGGGAAGGAGAGCAGGAGGCGTGGATGTAGAGAGAGAGAGAAAAAGTAGTCCCAAGCAAGTCAATAAATGCTCTTGGATGGGATGGAGGGGAAGAAAAGAAAGAGAGAGGAGGGAGGGAGGGAGAGAAAGAGAGAGGTGTGTGGGTCTAAAACGCTCTTGCAGGAACAGAGGGAGAAGGACACGCTGGATGGGAGAAAAGAAAAGAGAGGGGGGCAGGAGAAGAGGAAAGATCCAACTCTCAAACGCTTTAGGAGGGATAAGAGGGAGGGAAGAAAGGGAAAGAGAGAGAGAGAGAGAGGAGAGAGAGAAAGGAAGGTAAAGAGAGAGAAAAAGAAGAGTGATATAGAAAGAAAGAGAGAGAGAGAGACAAAGAAAGAAAGAGACAAAGAAGAAAGAAAAAAAAAGAGAAAGACAGAGAGAAAGGGAAAGAGAGACAAAGAAAGAAAGAAAGAAGAGATCTTAAGGTTCCATTATAAAGCACTGACCAATAGGACCACCTCCTCTGCTGACCTCCTGACCTCACGGCGCTCCAGTCATTCTAACATTACACCAACATTATCACAGTGGAAGCAGGTTGATAGAATGAGAACATGATACATTTGAAGATGATGCAATGATAAAAAAAAGAGAGATAATTATAAAACTAAGTAAATACACTCAGAAATCACAACCTTTCTATTTGTATTGTATTGTATTGTATTGTATTGTATTGTATTGTATTGTATTGTATTGTATTTTGAAATTAGTAGGCACTTATAAGCTTTCTTGCTTCGGCCTGCTCCTTTTGAGTTATTATTTATTTTAATTTCTCTTGGGTTTTTGTGATAATGTAAATGTAATGATGCAAATATTGTAAATAATAACGCACTGTAAATAACAGCTCAAATAAATCAATCAAATCAAATCCTCCGGTGACGGGAACGGCACGACCGGAAACCTCTGGGAGAGCGGTGTGATGCAGAGCGGTGTGAGCGGTGTGATGCAGAGCGGTGTGATACAGAGCGGTGTGATGCAGAGCGGTGTGTGCGAGCGGTGTGCAGAGCGGTGTTGATGCAGAGCGGTGTGATGCAGAGCGGTGTGATGCAGAGCGGTGTGATACAGAGCGGTTGTGATGCAGAGCGGTGGATCAGAAGCGTGTGATGCAGAAGCGGTGTGATGCAGAGCGGTGTGATGCAGAGCGGTGTGATGCAGAGCGGTGTGATGCAGAGCGGTGTGATGATGCATGCAGAGCGGTTGTGATGCAGAGCGGTGGCGATGTGATGCAGACGTGTGATGCAGGCGGTTGTGATGCAGAGCGGTGTGATGCAGAGCGGTGTGATGCAGAGCGGTGTGATGCAGAGCGGTGTGATGCAGAGCGGGTGTAGATGTGAGCAGACGGTGTGATGCAGAGAGCGGTGTGATGCAGAGCGGTGTGATGCAGAGCGGTGTGATGCAGAGCGGTGTGATGCAGAGCGGTGTATGCAGCGTGTGATGCAGAGCGGTGTGATGCAGAGCGGTGTGATGCAGGAGAGCGGTGTGATGCAGAGCGGTGTGATGCAGAGCGGTGTGATGCAGAGAGCGGTGTGATGCAGAGGTGAGCAGAGCGGTGTGATGCAGAGCGGTGTGATGCAGAGCGGTGTGATGCAGAGCGGTGTGATGCAGAGCGGTGTGATGCAGAGCGGTGTGATGCAGAGCGGTGTGATGCAGAGCGGTGTGATGCAGAGCGGTGTGATGCAGAGCGGTGTGATGCAGAGTGTGATGCAGAGCGTGTGATGCAGAGCGGTGTGATGCAGAGCGGTGTGATGCAGAGTGTGATGCAGAGCGTTGATGCAGAGCGGTGTGATGCAGAGCGGTTGTGTGATGCAGAGCGTGTGATGCAGAGCGGGTGATGCGAGCGGTGTGATGCAGAGCGGTGGTGATGCAGGCGGTTGTGATGCAGAGCGGTGTGATGCAGGTGGATGAGAGCGGTGTGATGCAGAGCGGTGTGATGCAGAGCGGTGTGATGCAGAGCGGTGTTGATGATGCAGAGAGCGGTGTGATGCAGAGCGGTGTGATGCAGAGCGGTGTGATGCAGAGCGGTGTGATGCAGAGCGGATGTGATGAGAGCGGTGTGATGCAGAGCGGTGTGATGCAGAGCGGTGTGATGCAGAGAGCGGTGTGATGCAGAGCGGTGTGATGCAGAGCGGTGTGATGCAGAGCGGTTGTGATGCAGGTGTGATGCAGAGCGGGTGTGATGCAGAGCGGATGTGATGCAGAGAGCGTGTGATGCAGAGCGGTGTGATGCAGAGCGGGTGTGATAGCAGAGCGGTGTGATGCAGAGCGGTGTGTGATGCAGAGAGCGGTTGATGCAGAGCGGTGTGATGCAGCGGAGCGGTGTGTGCAGATGCAGAGGTGTGATGCAGAGCGGGTGTGATGCAGAGGCGGTGTGATGCAGAGCGGTGTGATGCAGAGTGTGATTGCAGAGCGGTGTGTGATGCAGAGCGGTGTGATGCAGAGCGGGATGTGATGCAGAGTGTGATGCAGAGCGGTGTGATGCAGAGTGTGATGCGGTGTGATGCAGAGTGTGATGCAGAGCGGTGTGATGCAGAGCGGTGTGATGCAGAGCGGGTGATAGATGTGATGCAGAGCGGTGTGGTGATGCAGAGCGGTGGTGGGGCGTGGATGCAGGGTGATTGCATAGTGTTGAAATGATTCAGCTCTATGCAATAGAGTGGTGGGGCTGCAAAGGAAGTGGAGCACGCTGAGCAAAGCTCGATCTGGAAGGGAATAAGCCAGATCTACAGAGAGAGAGAGAGAGGGAGGGGATTGTGCTCTTGTTTGGGGTGAATGGACACCTGCTGGAGATCTGTTTACAACACGCTGTCCATGTAACTCCACAAACATCCTCAGACCCTCACACAGTCAGAGGAGCAGAGCTAAGTCTGGGCTAAAAGTGGAACACAACCCCATCAGGGAGGATCATTCTGGGGATCAGCCACGCTTTGATTACACACACATTCGCCTCATCCTCCTCCACTCTCCATCTCTCTCTTTACTCTGTTAGTGACCACAGCTCGACCAATATATGGGTATTTTACGATATCAGCTATTGACCGATCAAAAAGTAAACAAACATGTGAGACCTACAAACCACAGAGCCCCCCACACCTGCAGCACTGTGGAGGGAACAAGAGGAGCTACAGGAAACAAAAAAGGGGCAAACTAGAAGGTATCCGGGCAGCATTAAGGCCACATTTACTATCATCTCCCATATTGGTCAGATTTGTACTCACACCTTCAAGAAACCTTTAGTAAACGGTAGAGTTCGGGCCCTTAGTCGTGCAGGAGTTGTCCACCTTAGATGAAGGTTCTTGAGTCATCTTCTCTACTCTGTTAGCTTGGTTGTAGTTCTCTGATGTGAGTTACGACCCTATTCTCTGCGGATCACCTGCCTATTGCTGTGTCAGCCTCGTTAGCATTAGCATTAGCATTAGCATGACAGAGCCCTCCAGGCCTGGGCGCTGGAGGCTGCTGTACAGCGAAGACAGGTGAAATCTCATACCGCCATTTCTGTTCATGAAAGGGTTTTGTTTCTTTCAACCAAGGGTTAGGGTTTAAGGTAATGTTAGTAGGGTTAGTTTGGAAAACTGCCTATCCTAGGTTTAGAGTTAGTTTGGATTAGTTTAAGCTACTGTTGTCCTGTGGAGGTGACGTCATTCCTGGAAATGTGTGGAGCTCCACTTGGCTGCTAATGTCGGTAACTGGCCAATCAGGGAGTCAATATGATAATATGGCCTTTCCCATCCTGGGAAAAAAATGGTGCATCCGGACAATGCTCGCCGCAAACCCACACAAGCCGTCTATTCCTACTATTGTTCTGACCTAATGTTGGTTCACTGGAGAATGAGACGGATGATATTGGTCTGCTACTCTCTTCCCAGAAGATGGTGAAAGACTGTTGTGTTTTTATATTCACTGAGTCCTGGCTCAACTGTAAGGTGGAGTTTCACAAGTGACCCTCAGGTGAAGAATGGTGTCAGAGCCAGGGGAGAAGGAGGAGGATAAAGAAGAAGATGAGAAGGAGCGAGAGGAGGCGGAGGAGGTGCTGACCAGTGCGGGACACCACGCTCTGAAACAGGGACAAACCCAGGAGGCGCTGCACCAACACTGAAGGCAGTACTCCGCTTTCCCCGACCTCCAAATACATGCTGCTCAGGTTGGCCCACCATGACGGCTCAGGACTAACCCAAGACCTGAACGTAAGGCCAGTATCTCCGGAACTGAAAGTGATAGCGACTTCCCAGCATTAAAAAGAGCTCAGTCACAACCTTAAACTTCCTCGGTCTCAGGGGTTATGAGAAACATCACGGTGAAATCGGTCACAAGTTTGTACACATCGGATCGTATTTTATATGTTTCATGCAGACTTTTGCTTATAATTTAAGAGACAGATACTTACCGTGTTTTGTTATGGAATCTGTTGTCCCTCTGAAGAAACCTACTAAATGTGAATGTCTAAAACAATAAATCAGCCTATGCCTCTAATAAAGCGCCCCCTGCTGTATCAGTTCAACACTGACACATGTTACAGTTTAGAAGCTTCATACACAGGATTATAGACAAGATTTTTTTTAAATATATATATAAGCCCAATGCCCATCTCGACTGCGCATGCGTGGGTCAATCAGGCTCATAATTTCGGCCCAAACAAACCACACCCCCATTGAAATGTGTGAGCGAGTTCAGGTAGCGGAGTGTGAACACTGAAGTATATTGAGCCATAACCGTGAACTATATGGCTTACGGGCATTGATTTACAGACTATAAGTCTCAAGTGACATTTCTTGCAAATATGTAAGTTGTCATATCTTGAAAGCGAGGAAAAGTCAGGGCGGCGGCTCCGTAAGCAGGGAGCGGACCATAGCGGACAGGGGAACGACAGGACCTGGGATCAGCCCGACACAGACACCCTCACTTTTTAAATCATTTGAATTCGTCTTGTAATCACAGGGAAAAGTTCCAAAACGGTGTTGATGTTAAATTTCCGTCTGTCAAATTAGCGACAGATTAGCTCTGTTGTTCCATCAGATCACTCGTAAAAAAATAAAAATAAAGTACATTTAGATGCAGAGCCTATGTGTGTATGTGGATCTCTCTGGTCACAATTAAGAAAAAGATTTCGTCTACTGTCCACCTCCTTATTGACAAAAAAAAGAGGATTCTATGTTTTTATTTCTCATTCCAGTTTAAATGTTGTGAATATCGGCGACATGAGGCCACAGTTTCAGACCCTGGACTTTGTCCAACAGTCGCCTTCAAGGGTCACAAATGTTTTTCTCACATAGTTATTCCATAGTTATTCCAACTATATGAACAAGGACTGGTCACTTTTGACAGCATTGTTTCTGTCTATCTCCGTACGCAGCCTTGTTTGTAAAAATAGACTTTAGCTAATATTGTAACAGGCTCCATGGCGACGACAAAAACGCTTTAAATCATCAACTTTCCAGCAGTTAAAAGGTCCAAATCAGAGCTTTCTTTGTTGCTTTACGCTAACTATCAATATTGTTGGTAGCCAAAAGACATTCCATTACCATAATGCAACGGGCGAGCCGAGATGGCATTGGGCTTGTTGCCGGTGCATATCGGCATCTGCATTAGAAGTAAGTAACCTTTATTTATAAAGCACCACCAAGTGCTTCACAACACAGTTCAAAAACATCAGAAAGTACAGACAATATAAAGGCCAAGACAATCCAAAATCATAGCAGCCCAAAGGTAGCTCATTAAAAGCCTGAACAAATAGATGAGTCTTTAGTTGAGCGCAAAGAGGAGGGAAGATCATTCCAAAGCGAGTGCATGGAACCTTCAGCAGATTCAGATCCACAGACCTCAGTGATATAAGACCTGACCATGCAGGGCTCTGAAAGCTAGAACCAGAATTTTAAACTTGATCCTATAGGACACTGGCAGCCAATGAAGTTCAATAAAAAAAACTTATTTAGTGACCCACTGGCCATGAGCCAAACAAATGTAGAACAGTCCCTTGTTTGTTTTCACTTTGCGGGACTTTTTGTGAGGAGGTTGCATGTATTCCCTGCGCCTGCTTAAGTTGTTAAGTTTATGATCCCAATGAAAATATAAATGAGGAATGAAGAGGAGCGAGAGGGAAGTGGGGGATACAGGAATGGAAGGCTAGAATGATAGAAGAGAGGACAGACCAGCGTGGAAGGAGGAGGAGGAAGAAGAGAATGTGCAAGTAATCAAAGCGTGGCTGATCCCAGAACAAGCCTCTCAGATGGGGTTATGTTCCACTTTTAGCCCACACTCTCCTGCTCTCGCTCTCTCTCTCTCCATCTCCTCCTCTGGACAGACATTTGCATCTCATTTGTGTTGCTTTTGCTTGAGAAACGAGCCGCGGACCCGCCCACATGTGCAGGGTAAATGGGGGCGAGCAGAGCAGACTCCTCAAGTGACAACAAATGATCTCAGACATGTGTCCTCTCAGCAGCACGTGACCAGGCCAGCCTTGGTGTTTGCATGTTCACTGGCCCAGGGACGATTCGAAACTACATCAGTGACTACATTAGACCTGTCCTTTTAAGTCTGTGGTCCAAATATCCTGGCTAGGGACATCACGATGCCACAGTTTTGAGTCACAATCATTCAGAGGAAAAATATTGGGGTTTTATGATTATTTATGGACACTGAAATTAGAGATAAGATAATAACGAGAATTTTCTCAAAATCTTTACAGTACTGTCATATACAAAAATATTCAACACTTTAAACATTGCAAGATAGCAATACTGACCGAAACAACTTGAAAATAGATCCTGGCCATTGCCCAAGTGGAATGGACTCAGCCTGCCCCTAAGCAAGGGTCACTCACCAACCACACATCAAGGCAAAACATGTTTCACCAAGCCAACCATCAAAAAGCTGTAACACAACGAGTGGCCCATGAATTGTAAGCATGAAGAAGCCCTTTGATGGTGAATAAAGCACTGGCCTGTTTCTGACACATGCAAACACGGGAGGGTTTGTAGTGATGGTGTTGTTTCTGAGCATGTAACTTTAGGGCACAGTCAGGTTACTGTATTGTATTTATGAGAAGTAGTTACTGGAAGTTTTCTAGCCTTTCTTAATGTACATTTACATTACCCAAATGGAACCATTCAAAGATGGACAGTCTCGAATCCTGGTCCGTCCTCTGCTGAAGGGACTCCATCGGCCCTGGTCTCTATAGCCTGTGCCGTCCATGGGAGTGGATCTCTCCTTTCTGTGTTCTCCCAAGGTTTCTCCTTTTCTCCCACTGGTTTGAGTTTTCCTTGCCGTGCTGGAGGTCTAAGACAGGGACACCCGCGCGCTCTGTCGCCAAACCCACTGCTGACGCTTATGATTGAACATTATGATTTGCCTGGATACTTGATTCACCTTGAACTTTTACATTGTCTTATTTACTGCTCTTGTTTTATTGCTTAATGTTCGGTTGGGCAGCCCTATGAGGCAAACTCCTGTTGTGATATTCGGCTATACAAACATCACTTGATTGATTTTGCTTTCATTTTTACCTCACCGTTGCGCCGAAGAGAGAAGTCTCTCAGAGGTCTCTTACACGCGTCTCAAGCAGCTGTCCAGCAAACGTTGCCTAAACACTGTTTGTTATCCTCAACTTGTGAGACGTTTTCTGTTACGTCACCATGCAATGTCTCGCAAAAACAGTCGTATGGAGTCTCTTGAATCTCTTCTTGGTATCCTTGACTAGGTCTAGGAAACCTTGAGGGACCGTAACTAGAACGTTCACAGGTGAGGACGCCAAATAGGTATTGCGGACACAACTGCTTGAGACTGTATAGACTCCTCAGAAACCAACTGAAGACCTCCATTGCAGTCTTCCGTAAAAATCGGAACGTCTTTCCACCCAAGACTCGCCTTATCTCAGGGATGTCTTGGAGACATCTTCTGTGACCAGTGGAACTTGAGTCTCAAACTAGTCTCCAACTAGTCTCCAGGCCGGTGAGTATAGGCTTAGTGTTGGAGGGACCAAACAAGGGAGGTGTTTAAGTCTCAATAATGCATGACACATCTGGCTTTTCAATTAACATTCTATTTGTTTTAAAGTGTGGCAGAGTCTGAACTTTATAAAGGGAAGGTTTGGAGAAGGTCCGAGAGGGGAATGGGTCAGACAGAGTTGATCTGATTTGTCCCATGAAAGAGCCCTTTGTCTGGACCATAAGAGCAGCAGCGGCAGCAGCAGCAGTGTAAGGGTTTCCGCTGATGCACAGAGGTCCGTGTGGGCTTTGGGACACCAGCTGGGCGACGTGTGGATGTGTGTGTGTGTGTGTGTGTGAGGGGGCAGTCTGGGGTTTGGAGTGCACTTTCCAAAATAAATATTTCCAATGTCTCCCCCTCCTCCTCCCTCCGTCTCTCTCTGGAATTCGACTCAGCTGCAGCCATTTTCCAGCTGCAGCCATTTCCATCTGCTTCTCTTCCCTTTGTCTTCCCGGAAAATCTGAATGGCTTTTACTGCTTTGACCAGAGCTTTTCGTATGCCTCCACGGAGCTGGGTCAAAATCACTGACAATATCACATTCAGCACATTGTGGAAGAAACTGTACTTCTAAGAGTATTTATGACAAAGCACTTTTCAGTTCTACTCAAGTAATTTTATTTTGAAGGATCAACTCTTCAGACTGTGTGAAATAAACATTACAGCTTGTATTTCCTTCATCTTATCTTGAAGGTAGGGTATACCCATAAGTACAGTGTGAGTATGTAGATAAATACAGCACGAGTATGTAGATAAATATATTACGAGTATACAGATAAATACAGTACGAATATGAAGATAAATACAGTATGAGTATGCAGATTAATACAGTATGAGTGTGCAGATTAATACAGTATGAGTGTGCAGATTTAATACAGTATGAGTATGCAGATAAATACAGTATGAGTATGCAGATTAATACAGTATGAGTATGCAGATTAATACAGTATGAGTATGCAGATTAATACAGATGAGTATGCAGATTAATACAGTATGAGTATGCAGATTTAATACAGTATGAGTATGCAGATTAATTACAGATGAGTATGCAGATAAATACAGTATGAGCATGCAGATTAATCCAGATGAGTATGCAGATTAATACAGTATGAGTATGCAGATTAATACAGTATGAGTATGCAGATTAATACAGTATGAGTATGCAGATTAATACAGATGAGTATGCAGATTAATACAGATGAGTATGCAGATTAATACAGATGAGTATGCAGATAAATACAGTATGAGCATGCAGATTAATCCAGATGAGTATGCAGATTAATACAGTATGAGTATGCAGATTAATTACAGTATGAGCATGCAGATTAATCCAGATGAGTATGCAGATTAATACAGTATGAGTATGCAGATTAATACAGTATGAGCATGCAGATTAATCCAGATGAGTATGCAGATAAATACAGTATGAGGCATGCAGATTAATGGCATGCAGATTATCCAGTGAGTATGCAGATTAATACAGTATGAGTATGCAGATTAATACAGATGAGTATGCAGATACAGATGAGTATGCAGATAGATGAGTATGCAGATAAATACAGTATGAGCATGCAGATTAATCCAGATGAGTATGCAGATTAATACAGTATGAGTATGCAGATTAATACAGATGAGTATGCAGATTAATACAGATGAGTATGCAGATACAGATGAGTATGCAGATAGATGAGTATGCAGATTAATACAGTATGAGCATGCAGATTAATCCAGATGAGTATGCAGATTAATACAGTATGAGTATGCAGATTAATACAGATGAGTATGCAGATACAGATGAGTATGCAGATAGATGAGTATGCAGATTAATACAGTATGAGCATGCAGATTAATCCAGATGAGTATGCAGATTAATACAGTATGAGTATGCAGATTAATACAGATGAGTATGCAGATACAGATGAGTATGCAGATAGATGAGTATGTTCAGGATTAATACAGATTAATAACAGTATGAGTATGCAGATTAATACAGATGAGTATGCAGATTAATACAGATGAGTATGCAGATTAATACAGATGAGTATGCAGATACAGATGAGTATGCAGATAGATGAGTATGCAGATTAATACAGTATGAGTATGCAGATTAATACAGATGAGTATGCAGATACAGATGAGTATGCAGATAGATGAGTATGCAGATTAATACAGTATGAGTATGCAGATTAATACAGATGAGTATGCAGATACAGATGAGTATGCAGATAGATGAGTATGCAGATTAATACAGTATGAGTATGCAGATTAATACAGATGAGTATGCAGATACAGATGAGTATGCAGATAGATGAGTATGCAGATTAATACAGTATGAGTATGGAGATTAATGCAGTATGAGTGTGCAGATAACACTTACTAGAATAAAGCTAAAATACTCTCTGAATTAATATTTTTGTTTAACATGTCATAAACCCCCAAAACTTCGTTCTAACTGATTATTTGTTTTTTGTTGTTGCTAAAAATATAGTATAATTTGGCAATTTCCCCTATTAAAATGCCTTATTCTATATAAAATGTAAGTAAACAATATATTTTTCTCAACGGCTTTTTCCTCCAGTCTTCTGCAGAGTCTGGCTTTGGGACTGATTTGTGTAAGATCATTTGTGATATTTATTGAAAACATCAGAATATTTTACTATTACTATTGTGTTACTTATTTTATGTTTTGTAAGTCTAAAACATTACACAGACCTTTAGTTATGCACAGTTACTCCTTACTTAGTATGAATCATGTACTTTCCCTCGGCCTAGTAATTGAGATGCCTCTGCTTCTCAGAGAGTCAAATGATCTTACTTAAAGGGTCGTATTGACTGGTCACAAGGGCCTAAAACCGTGATGCAGTCGTGCTGCTAATGTCCTGCAGCCAGGCTTTAGAGAACAGGAAGTATGCAGACTTCAGTTTCCCCGTCTGGCTGTAGAATGTGAGGGTCAGACGAGTCAGTCACTGGGCCCACGGTTGTTTACTCTGGACTGAGGAGATGACCATATTGGGTGAGAGTGTGAGAGTGCGAGGACCACTCTGCAGAGAGGAAACAGGACTAAGAGCTCCACCACCATGGCAGCCGCTTAAGCACATCAGGAATCTTTTGCCCTTGTTTTAGCCCTTTCATTCAAGCCTCCACTGGTGTCACGACAGGAGAGAACGTTCATGACGGCATTGGCTCCGTAATGCGCTTTACAGCAACACCAAACTGTGGGACCACTCCCTGAAGTTCTCACCTAAGTTATCCCTAGCTTTGTTTTTTACCGGTTGTAGCTTTGTGCAGTGGCGTAGCAAGGGTAACAAGGGGCCCCAAGCAAGAATGTTGGTAGGGGCCCTCTGGTGGCCGCTCGGTGTACTGTGCACTGGGAGAGCGGATGTCATTTGGGCAGGAGCGGGTCACCTGACAACTCCCATAATGCGGTTCTCTGCATAGGTTTTCCTCAGAACAGAAGGATGAGGTTCTTTAGGTCATGAAGAGTGTTACAATAAACTAGTTTCACTATTAGAAATATAATCTGGTGTCCACTGCTCATTATAACTTAACATTAGGGAACCATGACCAGACCATGACTCACTAAAGCATGCAGCAGGATAGGGATCAACAGCGCCACGGACCATTGTGGAGACTTGATGTAATTGCATCACCAAATCATTAGGAAGTGTTATACTGTGTATATCAAGCGTTTATTGAAGGTGTCTGAAAAACGGGTTGGTGCATGGGGCCCTTTATAGTTGGGGGGCCCCAGGCAGCTGCCTGCCTTGCCTTATGGCAAGCTACACCTCTGGCTTTGTGGGACAGGACCCTCCGGAGCTTGGGCCTGACAGACAATCACCAACACTAAATAAACAGAGAGCACACGGAGCTTATTGTTAATTTGCTGAAGCTGCACAGGACATAAGTTTTACAGAGAGAGACTGGGGGAATAATCTGAGCACTTTTTATTTCACAACAATCATCCTTATATTTACGGTTTTAGAGATTAATTTAGGAAGCATAATGAAGAGAAAAGTAAAATAGCACTCAGACACACGGTGCGTGGTTACGGTGCAATGTCGGCCTTTTCCACACAATATTTCCTCTGATCTGATCCTCGGTATAAAAGCAACAAAAAGTCAGGAATCCTGGCTAAAGTTTAGTCTTTAGAGTCATTTGGAGCCTGTGTCTCCTCTTCAGCAGCGCGAGGAGCAGCTACAGACGGAGCAGGAACAGGCAGCAGAGGGACTGGGGCCCCACTGGGAAACACAGGATTTTGATAGTGGCAGCCAATCATCGCCCTCGGTCCCGCTTTTAAGCCCCAGCAATCATGGTTCGTTCGCTTCCCAGCTGCGCTGCGACCCACCTCCGCCCCATCTCCACCACTTCTGCCCACGGCTTCTCCTGCTGCATCCTTCACCAGTGTCCAGGCTCCTTGGGAAGACATCCCTAGCTGTTCATCCATACTGACTTACATGCATACATCAATGTCTACCGCCAGGGTCTGATCGCCAAAACTAATATACATGTCAATAAATCTTCCTAATCACTGCTTTTGTCTGTTTGAGTCTATCCAGGTTGAAATGAAGCCTACGCGTTAAATCTGGCAAAACTGTGCAGTGTTCTTTTAGAACAAGTAGACAATCAGATGTATTTAAAGCCGTGTTACTTTGGGTAGATAAAATATTACATCTGATAGTGTCTTTCCCCTGAAGTGGTCTGCAAACGCCTCACAGAGAGCGTCTGTGGGGTTGAAAGGAGGTCTGTTAAAATCAGGATTTAAAACGTTTTCTATTGTTGAGAATAGGACTTTTGGGTTGTTTTTTGTGGTGATTATTGTGGAAAATAATTTATTTCTTATTGCTGTATTGTAGGTCTTTTGTTGAGCACGGAATATTTGAAAATGTATTGTTATTTTGAATTTCCTCCATCTCCTCTCGGCCTTCCTGCAATTTCTCTTGAGTTGCTTTAGCTCCTCGTTTCTCCAGGGGGGGAGGGATTTGGGATTATTTTTTTTAAGTTTGAATGGTGCAACTGCATCGAGAGCGATGAGTAGTTTACTGTTAAAATCGCAGTTTGCAGGTAAAATCACAGGAGGAATTTGTTGTAAAGCATCAATACATTTTGCAGCCACTTCAGGGGTCAAATTTCGTTTCCTCACAGTTTTTGCCGAGGATTCTCGCTGGATAAAACCGGTGACATTAAAAAACACAGTAATGGTCAGAGACGGCCAAGTCGATAACAGAGACACAGTAGTGGACAGGCCATACGTGATGACCAGGTCCAGACTGTGCCCTTTCTCGTGAGTTGGCTGTGTGACGTGTTGGGTGAAATCCATATAATTAAGAACATTTAAAAACTTGGCAGTAATGGGGTCTAAAATGTTGTCTATGTGCAGATTAAAATCCAATTAAAATTATCATATTAAAGGAGCTATGTAAAATAGATAGAAAGTCTGAGAATTCATTAATAAAAAGGGGACATCTTTTGGGCGGTCTATAGATTGTGACACATAAAATCCGGGGGGTTACTAAAAATAATTGCGTGGTGCTCGAAACTCGTGTATTGATCAAATGATCAAACTACATGTGATCTGGTCATACTCACTATAAACATACTAATTGGTGGCTGCATATGTCTTCATGAAAATGTAGTTAGTTCTCTGGATTTAAAAGGTCTCAGTGCCAATCAGACTAACCCTCTCACAATCACAACCCGAAGCAGTGAAAGTTGAAGTGAGTTTTTGGTGCAGCAGTAGTGAGAACGAGGCTTTTCATATCAGAGATGTTGCGCCGAGTGTGAGCTGCTGGTGCTGGCAGTGTCAGTGTTGTTCTGACACTTGCAGAAGGAGGTCAGCCATGTTTTTGGGTTTTGAAGGAGTGAAAGTCAGCTCGTCTCCACCCGGCCACCGCATCAATATTCATCAGACTGTGCCAGAGCTTTCATCTTTGCCCGTTAACAAACTGCAGAGCGGAGGCCCACGTCGTGATGGCAGACGCACAGCTGCAGATTCAGGCCCCTGGTTTGCCAAGACAAGCGCTCTTTAGATGATCATGTACCAACTGTTTCAACATGCAAAGATCTCATTTAAGGCCAGACACTGCAGAAGCCTGAGGAAAAAAGAAAAGAAAAGCATAATCAATTAAAGCAGTACTAAGTAACGTGTTTACCTTAAAGGATCTGTATCATGCTATTTTAGCCATTCCAAAGTAAAGTATAGGCATTTATATGATATATTGTACCTCTATCACTATGGAGTACTCATTTTTGAGAGAAATGTAAGTATTTTCTGGGGGTATTTTCCCTACCCGGAAGACAAGACGCTTCGATTCAGTTAACTCCGCCCCTCTCTCCGCTCATTCCACATTAACAGTATTATAAATATAAATATTGCTGCAAAAAGTGAAGTTACTTCACATAATGCAGTTATAAGGAGTTGACATGTGCAACACAGTTTCATAAATGGCTAACACACACGCTAACACACACGCTAACACACATGCTAACACACACACACTAACACACACGCTAACACGCGTTTTGATTGACTCACCGCTCAGTCTGGACTCCCCATGAGATCGCGTTGGTTATAAAAGTTAATCCACTTTGATTCTGGCCAAGGTTTACCAAGCATCCATCAGGTTGGTTGATATAGTAGCTAGCTGAAAATCAGGCCGTAAGGCAATACATTACAGACGTAGAGCACTTCCGTTCCTTTGTGACGACACAACTGAACAGCTCAGTGGTTTACCAGGAGAGGGCGGAGCAGCTGCTCAGAGAGCAGGATTCAGGAGGATTACTTAGAACTGCGTGAATGAAGCCAAAAACCGCTCTGGGGGTGTTTTTGATAAGGAAATAGCATAACAACATGGCTAAAAACTCCAAAAAGTCAATTTTACATGATATAGGACCTTTAATAAATCCTTTCCGTAGTCCCTCTGGGGGTAATACAAGTGTTAATGGGATGATTGGGGGGTCTTTCATCTCCCCCTGGTGTCTCTGGCCAGAAAACCATGCTTGCAACTTGACTGCCACCGGGGCGGAGCCACCAATACACACTAATAGAATCACGGAGAAGAAGCTAACAGGCTAACGGGCAAAGCTAACTGTGGGCTAGCGCCACTTTAAACAGTATTTACAGCCAAGTTTGAGTGAAAAAAAATATTCCCATTGTATAACTGGATGTACAACACCCCTCTCTCCCTTCACCTTTTCTGTCAGAGTAGTATTTACTCTCCAAGACATTTAATAAGTTAAAAAATAAAATCATAACTTTCTAAGACACCTGCAGTTGCGCTTATGGCCTCTAGGGGCAAGAGTTACTTAGTACTGCTTTAAGTTTAGTTTATCAATTTATTTCACTGGGACCATGTACAAAATCCGTTCATCTTAACGGAAAGTAACTCCCAGCTATTTACTGGGAGTTTGTTCATTTCAAAGAGCCGTTCAAAAGACTGGCTCTTTTTAATATAACATTAATAACGCCATCCAAGTCAATCAATCAATGGTTTTGTATAGCCCAATATCACAACAGGAGTTGCCTCATAGGGCTGCACCGAACATTAAGGCAATAAAACAGAGCAGTAAATAAGACAATGTAAAGTTCAGGTGAATCAAGTATCCAGGCAAACATAATGTCCAAATTCATTTTTTCATTTTTCATTTTTTTATTTATTTCATTCATTTAAAAACAAATGCAACAACAGCATTTAACATGAATGAAAAGGAGCAGAAAGACGTAAAAACCTATAATGTCTGCCCCCTATCAACACAAAATCATTTACAGTTCCAGTTCATTTAACTTTTAAGCTCTCTCATGCAGCCGCAAATAAGCGTCAGCAGTAGTGGCGACGAGCGGCGCGGGTGTCCCCTGTCCTTAGACTCTCCAGCACGGCAAGGAAAAACTCAAAAACCCAGTGGGAGAAAAAAAACCTCGGGGAGAACCACAGAAGGAGAGATCCACTCCCATGGACGGACAGGCTATAGAGACCCAGGACGATGGGAGTCCTTCAGCAGACGGGCCAAGATCGCAGACTGTCCAGTCCTTGTTGGAGCTTCAGTTCTTGTTGTCCATTTCCTGTCCACAGTTCATCCGTGGATAGGGATGAAGATAAAGAAATATTGTATGATAATTATGACAAAGTATGCAGTAAGAAGAGCTATAGGATAGCACTTAGCACTTCCCACAGCAGTGTTACTCCTAACACTGTTTCTCTGTGCAGCCTGAAAACTACTGGGAATCACAATTCTTCACTCTTTTTAGAGTTTATATTCTGGCGGAATATAAACACATTCATCACACACCAATAAAGTGAAGCCAAAGCCGTGTCCATATGGATGTTTTTTCACAGCAGGTTATTCAGATTATCCACAGCAGATTATTCAGTAAAAGCGAAAAACTGCACTCGTTGCTAATGTTAGCTTTCTCCCATTTCTCCACCATTATTTTAACCAACACTGAATTATGAATATATTTCTACTAAATAAAGATACAGAGGCATGGAGAGGAGCAAAGTGGTTCAGCAGCCCAAAAATACTATAACAAACGGACAATGCTAACCAGGCAACTATGTTAGCTTCATGCTACATATGCTAACTCTACCTTCGTGGCCCGGTTTCGCTTCTACTGAGCAATCTACAGTAAAAACACACCCGATTTTGGCTTGACTTTATTGGTGTGTGATAAATATCTAGTCCACCACAAAAAGGCTAAAAAGAGTGATAAAATGGTGATACCCATAAACAAAGTTCCTTCCCTCGGCTAGGCCTCGCCCCCTGGTATGACGCAATCTGTAGTTTGAAATTGAGGCGGTGGGCAACTGAAAATTCCATGGTGGTCAAACTGCAGATTTTTTTTCGGACTAATATCTCTGTTGTTACTGGGACAATCCACGTGAAACAAAAACTCTCTCAAAGTTCAATGTCTTCTCTGCCTGTCTGTTCCACTTATTCCGTCTGAAAGGTGTCCAACAGTGGTAACAATACAACCGCGTGTGATGTTGGCCCATAGAAAGGCCTTTATGCCACAAAAACAATATATACATACAGATTTCCGAATCCAATACTGATGAGCGCCGTTCCTCCGCTCTGCAGCTTCACCACGCGCTCTTCTCCCGTCCCGATCCGAGCGCTGACGGCACAGCTCCGCCCCCTCGCTGCGGCGGGACTCTCCGGCAGACGAACGTCCCCCTCAGCGGAGAACACAGCCCCGAAACCCCGCTGCGCGCTGCCAGCTCAAGTCACTGCGGAAACTTCAGACGGAGGAGAAATCCGTTTGAGTGAAGGTAACGCGGGGACCCCCCCCCCCTGAGGTAACGCGGGGGCCCATGAGGTAACGCGGGGGCCCGAGCAAGAGGAGTCAAATTCAGTCGCAGAGACGGATAACTGCAGGCGCTAAGTTTACATCAAAGATCACTCTCAGACATGTTGCTTACGCAGCTTTTTACCCATTCTTTTTTATATACTTGGGAAACTTTAGTCTCGGTATTCCATAACTTCTAACTTAAAGGGGGTGCTCTCCTCACCTCTGGGCCATTCCAAGTCCCACCACAGGTCTGACGGTATTATCGACGCGGTTAGAGTCTCCCGCCGTGGTCCCAATGAGAGGGGCTCTCTCCAAACGCTCCGTCACTGTCTCCTTTTTGTGTTCAAACTTCATCTCTCACTCAGCACTAATGAACCCCCGCCGCCCCCCATCCCAGATCTCACCGACCCCCCGGCGCAAGTGTCTTTGTTCGGAGCGCGGCAGGGGGGAAATGGTTCACACTGACAAAAAGCAATAACAACAATAGCAATATCAACGAGTATGTGTTGGCAGTGCTCAGGCGTGATGGATCGTGGGAATGGGACAACATGAGGGTAATTGGTGGGTTCTTGGATCAATTGAGCCCTTAGTTCTAAAAAGGTTGGTGACCCATGTGATAGAACAATGAAAATGGAGGTAGCTTTGGTATTTTTATGTGTGTATCCTGCTCTGTAATTGTCCACTGCATTCTGTGTGTCACTTTTGGGACGCTAAAATCGCCCACCCTTCTCCTATGCCTCCAAAATCCATCCATTACATCCATCCATCCATCCATCCATTTTCTTCCACTTGTCCGTTGCCGGGTCGTGGGGGCAGCTGTTGGAGCTGCACCAGCCCCTATGGCTCCTCCTGCAGGTGGTGGGTCCACAGAAGGACGGCCTCATGGTTCTAACCGGGCCTGTTGGTCTCTCATAAGGGGCTTCTGAACCGCTCTTTGTCTGACCCGTCATGACTGTTTGCCATGGGAGACCCTACCAGGGGCACGAAGCCCCCGACAACAGAGCTCCAGGATCATTCAGGCTCAAACCCCTCCACCCCGTTAAGGTGGCGGTTCCAGGAGGGGGCCTCCAAAATCGTCCATTCAAACATGTTCGATTTACACGATTTGAACGCGAGTCCAGTCACTGACCCTTCCACACTACATGACACGATACTCTGTGACAGCCTTCAACTTGTCTTGACTCACCACGACTGAGAATTATAGCACAATTGGGAGGGGAGGGGGGGGTCTGTAGTTTGTGCTCGAGAGGACGGGCCCCACAGTCGGCGTAACTGGCCCCTCATCACAAGAGGCTTCAAACCCGCGCTGGGACACCCTCCATCCTCAGCTCATCTAAAGTTTGTGCCTCATGTCCAGAGGAGATAGGGGCCAGGTCACGGGTCAGAGGGCACATGTGTACTCACAAAGGGTCTGACCCCCTCCCCCCACACCCTTCCCTTTAAACCCTATAGTGTCTTACAAAGGCACGTTCTGCGCAGGGGAGGGGGGGCAGGAGCGGGTTTATTATCCAGTGCCCCAGCCTCAGCAGCAAGCATCTGCACATCCCTCCACACTCCGGCACCCCTTAACACTCCCCCCTCAGCTCAGACGGGTGGGGGGGCGGGGGGCGGACATCTGCAGATATGTGACAGCATGTCGGTGCGCTCACGGAGGCGGCTGCAGCCGTCCATCTGCGCCTCAATGCGACCTGTGGCACCGCTGACTCGCCGTTTGTGGAAGTCACAGAATCCTCCTTGTTCGGGAGAGGACCCAGGGTATTCAAACCACACGTGGGACGGCCTGAGTTCAGCGGCAGGATCTTTCCACGGTGGTCGAGATGGTGGTGGTGCCCCGCTCCCGGCACAGTCGCCAGACAGGTCTGCGGAGAGGCGGGACAGGACAAGACATGAGGCACTTGTTCTTCCCGACTGGGGCTACTTAATATATCACCAAAATGTTTTACAGAATCACAAACTACATTCCATTTTAGCCTCTTTCTAGTCCCCAATTCTGATTTCACAATTTGTGTCATTTTTAACCTTTATTTTCCGTAATTAAGGCGAGACACGGCAGGTGAAAGTATTGATTTTTCACACAGTGGTCGAAGTGGAGATTTTTATCTATTTTCCTCCCTTAGTTTTCATGTCAGAGAATAAAAATGACAAAACTCACCCCGCATGATGTTATTTTATGATGATTAGTCCATGAGCGAGGCGGAGGTAACCCGGAAGTAGCAGCTGCGGCGTCGAAAGACAGTCTTTCCCGCGGGTATTCATTCACTAATATTGACAGATTTTACATCCACGTGTCCTGTGAAGGGTCCCCGTGATGACACTATCACCCAAATATGGTATTTTTCCTCCTACAAGACGCCTGGTGCGGAAGAGCCAAAGAAGTTTCTGCGCACTCGCTACAAAACTTCAGGGCATACCGCCTTTGCTCTGCCCAATCCCGTCAGACCTCTGAAGCTAAGCAGGAAGGGCCTGGTCGGTACTTGGATGGGAGACCGTTTGGTAACACCAGGAAGCCTAGTGAATGTAGTGCGTGAGTGAGTGGTTGGTGGTGGTTGGAGGGGCCGATGGCGCAGACTGGTTGCCTTGCTTCCGACAGTCTGCCCCAGGGCAGCTGTGGCTACAATAGTAGCTTACTACCACCAGGTATGGAGTGAATGAATAGTGCAATGTAAAGCGTATATGCAATACAATACATTTTTCCTCATATTTATATCAGTGATGTTCAGCATAAGTTTCAAATTGATATCTATTTTTCCCCCTATTGACCTGCAGTGTCTCGCCTTAATTGTGTGTATGTTTTTCACTGTCTATTCATTGGGTGAAATGTTATGCAGTATGGCTGGTCATTTGGGAATAATAAGTTCTTTTTTCCTTGCGTGTGAATGTTTTCCCACGGAGGTGCATATGTGCCCTGCAGCGTGGAGCGTGTGCAGCCTCAGGGTCACAAAGGTGGAGGCAGCAGCAGTCGTCTGGTGTGATCAGCTGTCCACTCCTGACTCCTCCCCCTGGGGGAGAAAAGCTGAATTCATTATTCACCTTATGGGATTTTTTTTTTCCTTCTCCATTCCGATGTGAAACATATACACAGGTTTCTCCGGGCCACAGCAAGTCAAATAGAATGCTTATCAACCTCTTAACCCCCACCTGAACCAAACACAATTTCTCCAGTTCAGCTTTACCCAAATCTAGAATCTTCTTGACTGGAGAGCAACGGTGTTATGCCTCATTTGAAAGAAAACTCACTTTTTTTTGTGGCATTGTTGGTGCGTTTTTTTATTGTTGCTTTTCTGGCACGTTATTGTTGCTCTCTAGTCACTATTGTTGTGTTTTTGTCACTTTTCTATTTGATGATTGCTTTTCTGACATGTGTTTGTCGCTCTTTTGTCACTTTTTATTGTTACGTTTTCATCCTCGTTCCCGTCGCTATTTTGATGCTTTTTTTCCAAGAAGCTGTTAGATTTCATCCATTCATTTATTTATTTATTTATTCATCCATGTTCATATTTTTCTTTACAGGGTCATACATTAATATGAACAGTACATGGTGAAAAGGAGCATGATGAAGGCATTGTCTTATTGTCCGTGCCCCTTTGTAATAATTACAGGAAAATCGATGACCAAATTGCCGGGTGATCCGTTCAACACATTTGTGACACTCATTTTGGTATTACAAAAATCAATCATTTGAACAATTTTAGAAAACAAACAATTTTCTTTTTTTCCCCATCTCAACATACAAGTTATGTTTTTTTTATATTCCTCCATCTGCATCTCCTTGAACATATTTTTAAATGTATCTATTGTTTGAGAACATTTTAATGTGTCCTTTAATGAATTCCATAATCTTACCCCAGCAACCAAAAACCCTCTTTCTTAGTGAGATTCTGGAGAACGGTCCACACAAGTTTCCTTTTCGCCTTGTGTCGTCTGTGATCAAGGTCAATTTCTTGTAAATATGTTCTGGTACCAACTTGTGCTTAATTTTACACATGGTCTGTAAAAATTTAAATTAGCAAGATCTTTAAATTTTAATAGTTTCAGCTTCACAAAAAGGTCGTTAGTATGTTCTCTAGAACCTTTATGAAGCCTAGGCGTTATTCAACCTGGTAGACTAATTTCAGCATCACCGACCTCCAGCCAATGATCACTCCCGAGAGGGCCACACCTCCTCCTCAGCATCAGCAGCCAATCATCGCCCTCGGTCCCGCTTTTAAGCCCCAGCAATCATGATCCGTTCGCTTCCCAGCTGCACTGCGACCCACCTCCACCCCATCTCCGCCTCTTCCGTCACGGCTTCTACCTGTGCATCTTCGCGGGTCTCCCATACCACCACCAGTGTCCAGGCTCCGGGGGAAGACATCCCCAACTCCAAGCTGTTTACGTACACTGACTTATACATCGATGTCTACCGCCGGGGTCTGATCGCCAAAACTAATACATGTCAACAAATCTTTCTAATCACTGCTTTTGTCTGTTTGAGTCTATCCAGGTTGAAATGACTTATAATTCTCACAGCCTTTTTTTGCAGCAAAAACATTCGATCTATTACACTTTTGCATGCGTTTCCCCAGACCTCGATACAATATGTAAAGTAAGGGACAATTAATGAAGAATATAAAAGAAATATTTGGGTAAAGCCAAACTTGGTTTTGGTGGGGCTCAGAGGTTAATGCTCTTTTAAGGCGAGGCGCTGCATTAGGAGATATCAGTGTTTTTGCTGAACATGACTAATATGAATATGAGGGGGGGAAAGGTATTTCAAGTTTTCATATAAAAACGATACCACTAAATGAGATAGGGACGCTGTTGGTCCACTGCATCCGTTAGAGGAGAGCGCCGTGTCTGTCCCGTCGGCCGCCGCTGACCGCAGAGAAACGCTCGGTCCGTGTTCTTCATCAAACATTCAGCAGCGGCGCGTGTCTGGAGTGTTTCTGCGGCTCCTTATGCTTTTAATGTCTGTCCTCATCAAGGCTCACATGGGTCACCCCTCCCCACCCACCGACTACCCCTCCCTCTGCCCCATACAGCCTCCCCCCCCTCCCCTCAGCACTGCCCCTGGATCTCCTCAAAACACCTCCCAAACTCTGATTATTCTGGACCCTGTGAGACTGTGTGTGGGTGGTGTGGGGGGCTGGGGTGGGGGGGGGGGGGAACAGTCAGACGAGGAGCTGACGGGGTGAAATTTGAGCCATTAACTGCATCCACATGTCACACACGATTTGAAGCTCTGACTGGTTTAAGGCGAGACGCTGCAGGTGAATAGGGATTTTTTTTTTACTTAGAGTTATCAATTTGAAACTTCTGCTGTAGATTACGGATATAAATACGATGGGGGAAAAATGTATTGTTTTTGTCATTTTATGTTTTCATTTAAAAATATGGCCTTTTATGCCTGAAAATCAGATCCGATACACATCCATCCAATGGCCACTAAACGTCATCTTATAATATGTTTATGAAAAGAAACCACAGAAACATATAAATGCATGAAACGGACAAAACATGCCTTCCTATTCATTTGTATGGGGATGGAACGTTCAATTTAAATCTGGAATTCGACGGCGAACAAAACTGTAGGAAGAGTAAGTAAGTGCTTCATTTGTCATTGTACCATTGTACGTTGAAATTGCGTTTGGGTGTTGGGTTAGTCCTGAGCCGCTGTGGGACGACCTGAGCAGCATGTTTTTGGAGGGCAGGGAAACTGTGTTTGTCCCTGTTTCAGAGCGTGGTGTCCTGCACTGGTCAGCTCTACCTCCTTCCTCTTCCTCTTGCGCAGCTCCCTCCGCTCCACAACAGTCTTTCACCATCTTCTGGAAAGAGCTTAGCAGACAAATGAAATTCGTCTTATTCTCCAGGGAAGAACATTAGTCAGAACAATAGTAAGATAGAGGCTTGTATGGCTTAGCTGTGAGTCTGGCCCGGATACCTCTTTGTTTGCCCCATTTTTGTTACCTGTAACGCCTCTGTGACGCCTCCACTGTACTGCAGGTGAGGGGGGCACTTTTCCACATGCAGGCGGTGTCAGCCGAATGGCTCTTTCACTCACTTTGTCGAGCTCTTCCATAACAAAGGCCAGCGCCAAACCGGTCTGACCAGGTATAAGTTTTGGGCCCGACCTCTGGCTGTGGCCAAAGCGGGCTACCCGTGTCTGATGTGACGTGAACAGACTGCTGGCCTCTGATTGGCAACGAGAGAGTGGACAGATCTCACTATTGACACGCCGGTCATACGGATTTAATATTTCACAACATCATACATACCGCTGTGCTAAAAGGGGATTATTTTGCCGATAATAGCATTTAGCCGCAGTTAGCGCAGCTTTAGCTGGTGTTAGCATAACTTTAGCATGTAGCTTACCTTTATAGTTGTATTTAGTGGTTTTAATACAGCTTGGCTCCTCTGAATGATTCCATAACTCCACCAGATGACAGCATTTGTCCACATTTGTTCTCATCGCGGCTCTAAAAAACTTTTAATGACGATCTGTACAGCGTGCGGCTCCGCCCACAACAAATGCATGTGTGTGTGTGTGTGTGTGTGTGTGGTGTGTGTGTGTGTGTGTGGAGGAAACAGAAGGTCTGCGGGGTTGTGTCGATACGTGCACATAGATCATGGCGTGCGCGGCCGGTTCGTGCTATGTGGAACGACGGCTTTTGAGCCTCTTCAGTGTTTCAGAAGAAGAAATCCGTAGGTTCAGAGAGCTGAAGGCATTTCTTTGATTTCGATGGTTTTTGGTAGGTTTTCTGGATCGAATGTAGGCATTACCGTGGAGACAGTTCGATCAGCAGTGAAAACCTACCATAAACCCTAAAAAAAAAAAAAGATCCAGGAGTGTCTTAGAGGCCACAGTGATGAAGCGTAAAGGTGCTAAGCTAACCACCCATACAGGTCAAATACGCACTAATATAAACTTTATTGGAAAAGTGTCCTCTGCATTTGACCCATTCATTGATGCCGCTGGGCCAGTGGGCAATTTGGAGTTCACCTGAGACACAAACAGCTCACAATATCCACTGTTCCCCCACATTATTTGAATTTTCTGAATCCTGCTGGAGGTTGTGCTGCCTGGTCGTGTGGCCTGCGTGTGCTGCAGGCCTCGGCGGGCTGCGGTTTGCTTGGACAGATTGATCCTCAGATGGAGCGGACGACTCTGGGGGATCAAGCCCGGGATGGAGGGGGTTTAGGCCCCAGTTTCCGGAGCAGACTGGACGTGTTTACACAGCCTGCGTTGGCCCGGCCCCGGATACGAGCCGTGAAATAGGAGCAGCGTGCACAGCTCTGGAGCAGAAGCAGAGAAAACAAACGGGAGTGGGATGGAGAAACAACTCCCTCGCTCCGGGATCGTCAGCCCAGTTTTACGGGGCTTACAAATCTGTATTCCGAGCCAATCCAACTTTATTTATACAGCAGCAACACAGTCGACCAAAAGTGCTGCACTCAAATTAAGCTAACAATTCTTAAATTCAACATTTTAGGAAGGGATTTGAGAGCATGAAGTAATATTTGGAGAAAGCTTGTTCCAAAGCCGAGAGGCAGTCCCTGAAAAAGCACAATAACCTTTTCTCTCTTCTCGGACAAAGAGCAGGGCCTGATCTGCAGACCTCAGTGAGCCGGAGTGAGTGTAGGGCATAAGCAGAGGACATTTAGAAACTGATGCAGGAGATTTCAAATCCATGCACAAGTGCACAGGGAGCCGACGGTGGGGTTAGTGTGATGAGGCAAAAATGTGTGATCAAGGTAAAAGACGTACAGCGCTGTAAAGTATAAACCAGTCACCATTTAAGGCGAGACACGGAGGGTGAAGACATTGATTTTACACGCAGCGGTCAATGTGGAGAGTTCTAGTGACTATTTCTCCCTCAACATCAGAGCTTTAATGTCAGAGTATAAAAAAAGACAAAACCTACCCCGTACGATGCATATTTTATTAAGTTTGGACGCGAGGGAGTCTGAGATTTCTAGGAAGTTACTCACACCGCGAAAAAGCTGGTTTCTCACGCTTATTCATTCACACATATCGACATATTTTGTACTTGCCGTCCTCTCTGATCAGGGAGTTAGGTTTAGGGTTAGGAGCGGCAAATGTGACGTAAGTTGTGTTTTACTCACACAGATCTTACACACAGTTTTAGAAATGAGAAGGTCTAGCCTTTCACGCTGTCAACATGTTTTGAGATTTGTATATGCATGCTTCCTAAACCTAACCCTGAAGCTGGCAGATAGCGGGTAAAAAAAACTTTGGGCTGGTTCCACTCTTGTTACAACATCTCCTACAGACTCCACACTTTACAGACTTGGACTCCACGATCATTTTAAAGCGACTCTATCATGCTATTTTAGCCATTCCAAAGTAAACTATAAGCATTTACATGACACATTGTGCCTATACCACTATGGAGTACTCAGTTTTGTGAGAAATATAAGTATTTTCTGGGGGTATTTTTCCAACCCGGAAGACAAGACACTTGGATTCAGTTAACTCCACCCCCTCTCTCCGCCCATGAAACTTTAACAGTAGTAGAAATATAAATATCGCAGCAATAAGTGAAGTTACTTCACGATGCAGTTATAAGGAGTTGACATGTACAACACCGCTTCATAAATGGCTAACACACACACTAACACGTGTTTTGATTTATTTACTGCTCTGGCCGCTCCATCGGGTGTATTTATTGAGGGAATCGCGCTGGTTATAAGAATGAATCCACTTTGGTTTTGGCCAAGGTTCACCAAGCATCCATCAGTGAAGTGACACACATATTCTGGCTGGTTAGTCGTTGGAGAGAAATTTCAAATTCTGGCGAGTGGACTCTTCTTTAGGAAGAAGAGTACAGAGTACAGAAGATAACTCAAGAACCTTCATTGAAGATGAAAACTCCTGTACGACTGAGAGCCTACACAGAGACATTCTTTAGGAAGGGTGAATAAAGTCCTGTACCCCTCGTGGCTAAACGCGCATTTTCCTTACGTTTGGTAAGAAAAAAAGAACAGGTGTCCAGAGTAGGTTAGAAGAGCTCCTTCCTCACAACAAAAATGCCTTTGTTCAGACGCTCAGGGGGGCGTTTGTTTACTCTGCAGGGACAGCGCGGATACGTCGGGTACTTCCTGGTTGCACAGTCATATGTAAAATATGTCAAATGGGCACAAGTCAGGAGAGGGCAGAGCAGCTGCACAGAGAAATGCGTGAATGAAGCCAAAAACACTCTGGGGTGTTTCTGATAAGGAAATAGTTATAACAGTATAATAACATATACAATGGCAAATGTAACGTAAGTTGTGTTTCACTCATACAGATCTCACACATAGTTTTAGAAACTAGTTCTTGGCTTTCAAATGAGGTATCACACTGGCATATAGGCTATACGCTCTCCAGTCAATATGCTTTGAGATTTGGATGTAAATAATCGTTAACCCTAACCCTAATCCTAAGGTGGCAGTTAAGTGGTTACAGGTTTGTTTCAGAGGAATTTTCTGAGTTTTTGAGCTTTGAACCCAAAAAACAAGTTGCAATACATTTTGCCCTCATATTTATGTCAGTAATGATCAGCAAAGGTTTCAGATCAATATCGCTACATTTAAATTATTTCTCTATTCACCTAAAAGACAAACTGGTGGTTGTAAAATGGTTCATATTTTGTCTCAAATGGTCGTCATTTTGCCGCAGTCATAGTTCTGTGACTAAAGTGAGACTTAAAAAGTAAATAAAAAGTAACGGAAGGAACAAAAACACGTGAACTTCAGAGACGAAGTTTACACAGGGGGTCAAGGTGAGTTGGACCTGGGTAAAAAGGGCGAGTGCTCAACCAATCACTGCCAACCAAACCAAAACAACAATACGCCATCACCAATATCAAATTCTATGACTCGTGTTTGTTTGAGGTAATTCATTTAGCTTTGAAAACTTGAACCCGTCGCCCCCGCACAAGCAGACGGGCAGAAGTCTGGAGCGAGGAGGGGGCCTCCTCAGACCCCCTTGTTCCAAAAATCCACTCCGGTTCCACACAAACAGTCCAAAATGAAGAACACGTGGGGCCCAGCTAAAGAATGTAACCCCCTCCCATGCTGTCCCCACACCCCCACGCCGAGACCGGAGGAGGAAAAGAATGTACACACATGTGGGGCTGAAAAAAAACAAAATAAATAAAGCGGTATGCAAAAGTTCGGGCACCCCTGTAAATGTTCAAGATTTTCCTTTATAAATCAGTGGTTGTCTGGATAAGAAATTTCAGTTAAATATATCATATCGGAGATCTGAAATAAAGTTGATATGATTAATGGAAGAATTATTTAAACACAATTAGGCATGTGCATAAATTTATTTATTCATAAATATATTATATACAATATTATGTGCATCCTCCTTTTGCAGGTATTTTGCAACAAAAAAAGTTCCAAAAACACAACCAAAAAAGTTCCAAAAACAAAACAAAAAAGTTCCAAAACACAACAAAAAAAGTTCCAAAAACACAACAAAAAAGTTCCAAAAACAAAACAAAAAACGTTCTAATAACACAACAAAAAAGTTCCAAAAACACAACAAAAAAGTTCCAAAAACACAACAAAAAACGTTCTAATAACACAACAAAAAAGTTCCAAAAACACTACAAAAAAGGTTCTAAAACACAACAAAAAAAGTTCCAAAAACACAACAAAAAAGTTCCAAAAACACAACAAAAAAAGTTCTAATAACACAACAAAAAAGTTCCAAAAACACTACAAAAAAAGGTTCTAAAAACACAACAAAAAAGGTTCTAAAAAGACAACAAAAAAAGTTCCAAAAACACAACAAAAAAAGTTCTAATAACACAGCAAAAAAGTTCCAAAAACACAACAAAAAAAGTTCTAATAACACAACAAAAAAGGTTCTAAAAACACAACAAAAAAAGTTCCAAAAGCACAACTAAAAAAGTTCTAATAACACAACAAAAAAGTTCTAATAACACAACAAAAAAGTTCCAAAAACACTACAAAAAAGGTTCTAAAACACAACAAAAGTTCTAAAACACAACAAAAAAAGTTCCAACACAACACAAAAAGTTAAAAAACACTAAAACAGTAAAAAAAAAAAAATGTAAAAATAAATTAATAAATAAAAACATGACAAAAAGTTCCAAAGAAGCAACAAAAAATGACAAAAACACAACGTAAAAGTTAGAAAAACACTACAAAAAAGGTTCTAAAAACACAAAAAAAGTTCCAAAAACACAACAAAAAAAAGTTCCAAAAACACAACAAAAAAGTTCTAATAACACAACAAAAAAGTTCTAATAACACAACAAAAAAGTTCTAAAAACACAACAAAAAAAGTTCCAACAACATAACAAAAAGTTCCAAAAACACAACACAAAAAGTTAAAAAACACAATAACAGTAAAAAAAAAAAAAAAAAAAAAGTTCCAAGTTCCAAAAACACAACCAAAAAAGTTCCAAAACAAAACAAAAAAGTTCCAAAAACACAACAAAAAAAGTTCTAATAACACAACAAAAAAGTTCCAAAAACACTACAAAAAAGGTTCTAAAAACACAACAAAAAAGTTCTAAAAGACAACAAAAAAAGTTCCAAAAACACAACAAAAAAGTTCTAATAACACAGCAAAAAAGTTCCAAAAACACAACAAAAAAAGTTCTAATAACACAACAAAAAAGTTCTAAAAACACAACAAAAAAGTTCCAAAAGCACAACTAAAAAAGTTCTAATAACACAACAAAAAAGTTCTAATAACACAACAAAAAAGTTCCAAAAAACACTACAAAAAAGGTTCTAAAAACACAACAAAAAAGTTCTAAAAACACAACAAAAAAAGTTCCAACACAACACAAAAAGTTAAAAAACACTAAAACAGTAAAAAAAAAAAAAATATGTAAAAATAAATTAATAAATAAAAACATGACAAAAAGTTCCAAAGAAGCAACAAAAAATGACAAAAACACAACGTAAAAGTTAGAAAAACACTACAAAAAAGGTTCTAAAAACACAAAAAAAGTTCCAAAAACACAACAAAAAAAGTTCCAAAAACACAACAAAAAAGTTCTAATAACACAACAAAAAAGTTCTAATAACACAACAAAAAAGTTCTAAAAACACAACAAAAAAAGTTCCAACAACATAACAAAAAGTTCCAAAAACACAACACAAAAAGTTAAAAACACAATAACAGTAAAAAAAAAAAAAAAAAGTTCCAAGTTCCAAAAACACAACCAAAAAAGTTCCAAAAACAAAACAAAAAAGTTCCAAAAACACAACAAAAAAAGTTCTAATAACACAACAAAAAAGTTCCAAAAACACTACAAAAAAGGTTCTAAAAACACAACAAAAAAAGTTCCAAAAACACAACAAAAAAAGTTCCAAAAACACAACAAAAAAAGTTCTAATAACACAACAAAAAAGTTCCAAAAACACTACAAAAAAGGTTCTAAAAACACAACAAAAAAGTTCTAAAAACACAACAAAAAAAGTTCCAAAAACACAACAAAAAAGTTCTAATAACACAGCAAAAAAGTTCCAAAAACACAACAAAAAAAGTTCTAATAACACAACAAAAAAGGTTCTAAAACACAACAAAAAAAGTTCCAAAAGCACAACTAAAAAAGTTCTAATAACACAACAAAAAAGTTCTAATAACACAACAAAAAAGTTCCAAAAACACTACAAAAAAGGTTCTAAAAACACAACAAAAAAGTTCTAAAAACACAACAAAAAAAGTTCCAACAACACAACACAAAAAGTTAAAAAACACTAAAACAGTAAAAAAAAAAAAAAAATGTAAAAATAAATTAATAAATAAAAACATGACAAAAAGTTCCAAAGAAGCAACAAAAAATGACAAAAACACAACGTAAAAGTTAGAAAAACACTACAAAAAAGGTTCTAAAAACACAAAAAAAGTTCCAAAAACACAACAAAAAAAGTTCCAAAAACACAACAAAAAATTCTAATAACACAACAAAAAAGTTCTAATAACACAACAAAAAAGTTCTAATAACACAACAAAAAAGTTCTAAAAACACAACAAAAAAAGTTCCAACAACATAACAAAAAGTTCCAAAAACACAACACAAAAAGTTAAAAAACACAATAACAGTAAAAAAATAAAATAAATAAAAATAAATTAATAAATGAAAACATGACAAAAAGTTCCAAAGAAGCAACAAAAAATGACAAAAACACAACGTAAAAGTTAGAAAAACACTACAAAAAAGTGACAAAAAAGGTCAAAAACACGACAATGTGACGACAATGCTGCAACACAAGCAAAATCTTGGGGTGGGGCTTAAGAAGTTAAATCTATGGTTGATCTCTACTATCGTCATGGTGCTTTTTTTTCCATCCTACATCATTCCCCGCTGTTTGGACGGGAGTTTGTGTTTTGGAGGAATAAAATGGAGGCTATTTTGTGTTACTAGAAGCGGAGTTTCTGTTTGGCCCTGAGCTGTGGCCAGCACAGCTTATTAGTAAAGACAAAAAGGAGGGAAGAGTGGAGGGAAAGGCCAGCGCTGCTCACATCTGCCCACTCCAGCAGGTCCAGGAATAGGGCTGGCGCTGGGGGCGGGGGACAGTAAATCTCCGGGCTAATGAAAAGGACCCTCCCTCAAAGCTGTCACCCTCGGGGACTGCACATGCTGCAGCCCGTCCTCTCCGGAGCTATTGTCCCGCCGCGCAGTAATGAGGGGGTCGGCCCTCCGCTCGGTGGGAAACTGGAGAAGGTGAAGGAGCCTGGTTAACTGCGCAAACGTTTACGGCCCTCACAGAGACAAAAAGAAACCGGGCCAGTTCACCGTGTGGTCCACCGGGCTGCAGTTTGTGAAGGCCGTCTTCAGTACTTTTACTGCGAGAAACCCAGGAGGACACAGCTAATGCGGATCCTGAACTCAACTACTTCACAGTGAAAGTATTTGCTGTGGGAAATACTAAGGTATTTGAAGTATAAAGCACAAATCTGTTCAAATCAGTTTATGAATATTAACTCTGTGGTTTAAAAACACAAGGTTCAAATGTGTTTGTCATTTCAGTAAAGAAAACACAAATGAAACACAGTACACTCATCATCAGCATTTACTTTAAAAGATAGTGTACATGAATCAAAAGAAATCCAAATAAATCAGCTATAATTTATAGTTTCTAAAATGCACCAAAGTAAATAACCACAATAGTTCATCGGGGTTGAAGCAGTTCTGGAGTCTAGTCATTTAAGGCGAACATTGATTTTTCAAGCAGTGGTCAATGTTTTCTCCCTTAACATCTTAGTTTTCATGTCAGAGTATAATAACGACAAAGCATACGCTGTGAAGTTTTCTCACCAACGAGCCGGAGATTTCCAGGAAGCAGTGGCGTGTCTCGGGGGTGGCCAGGGGCTGCTGGGCCCCCCAGGTGTCACCCCACTCAGGGGGGCTGAGGAAGCATGAGGAAGAATATTGTGGCAGTGTTTCCTTATTAGCACGCCCCCCCCCCAACCTGCACAATCTTCAGAAGAAGTCTTTTGTTATGCAGTGCTAATCACTGATAGTTAAGACTATAGCGTCCATAAAGAATACAAAATATAATTAATATTAACGCTAAAGTGCAAGTTGGCACAATGAACATTACTATTACTAAGCACTGGCACTTTGTAAGTAACAAAATCCAACCCATTTTGTTGTGGTGATCGCATTAGGTAGTGGTGGCACAGGAGATTTGACCTCATTAACATTTAATGACATTTGTTCCAAACTTTGTTGGGCTGCTTTTGCCTGCTTGTCGTTTTAAGTTTGTATTCAGCATAACATAAAATGTATTAAATCAGACCTAAAGCTGTAAAATAACCTGACATTTTTAATTTGGTATTCCTCACTTTATGTTTATGCTGCTTTAAAACCACAAAACCATAAAATTGTCATAAGCATAGACATATTATTAATAGACCGTCATTACTCACTCCTCCCCGTTTGCCACAAAAAGGTTCTAAAAACAAAACAAAAAGTTCTAAAAACAAAACAAAAAAGTTCCAAAAACACAACAAAAAAGTTCAAAAAACACAACAAAAATAGTTCCAAAAACACAACATAAAAAGTTCCAAAAACACCACAAAAAAGTTAAAAAAACACAACAAAACAGTAAAAAAAAAAAAAGCAAAATAAAGGTTCCAAAAACGCAAAAAACGCAAAATACAAAAAAAAAGTGACAAAAACAACAAAAAGTTCCAAAAACACAACAAAAAGTTTCAAAAACGCAACATCAATGATCACGTTCGAGGTGGAAATCATGGCGGATTTACAGACTAAAAAGGGCATAAGGGCGGGATCTTCACTGTAGACTCGGCCCTCGCGGGGTGTGTAATTCAGAGCTAATGGCGTGGGCGCCATTAGCTCTAATGCTAACGACCAGTCAATCAAAGTCTGGCCCTCATTAGTATATGAGATTTTCTAAAATGTTTCTTACGAAAACTAGCCTCGTTTCTTTAATTCTAACTAACCCAGCATTCTCACAGTAGGAATATCTAGCTGTAGAAAGTTCCAAAAATTCGAAACCAGGTTTCAAAGCTGTTTTTAACGTGTCTAAAGTGCAATGCTTTCTAATGGGAGACTAGCGGCTATATGGAGGTACTACAGCAATGGCGGAGCAAAAGTGTTGTCGTCACAAAGCAGAGCAGCCAGTAGCCATAGATTCCCCCCCCCCCCCCCCCCCCTGGGGCCACCCCAGAAAAAACAATTGCCACCCCCGGGCCACCTCAGAAAAAGGCCTGGACACACCACTGCCAGGAAGGTACCAGTACATTGCGCCGCATCGGCTGTTATCCCACACTTATTCTTTCACAAATATTGACATATTTTATATTCATGTGTCCTGAGGAAGGTTCTCGAGGTGACGCTGTAATCCAAATATGGTCATTTCCTTTATGGGAGACGGCAGTGGCTAAAGACTACATTTTTGGGCCGTTTGCTCCAAATGAGCTTTTCATTCCACTATTAAACAACATCTCCACTTTAGTAGCTCCTACAGACTCCACACTTTACAGGCTCGGACTGAACAAGATTTTGAAGACTTTCAGAGGGATTTTTAAGATCTAATTCCCAGCCTGGTCTCTTGAGCTTTGAACCCAAAAAGAAAACATCAAATGACAGAAAACTAACAATACGTTTTCTTCTCATATTCATATTAGTAAAAGTTTCAAATTGATATCTCTACATTCCCTAATCACCTGCAGCGTCTCGCCTTAAATAAGATGACTTGGTGGTAGGGGAGTTCAGTTTGCCCGTCGGCAGCTTTGAGCGTCCAACAGTTCCCAACAGCTCCTGCTTCCTCATGTGTATGATTAGTAAACGTGTATATAATGAGCCCACTTATCTCCCGGTCTCATCTCGAACCCGAAGCCCGTCCCCGTTGTTACGCGCCTTTTGAAGTGCACGGGCTGAGAATGGTGGGCGCGGCGCCGGATCGGGTTTCCCCATGAGCTGTGCGCCGTGTCAGTGCCTGGGCGTCGAACCCGCAGCCTTTGTCGCTCCCCTGAAAAACAAGCGATCGGGTGTCGGCGCGGCATATGCCAGGCGTGTGTCCGCGTACGGGCCTCTGATCCTCCTCAGAAACACACAGTCCGCCTCAAACTTACTCTGCTTTGTTTGTCTGGTTTCGTGTCAGTCTCTTGACAATAGTTAAAAGTGACTTGGATCCAAAGCTTTTTTTTTTCTCAATCTTTTCACAAAGGACTCAAACGTTCCGCCATCTATGCAGGAAGAGTGTCCGAGCTACTGTATAGCCATTAAAAACAAAATGAGAGGCGTTGTCAGTGAGTCAAGGGGCACTTATGGAAACTTCAGAAAAACTTTGTATTCAGTGAAAACAATATGGAAATGCTCTGGGCTGCATGAACATGGTGAAAACTATCAACACACAACGTATCCAATCACTGTTTCCTGTGTGGATTTAGCACATTTTTCAGAGCAGAACTCATATTTTCCAAACTTTAACCATTTATTGCCACCATTTTACTGATGACTGCCTTCAACATCAACGCTGTGGTTCTCCTGATTGATGAAGATGGAACAACCTCATGAACCGCATGACTGGAGGGAACAAGGTGAAAGAAAAGCAGAGCCCCATTTACAGCAAAAAGATTCCACTCTGAGGCTCGGTGGTTTTTACATTTAACGCTTTATACAACTAAAAATAGAAAAAGGACAAATGGCGCACTGCCTCCACTACAAAAAGTAAATGTCAAGCATGGGCAAATGGATCTTGTTTTGAGCATTTTACACTCATTTAGACTTCTTTTCCCGATCAGACCAAGTTTACTTTGCTAGTTTGAGGACATTTCAGACTAGCTCTAAAGGTCATCGCTCTTGAAATAAGAAAGTGAAGCTGCCAATGAGATACGACCAATGTTCTTATTCCCCTGGTAAAGAAAATGACCTGACATAAGGATGTAATGTATTGAAATGAGTCAGAAACATCTCAGAACAAGGGAAATAATCTAAAAATTGAGACATTTAAACTAATCTAGTTAATTACTTTTTGCAGTACTCTCGGAAACCTCATTTAGGTGAAGTCAAAGCCTGGTTAGAAGTCATTAATGAAATAGTTAATAATGAAAATGTACGTATAAAGTGGATTCTGATCCAAATGTTAAAACCTATTCAGTTTTTGCTGCTTATTGTGGGTCGGGTTCACGTCTAACGGCCACTAAACATCATCTAAAGGTCCGCACACTCTACACGACTTTTCTAGTCTTATACGATTTTATAAAGAATGGGAGTCCACACTACACGACTGGATTTAGTGCGATTATAGAACGTCTGGGGGTTCACACATAACGACTGAGAATCGTAAGAGCGAACACACTACACGACTGGATTTAGTGCGATTATAGAACGTCTGGGGGTTCACACATAACGACTGAGAATCGTAAGAGCGAACACACTACACGACTGGATTTAGTGCGATTATAGAACGTCTGGGGGTTCACACATAACGACTGAGAATCGTAAGAGCGAACACACTACATGACTCTGACAAACAGCTGATGTTTGAGAACACAGCGCGTCTGTCCTCTCTACCGCTTCATTTCTCCTCCGGTTTCAAAAACTGACCCAAAATCCGCAAAGATAGGCCTGTGTTTGTGAGCGTGGGAAAACATGTGCGTGTCCCGATCGGTCAGCGGTGTCAACAGTGTCACAACATCACGGTGCAAGGCTACTACTGCTACGAAGCCTTCAACTTGGCTATAGTTCTGTCAAATGGAGATAAATGTCGGCGACACGAAGAAGCGGGACGTATTTCAGTGGATTTAATAAGAAAAGGAGACGGGCCTCAGCTCCGAGATGGAGGAGAAAGCGGAGAATGTGGAGAGAGGCGAGCGGGAGCGGAGAGAGGCACCGCTAGCGGCGAGGTGAAGCTGAACAGTTCGTCTCCAAACTCAGTAAGTGCCGCTAAACTCCGTTTGCGGTTGAAATGTAGCTTGAAAAGGTGGTTCTGGTGAATGTTTGGTGATATAAAGTTGTGCTGTTTTGTGCGGGGCTGTGGCCATGAATTGAGTTGTTTGTGCTGCTGTTTTGACAGATAAATGAAAAAGGAGGCGCCGCGGTGTTTTTCTGTCTTTATTTCAGTCTGTCATTGGCCGCTGCAGTCTGTGTGTTCACTTTGGGGACGGTAAAATCACCCACGTTTCTTGTATTTCTTGTATCAAAATCGGGCATAAAATCGTGCAGTGTGTGCGGACCTTAATAATCTGTTCATTATAGAGAAACTCCAGAAATTATATAAATGCCGTGAAACGGACATTCTTACCTCGCCATAGTCGGCACTGGCTTCACCATTCCAGACCAAAAGCTCTATTTACTGGTCTGTGAGGCCGTTTACTATCATAAGTGCGCATTTGTAGGAACAGGCTCAGTTACACTGCCTTAAATCGTTCTTCAAAAGATCGTTTTTGCATCAAAACCCTCAAACTGTCCTTGTGTGCTTTCTTACACTCATTCATTTCACACAACGGTACAAACTCTGAGTCCAGCTCTCAGTGACTGCAGCAAACACGGGCTCAGCTCACTTTTTATTAGAGTTTTGCAGTTATGTTTGAGTTACTCTGTTGAAAGTGACAACGTATAGAGTACGCATCTGCTGGCGCCATCTACAACTCTGCCGACGTTCAGACAGAACTTTGGTCAGAAAGTGGTAGAGATTGGTGGTCTTTTTCAGGTACGCTGCAAACCATTGTGGTAGAGCATATAAAGAAACAGAGCGTGTTGATGTTTTCCACTACATTGCCAGTATAAGTGAAAAGAGTTTATTGTAACACCCTCCAGGACCCACAGAACCTCAGACCTTTATGTGTATACATTTTAGACAAATGTACGTAAAGAAGTGCATGTTGGGAGATGTCAGGTGACTCGCCCTCCTGCCCCTCGTCGTCGCAGTTTGGAAATAGCTTCTGGTTTCCATTAAAAGGACTTCTATTCTCACTCCACACCTCCCTGACTCTGCGGTGAGTGTTACCATTTCATTACTGAAATCTACAGTGCCATCATTTGGTTGGTTTTGTGAAGTTTATTTGTGTCGCAGTCGCGAGAGGAACCTCCATAACGGAACGCACATTTTAAGATTGTTAAGACATTTTTACAAATGTTGCAGCCAGTTGTAAACCACAAGATTAAATTAGTGAGTGCTATGAGGTGTTGAGGTGAGCTTGGAATTGTCCTCGGTTTTGTAGCTTATTCTGCTTTTGTACAAGGGCTTATTGTTTTGCTAATGGCCTCGACTATTGCAATGAAAATGAATGATTCTTTTGACTGGCCTTGAATAGCTGCTTCACAACTCTTGCCTCCTCAGAGTTTGTGACTTTACCAACAACTTGTGGAACGACTGTATTGATAGCACTAAAGCATTGATGTATGATTAAATTAATTGTGGAATATATTTTTATTAAATTATTTCAATAAAGGTAGCCTACCTCAATACATGTATATATGCACTGTGTTAACTGTCAGGGTTACTTCAAGAGGAGATCCCAGTGGAGGCACATGCAGAGATGTCACTGAAACCTGAAGGTTAAAACATTCTGGAAACTGGCACTTGCCATGAATGAAGATGATGTAACAGCTGTGAGAAAAGAGAAAGTCATTCTGCTATATGGGGAACACCTCTTCAACAAGCATGGCCATGATGTGACAAAACATGAGCACATCAGGCAAAAGGTGCGTGAGTCAGGACGACTACTTCTGCAAGGAAAGAAAAATGGAAAGCTCGAAGAAATGTTGGATTTCTTTCTTTCATTCCAGCTAATTTCCTCATGTGGTTAAAGCGGTTAAGAATGTGGCAGGCTTTAATGTGGAAACAACATTCAAAACACTAAAATTAGGTCACAACCTCAAGAAAATCGCTACTATTATGGACTGTGAGGGAAGGATCTCAGGTGATGACGATGTCATTCACAATACATTTGTCAAAGACTTGTAAATGTATTGTCATGCTGGCTTTTTTAACCATGTTTGTTCATGTGTTATATGAAATTGCACTGCCCCCTTTCAAATAAACCAATCTAATCTAATCTAATGCGTCATTCACAACATCTGTGACACTAAATGGAGTGAATGCGTTTCCTCCCAGGCCCTCAGAAATTTGAGCGAGACAAAATGGAATGTTCCACAGCTTCTTCCCTTCACTGAAGATGTGAAGACAATGCACCAGTATCTTGATGCCCAAAGACAGGAGTACCAAAAAAAAGACCCTAATATGAAGAACTGGGGAGAACTTGCGAAAGCTACACTTTGCCGTAGCAGAGCAGGAGAAGCTACTTAATACTCTCACTTTGAAGGAAACCTCATCTGCTCATCCAGATGTGGAGCTTGCATTATCTGACCTTGAGCAAAAGCTTTGCAAGCATTTTCAGAGAATTGAAATAAAAGGCAAACGAGGACGAAAAGTCCCCACTCTGCTCACACCTGACATGCAGGCGGATGCATACTTATGTTCCCCGGGTCCTATGTTCCCCTGGTGCAATTGTTTTTTACTGTAGGTGAGTTGGTACTTCAACCAATCACAAGTCATGAGAGTGAAACGTCATACATATATCAAGCAGCTTAACCCTGACCCTGCCCTAGCCACTAACCTTAAGGACAGTGGGCTGGTGCCTAATATTAATCAATAGAAGTGGGGGAACATAGGTACTGGAGAACATAGGGCTGACCCCCATGCAGGCACCAATGCTCGCCTACAACCTACAATAGCACTCTCATCTTTGTTTGTTTGTCTCATTTGTAAAGCATCTTTGAGTTCCTTGAAAAGCGCTATATAAGACTTATGTATTATTATTATTATTATTATGATGATTAATGGAGTTTACTTGTCAACACCTGCCGTGACTGTGGTGTGCTTGATGAGAATATATTCTTTTTTTGGAAGACCACAAGTTCTCAGCTACTTCAGAGGAACAGATGTTATTCGTCAGATTGCTCGTAGTTATGGGGCAAAAAACCCCAAAAGCATTATTGTCCGCTAAACTGAGGAAGCACGTGGCCACAATGTCCAAGGTCCTGAACCTAAAGGACAACGAAGTGGACGACCTAGCAGACTTCCTGACATAAGAGCACATTGTCAATATTGAAATATATACAAGTAAAGTGAAAGTCAAAAAAAACTCTGCAAACTTACTTAAATCAAGTGAAGTAACTGTGGTTAGAACTAGGGATGGGTATCGTTAAGGATTTATCGATACTACTACTCTTATCGATACTCCTTATCGATCCGGTACTTTAACGGTACTCTTATCGGTACTTTAATAGAAAAATATACTGTATATAGGTAGATTGAGACTACCGTATACGTAGGCATTAATCCTTGGTCTATATTATTTATTTATTACTCTACATTTCATTTCCACTTTGCGCATACACTTAATATATGAGAGTTAAAATACTTCACCTACGTCGCTTTTTTTTTTTTAAATCATTATTGTTGTCTAGTAAATCAAGGCTGTTGGTTAGATTTGGCTGTAGCTCTGGGGACTGAGTCCAAATGAAAACTTAGTGCAGTAAAATAATGAACTGTTCAGCCTCTCAGCTTGTGTCCAGTGGGGTCGACACCGGCTTGCGCTGACGTGCACGTGGGAGCGCGCACGCATGTGCACGTACACGCCACTCTGTACGCCGTTAGTGGGCAAATAGACTTCACCCGAAACTCTTTAGTTTGGGCATTTGTGAAAGAAGAAAAGTGCGAGTTGCTTGTCTGTCTGTTCAATACGAAGTCGTTACGTTGAGCTTTTTTACCGCGGGTTAGCGGTAGCAGCTCGTAACACCGCGTGTCTTTCCCGCGCGCACCTGTCTCACTGCACACGGCTGCAGTGCAGAGGGGAGACAGGGATTAACGTGAACCTGGCCCCCCATCATACTCAAAATTTTATAAAAAATATGTCAGTCGTTTGTGCTACGTTTGTGCTGTTTTGTGCTGTAAAAATTTTTGTTTGTGCTGTTATCGTTTTTGAGATATTAATGATTGTTTTATTGGTCAGATCTAAGGTCACCCTGCTCGTTATAAAGCTCCAAAACGGGTTAAAATGGTGTCAATCGCTTCCTCTACATCTGTGCTGTTTTGTGCTGTAAAGATTTCCGTTTGTGCTGGTTCGGTTTTTAAACTATTACAAACTTTAGAGCCTTCAGGCGTCCATGCTCGTCCTCATCTGAAGCGCGCACACGTGTCGGGAGTGCACGACAACACACGCTGCATGCAAAAAACAATCATTAATATCTCAAAAACGATAACAGCACAAACAAAACTTTTTACAGCACAAAACAGCACAAACGTAGCACAAACGATTGACATATTTTTTATACAATTTTGAGTATGATGGGGGGCCAGGTTCACGTTAATGAGACAGGGCAGTGGCAGAGCGGGGATGGGCCGACACCGTGCGCTCTCGTGTGGGGTAGCGGGGATGAACAGATCCGATGCAGCGAACGCATCCATGAGGGCAGAGTGATTATTTGTGCGCAGCAGCCCCGTTAAGAAGACCGTTAAGGCTGGAGCTTATCGGTCTGGGTGGACCGACACACGTGGCCCCGGGGCCGTTATGATACCGGGGTTCGGTACCCATCCCTAGTTAGAACTAAGAGAGCCCCATCATCATCATCATCATCATCATCATCGTCAGTGAGAGCGGCGAGCAGCTGACCACAAAACGTTCCCAATTTGTGGCGCATAAATGTTTCAGACGTGAACTCCCTCTGCTGAGAGAGTGGCCCGCGGGAGGAGTCAGACTTCCACCAAATCAAACACGCTGGAACCAACGGATCAACCACGAAACCATGGCAAGTTTTTATCCCCCCCGAGCTACTTTTAAGACACAACTACAGCAGGAGAAGCTTATGCTGTGACAATACTTACTGTAAGGCGAGACACTGCAGGTGCATGGGGGAAAAAAATAATTCAGAGAATTTGAAACTTTGGCTGAACGTTACTGATATAAATCGGAGAAATAAACATGTATTGCAAGTTTTCTGTCGTTTTCTGTTTTCATATCAAAGTTTATTTCTATAGCACTATACAACAACACTTGGCATACCAATATGCTTTACATAAAAACACAGGGAAAAAACATGATATAAGATAGCTGCTAAAGATAATATAAGACAGCTAATAAAGTGGAGAGTTGTTAAAGAGTGAAAAGCTCATTTGGAGAAAACGGCCCTAAAGTTGAGTAACTTTGTGTCTCCTGTCTTCAACCGCTCCTGTCTCCCACGAAGGAAATGACCATATTTGGATAACAGCGGCATCTCTACACGTGGATATCAAACATGTCAGTATCGGTCAGTGTGGTCCAGAAAGTTGCTCGCACGCTGTACTGTTTATGTCATAGGTTAAAAGGCCAATGGGAGCCTAAGCGGTGATGCAATCAATAAAACAATACACGGGTTAAAAAGGAATTAAACAGTTTATTTCTGGCCAGTATAAAAGTCCGGATAAAACATTTAATAAAAAGGCTACAAATTCTAAAGGAGAGTCTAAAAGCGGTAAAACCCTGTTGAAGGCCCAGACCAGGCCACGACCGCGCTTCCATCTGGGGGTACGCCTCCGCCGGTCCAGCGCGTGCCTCTCCACCGGTGGGTCCTGCTGGCTCCACCGCTGGGTCCTGATGGCTCCACCGCGTCCGCTGTCGGTGTGCCTCAGCTGGCTTTCTCCCTCCTCCGCGCACCACCTCCCTCTGTTCTGTGCTGTCCTGTGTGCACGCTCCTCAGCCTTTAGGCCCTCTGTCCAATCAACGTGCAGGTGCGTCTCCTCAGCATGGGCGGGGCTGCCAGGGCAACGAGCCATGGGTAAAATCAGTTTAAAACCATGCATTAAAACTAGAGTAAAACAGACTAAAAACACATAAAACGGTCCCCTCGTGCCCATGACATTTATCTGACGAGGGAAGATTAGGAAAAACGGCAAATGCACTTGGTTTGTCACGGCAGGTTGCCTCAAAATGATTAGGCAGGTACTGTATGTAAAGATATGACGGACAAGACCTCAAACCCAGATGTTAAAGGAAGTGTGTTGGTGGGCCGAAACAGGAAGCAGCGAACGCCTCGCACAGTCCACGGTCTATAAGCGGCAGACAACCCGCCTGGAGGAGCCGGCGGAGCTGAGAATGAGCCGCAGAGAGGCTGGCACGGCGCACCACGGGGCCCTCAGCACGGGGCCGGTGTGTGTAAACAAAGCCCTAATGACTGCTCTGTGTGTGCTCAGAACTTAGAATAGTGAAAAATATTAAATGTAGAGATATCAATTTGAAACGTTTGCTGAACATTACTTATATAAGTATGAGACGAAAATGTATTGCAAGTTTTCTGTCATTTTATGTTTTTGTATAAAAATAAGACATTTTTGTGCATAAAATGACCAAAATTGCCTATATGTTTACGAAGTGTCTACGATGCCGTCGGACGGTTCCCGCAACTCCCCGGTTATTTTGCCGTCACATATGTTTGATATGGACGTATATAACGCGCCAATCCGATACTATTTGATACCCGTGATTATAAACTCCACTGTCCTTAAGGTTAGGGCTAAGGTAAGGTTAGGGTTAGTTTGTAAACTTCACTATCCTTAAGGTTAGGGCTAAGGTAAGGTTAGTTGTAAACTCACTATCCTTAAGGTTAGGGCTAAGGTAAGGTTAGGGTTAGTTTGTAAACTCCACTATCCTTAAGGTTAGGGCTAAGGTAAGGTTAGGGTTAGTTTGTAAACTCCACTATCCTTAAGGTTAGGGCTAAGGTAAGGTTAGGGTTAGTTTGTAAACTCCACTATCCTTAAGGTTAGGGCTAAGGTAAGGTTAGGGTTAGTTTGTAAACTTCACTATCCTTAAGGTTAGGGCTAAGGTAAGGTTAGGGTTAGTTTGTAAACTCCACTATCCTTAAGGTTAGGGTTAAGGTAAGGTTAGTTTGTAAACTCCACTATCCTTAAGGTTAGGGCTAAGGTAAGGTTAGGGTTAGTTTGTAAACTCCACTATCCTTAAGGTTAGGGTTAAGGTAAGGTTAGCTTGTAAACTCCACTATCCTTAAGGTTAGGGCTATGGTAAGGTTAGGGTTAGTTTGTAAACTCCACTATCCTTAAGGTTAGGGCTAAGGTAAGGTTAGGGTTAGCTTGTAAACTCCACTATCCTTAAGGTTAGGGCTAAGGTAAGGTTAGGGTTAGCTTGTAAACTCCACTATCCTTAAGGTTAGGGCTAAGGTAAGGTTAGGGTTAGCTTGTAAACTCCACTATCCTTAAGGTTAGGGCTAAGGTAAGGTTAGGGTTAGCTTGTAAACTCCACTATCCTTAAGGTTAGGGCTAAGGTAAGGTTAGGGTTAGCTTGTAAACTCCACTATCCTTAAGGTTAGGGCTAAGGTAAGGTTAGGGTTAGTTTGTAAACTCCACTATCCTTAAGGTTAGGGCTAAGGTAAGGTTAGGGTTAGCTTGTAAAGTCCACTATCCTTAAGGTTAGGGCTAAGGTAAGGTTAGGGTTAGCTTGTAAACTCCGCGTCGGAATGGCGGGGTATCATAAGGAGACGGCAAAATAGCAAAAAGAGTTTGTAGCCGTCGGACGGTTCTATAGACACTGCCATATTTTCACCGACAAAATCTAAATAATGGATAGATCCAGATTCAAATGTATGGTTTTATTTAATAAACTAATCATAAGGGAAAAAAATCTGTAAAAACTCAAATTTTAACGCAATTGTTTTTTGTGTGTTCAAAACGGAATAAATCAGACTACTGATCAGATATTAAAAATTCTTAAAAAAACACAAAGAAGGTCTGGAGTCTGTAGGAGCTAATAAAGTGGCCATCTCATTGCATGAGTGGGGCAAAAAAACGTATTTAAAAAGGTGCATTATGCAACTTTTTATGCGTGAAAAAATGTTGATATTTGTGCATATTTGACCTTGTCCTGACCAATCGGCTGTATGAGTGGTCAACATGGCGCCTTTACTTTCCATCACGTCGGCCTCTACAATGCTCCAGGATCAATTGTTTTGTAGGCTTTTCTGGTGAAAGGGTCTGTCAGCCGTGAAAACCTTCCAAACAATTGATCCTGGAGCGTCCTAGAGACCACTGTGATGGAAAGTAAAGGCGCCATGCTGACCACTCATATAGCCGCTGGGTCACTACAAGGTCAAATACACACAAATATAAACCTTTTTTCTTCGCCTAAAAAGTTGCATAATGCACCTTTAAAAGAAAACCAGCTCTAAAGTTTTGTACCAAGTGCGCATGCGCGGCACATTTGCTCGGTCACATGTTTGCTCAGTCGCAGGTCTCCTTTGGGCTGCAGATGGAGCCAGTGAAACCTAAACGTACAGTAGAGTTTGGTGTCGATATCTCAACTGGTTAGAGTCATAACACATTCACTGTTGTACCACCCGCTCGCTCACCCGCCAGAGTTCAAATGTCTGACCGTTAGTGTTGTGGTGTGAGACGGAAAAAGAGACCCAAATGCAAAAAAGCCTAAAAGTAAGCAGGCAAAAGCAAATTTAATGGAACGTCCAAGTACAAATGCAGGCAAAAATCACCAAAACCGGGCAAAAGAAACTTACAAGCTGGCACAGGACCAGAACCGGAGACACACAAAGGCACAGACACACGAAACACCAACAAACAGGAAACAATGAACCAACAAGGACAAGGGACAACACAGGGGTCTAAATACAGCAGGAACAGGGAACAGGTGAAACACATTAGGGCGGGGCAGCAAAGCAAAACCACAGGCGGCACGGTAGTACAGCGGTTAGCGCTCGTGCTTCACAGCTAGTAGGTCCCGGGTTCGATTCCCGCCTGGACAGGGCCTTTCTGTGTGGAGTTTGCATGTTCTCCCCGTGTCTGTGTAGGTTTCCTCCGGGTACTCCGGTTTCCCCTACCACTAATAACATGTACAATAGGCCAGGATGAATGTGAGTGTGTTTGAGAGTGCGCATGGGGGACAACGGATGGAAATTAGCCCAAGGCTACAATCCGGTGGGGCTTGTTTACATGCATGAGACCCATGTATGTTCATTAACATGCACTGTCCCGACCAAATAAACCAATAAATAAATAAAATAAAAGACAGAACAGACATGTCAAAATAAAACACACAAGAACACTAAACACAACCAAGGGGGAACTGAACAAAACAGACGGAACTATAACATTTAGACCAGGGGTGCCCGCGGGCAAAATTTGGGCATTCATTCTCAATGGTAAATATGGATGCAGTACACTTTTTGGCCACCATCGTCAAATTGGGGGCGCTGTTTCACTCCTTTCACAAAGTTAAGGAAACACTGTTGTGGTGTCTTTATCAATCACAGAGCGTTGTAGCATCAACTTTACCAGTTTTCCAACTTTTATTGCACAGGTCGTTGACATCAACAAAGGTGCTTGTTAAAAAAAAATGATGCTGAACCGACACTTTCAAAATGATCTAATGTGGCATTTTCTTGAAGTTAACAAATGAATGAGGGGAAGTCACTGTAGGTGCTATAGATACAGGTGGTGTTGTTGTTGTTTACATTTTGTACTATATTGCTGCAATTCTACTAAAACTATGCGTTTGCCGCAGTTAACATTTGTTTTAATGTAGCATGTTATTTGCATAGATATAATCATATGCAAATGTTTATGCTACCGAAAAATTAAATAAAGTAACTATTATTATTTGAAGTTTATATGTGTTTCACGCTTGACATCGCCGTGTTTGGCCCGCGACCCACAAGCACTTTTTAATTTTGGCCCTCGGAGACAAAAGTTTGGGCACCCCCGATTTAGACTGTCTTTTTAATCGCAGTCGCACACCTACTCTGTGCCCTGCAGTCTACAGACGGTGAGGAAGGTTCTCGGAGATGGTGGATGATGGGGATGACGGGGAGCGGCCAGTGTCTGAGCAGTGTTCTGTGTCTGTTCCGTCACTCAGCTCCAGTCCTGTCACAAACATCCAATTACTCCGTGTTCCAGCAGCAGCCGCCGCAGCCGCGCGCTCCGCCTCGAGACTTTGTTGTTCAGCGCGCACAGACCTGTTTGTTTTCAGAGAAACGCCGGAGACAGAGCGGGGAGTGGGACACAGCAGAAAAGTTCGACAGCGCAGTCTGAGGCGCTGACGCCGATCCGACGATACTGCAGTTCCGACAGATCAAGAGGTGCGAGAGAAGACTTTTGAAAACAGGCGTTCAAATCTTAAGTGGATTCTGTAATATACACACAGCCAACAGAAGGATTTAAGGCGTCATTGTTTCTCCATTCCCTCAAGAGTCGCTCAAACATTGAATAAAAGCCTAAACCCTTGACTTGAAAACGGCATCTCTTCCATTTTTACATCGTATTGCGTTAAATAGTTATTAAAGGGGGGTATTATGTAAAATCGACTTTTTCAAGCTTTATATCATGTTATTATGTCATTCCCTCATTAAACACATGCCTGGAGTGTTGCCTTGGCTCATTCACATATTTTTGAGTAATCAGTAAAAACTTGGCAGCCATTTTAGGTGTAGCTATGCCTCAGTCCTCTTAGGAACGCCCCCACCTCCTGGAGACGCCTCTGGACCTTTTGTCACCAGCCAAAGTCTCTCTTTGAGAGAGCAATTTTATTCAAGGCAGTTATTTTAATTTACTGCATATACAGACCAACAGAAGGTTATGTCATCATTGTAGTATGCTATAGACTGGTGCTATGTGATTGAAAAAAGCATAATACCCCCCCTTTAACCAACAAGGAAAATCCACTGTGAGTGTGTTTGGTTGTCCCTGTTGTTATTAATGGTGTTTTTGGTGTCACCAATAAATGCCTGATGTGTCTCTCACTATTTGGAAGTCATTGTTATTTATTTTTTTCACTAATAAATCACCTCCAGGCAGTTGGAAATTTGGTCAGGGTCCCCAAAAACAGACAAATCCTTTCTTCATTTCATTGTTTTTGAGTGAATGAAAATCTATTACAGCCATGTGACCAACGACACCAGTATGCAATATTACTACCGTTGTTTTTGGCTTGTTGTACGATGTTGGCTACGCTACACGTCCCAGTCATTTCCTATGGGGATTAGCTTGGACGCCTTCAGATAATCAGACTAAAGTAGTAGAGTAAAGATTCAGTGGTGGACAGTGAGCTCCTGTAGATCAGTGCTTCGCAACTGGGGTGCTCTCCACAAATAAGCCTGTCAAGCTAAAATTATGACAGCATTAGTCATTAATCATTAATTAAGATATTTCTATGCTTTTATAGAAGATAAAATGATGTTCTGCGACCTACCAGTTGAAAACCACTGTTGCAGATGATTACTATACTTTACCGCAGGAGATCTCTGTGTTTAGAAAGGAGAAGAGGGGGTTTGTCTTGAAGCTAAAGGCTAACATGCTATAAATAACTAGATAAACATAAATAACATTACACCTATAGGCAAGACATCGTTTGTCTGCAGATTTGTTCACTGTGTAATGATGTCAATTTGTAAAACTAGGAATCTATAAACTACTACTACTACTACTACCACCGACAGACACCCCATTTTCCAGGCTCATACGTCAACAGATTTGAAAGTTTTATTTATTTCAGACGGATCATTTCATATCTAATCCTTGTCTGATTTTTTTTCTTTATTTTTTTTAATTTAACTAATAAATGTTTTTAACTACATAGAAATGTAATCTAATGAAAGAAATATTTAAATGTTTTAATTAAGCCCAAACACACTAGAGCAGTAGTGCACTGAAAGAAATTATCAGTGGTCTTTACTAGAAAAAACCTTGGAAACCCGACACCTTGTCATAGTCAAGCTAATTTGGCTAATTATTTAAAAGTATTGGTATCTAATTTTAACTACAAGTTTCATAATTCAACATGATTAAAATCTCAAAACTAACATTTCATGTTAAATCGCTCTTTAATGTCTGACTGACCACTGATCTGTGGACCACTGAAGTGTGGACACCCCTGCACTAGAGCTTTACAACTCCCCGCTGTTCCTGAAGCCACCTTTTCAAATGCAAAGCTCCGCTAACATATGCACATAACACATAATGAGCAGGCGAAAGCTTCAGTTAGCATTAGCATTAGCATTAGCCCCACAGTGAGTATCACTCAGCCTCTGCAGGAGCCACCTGTGCCTTTGGTGAAATGCTCTTCCACATTTAAATTGGCCAAACTTGAGCAGACCCAGGGCAGGCCCCCCTGCGGCTTCGTCAGGAAGCTCCGCCCACAGGCAATGCATTTAGGCCAGACACTTCAGGAGAGCATTTTAATATAGAGATCTCAGTTTGGATTTGCTGTAGATTACTGACGTACACATATATACATACAAGTTATCTTTCCTTTCATGTAAATGTTTTATATCATAATCGTCCATTTTCTGTGACCAAATAATGTAAATAATGGACAGAGCCAGGTTTAAATGTGTGTTTTTTGTTTGTTGACATATTAGTTACAAAGATTTGTTCAGGGATTATGGATATCTTTTAGTTTTTTGAAGCTAGTTTTTTTGTGTGGAAGAATTAGGGTTGTAAAAATCTGGACATTTTCCATAGGAATTAACAGGAATTTATGGGAATCAACAGGGAGTTGAGAAAAGAGGTGCAACACACACCCAAAGTTGTCTCAGAGGTGCAGATGTTGAGGAAAATCTTCAGAAATAAAAAAAGCAGCATCGCGCGCTCTAGTAGCCGATGTCAAATATGAATTAATCAAAGATAACGTTTCGGCATTGCCTTGAACAACTGTGGTACAGAAAGAACCTTCTTCGAACATGGATGTAGATAGTTTTTAGCTTAATCTGATTAGACTAAAAACAATTAATATGAAGTGAATGAATGACGCGGGAAATTGTAAAAGCGACTTTGAGCGTCTGGAAAAGCGCCTTATACGACTTATTATTATGATTAGCAATAAGACCTGCTGTGCACTGAAGGCAATTTAGAATGATCAGTATCAGTGACCAATATGCAGGATTACTCCAACACAAAAGTCACTGAAGGCCTGTGTTTTTCATTAGGAAATCAAATCCAGAACAATGCAATCTGACAAAAGAAGTGAACAGAGAGTTTAAATGATCCGGCAGCAGCAGTGGAGCCTGTGTGCTGTGAGCTAACAGCCTGTTACTGGGGCGGCATGCTAATGGTCCGGCCTGGCGGTGGGTGGCAGATGCTCGCGTGCCTTCACAAAGAGCCTCTGCCCTGCCCCCCTCCCTCCCATTCGGACTCACATTTCGTCGCCCTCAATCACAGCCCCACACGCGCTCTCATTTAGGAAACTATCTCTCTATGAAAGCCCAGATATGTTCATTCCTCCATAATCAGGAACAAAGACAAAGTTGGGTTAAAGGTGTTTGTTGTCAGATCCACATGGGCCCGTTTTTGGCTAAGTAGTGTAGTTTTACCAATAAATGCAAGTGGAAACGTTTTAAAAGAGTTATCTTTCAGTGGAACTCCATCAGACACCTCAGCGTTTTGATATTTGACTTTCACTACGGATACGCCGGAGTAAAATAATGAAACACATGCTCGCTGGTCTGCAAGGGACCAGTTTGTGTCTTCAGTGATCGGAATGAGAGATTACTGCTTATGAGTTGAGGTACCAGAGACGGTGTGGATGGTTACTGAACCCATGATCGTTGGTTTACAACGCCAACAACTCTGAAGAGATCTTTGAGGGGTAAAAGGAGAAGAAGACCCTTTTAGGTACTTATCAGGTACCTTTTATTTAAATCCATAAGGCAGGGGTTTCTCTTTTACAACATAAAAACAGCAGAGAGTGATTCAATCTTCAGACTTCATTGCAGACACAAAGGATTTAGTTTCCTCTCCTGCTTTTACCTAGACTGAGCCATTTGTGTTCAATGTGTTCAGAGAAAATGCTTGAAAGACATGTGCGAGCTGTTTCACCAAAAAGCAGGTTCATCGAGCTCCTGTAAAAATGCAGAAACTCTGCTTGGAACAGGTCCTCTTGAAGACCCCCGGCTTGAAGTCTATGTAAGGGATTGTCTGAGTCCCTTCCCCCCAAGCGCCGCGTGCCTCCGGTGGATCAGCAGGTTTTCGGAGGATGTCTGCTGCCTGCCTTTGTGGGGAGCGACCCGGAGAGGGCCTGTGGGGGGCTGGGTCCGACCCCCTGTCCGTCCTCCTGTCCACCTGCTGGCTGCCTTTGTCACCCCACACTCCTGCTTCATTTCAATGACAAAGTCAGCGAGCCTCTGGCCAGGCACCCCCCTCCCCAATTCTTTTTCAGTGATTTTATGGTCCCTTAGGGCAGAGAGGGTCCATCCCCCTTCCACAATCACCCCAAACCCAGGCACCACTGACCATCTGAGCAAGCACTTAGGAAATTAGACCCAAGTGCAAACACCGAAGTCCAACATAGTAGTGGGAGTCGAAGCAGTAGTCGTAAGGCTGTATCTAAAGAGTCGCCAGCCGTGACAAGGGGAATCCAAATGTTGCAGTTAGGAGGCAGTGAGGAAAGGAGATGTGATGCTTCAGCATAGGAACATCGGGATGTTCCTCATCAGCCCAGAAGGAGCTGAGACCAATCCCACAAGCCCTTTAAGAATCAGCTGCTGGCGACTTAACTTCCTGGTTGTTCCCTCTGCTGAGTTCGGAAGGTTCAGATTGTCCAGACACAGAAGGAGCAGCTGAAGCTCCTGTTCCAACTGCAACAGGTTCCTCAAGGTCGACCTCATGACACAGGCCACAAAGGTTAAGGAACAGTAGGGAGGAGAAGGAGGAAAGAGCTATTTTGCCCCTTTTTAGATTCAGCCGTAGTAGCTTCTCTCACCGATATAGGCAAGAACACCATGTAGGCATAAGTCAAGATGGTGCACTGCAGGGCTGACGAAAAGAAGTAAGCGGAATCAGCCAGAAAGGGAAGTGAACATGTCTCCCAATTCTGCCACGCGGACTGCTTCCAAACACTTTAAATGAACAAAGGGACGATTGAGATACCTGGGATAGATCATGACGACGAGGGTGAACCTCAACGAGAGATGGACCAGAATATTTCTGACTCCTGAAGACGAGCGGCTGAACTTGCGACAACTGAGTAGAAACTAGATATAAAAGCAGTAAATCTTATTTCATTCTTGAAGCACTGTAGGTCCGTCCCACAGAGCCTCAGTGAAGTTTTGTAGGTGCATCAGTTAAAGGGTCTGAACGCCAAGTCCAGCAGTACCTGGTCATTTCTCCGATTTCTCCATCTGGTCGCTCCCTTCCTAAAAACCTCACACCTGTGTACCCACCACACAAACAACAGCCCGCCGGAATCATCTATGAGCTAGAAACTTAGATTTTTCACACAGTGGTGAATGTTAAGATGTTTAGCTCGTTTTCTCCATTAACATCTAAATTCTAATGTCAGAGCATGAAAAAGAGCAAACTCCCCCTTTACGATGCTTATTTTTTGACGTTTTGTTGCTCGCGAGACAGAGACAGGAAGTAACTACAACATGGCGGCATTCCCACGCGTATTCATTCACAAATATTGAAATACTTTATATCCACATGAACTGCGGAAGGTGACCGAGATACAGACACTGCAATCCAAATATGAAATAAACACGCGCACGTGCAGACGTTACAAAACTTTAGGACCGTTTTCTCCAAATGAGATTTTCACTTTTTGAAGTTTTTTTTTTCAGAAGGATTTTTTTTACCATCTCTGAAAATATTAGCAATTTTGAAAACATAAAATTCCTCAAATTGATATCTCCAATATATATATTTTCCCCTATTCACCTGCAGCGTTTCGCCTTTAAAATGTGCATACACATATGTAAAAAAAAACATTTTAAAAAGCTGGTTAAAAGCTCTGTAAAGTGTGCCTAATCAGAGTATGAGTCTTCGAAGCGGTCCTCATCCCTCTCCGCTGCATATTCAGCTCAGTCCGGGGCACTTCTCTCTTATCTTAGTCCCTGTAATTCGCCTACGACAACTTGAGTCGGTGTAAGTCCGTCAGTCGGATGCTGCTGCTCTTAACTCCGCCGGATTAGGCCCAGGCGCGTCAGCTTATCCAGGGAGAGGGACACCGGCCCTGCCCACTGACGAGCTCCTCCGCTGGGCTGTGGGAGTCGACCTTGGACCTGGAAAAGGTGTTACACTGCACTTTGTTCAGGGTTTTTCCGAATATTTGCGGAGTAAGCCCCAGATTCCACTGCACACATTTGTATTGTTTTCTAATAAACCACATTTCACAAGGTTTGATTTAAAGAACAGTGGATGTGTCATCATCTATCATCATCTATGCCTGGGTAACAGAACTGTTCTCTTCCTTGCGGAGGAGACAAAGCTGTAGAAGTGAAATGTTTGACAGGAGTTTTCCACTTCCAGTTTGTCCCGAACCAACTGTTATTCAGCTTTTACTTGGGAGTTTTCTTTCACAAACCCGTTGTGGCTGTGCATGCTCAGCTCCAGCTCCTGAGGACTCTTCAGCCCAGGTCTGCAGTGGAGCCGGGCTGAGCGGAGACACAAGCGGGGGAAAACAAGCCAAACATGTTCCGTAACTTCCCTAAGGACTGGTTTGGACACGTCCCCACCAACGTTGGCCTGGCAGGGTCAGTCCCCACCAATATTTCACACCTTTTCCTTTTCTGAGCATTTGCATTTACAGCAGTAACTCGAGCGGCAGCGGCTGGGCAGAGTCTGTAGCGTCTTCCAGCCAAATGTGATGATGCGCCAATGTTTTGAAGTCCCGCTGGTCCCACTGTGATGTGACAATTTAAACCTGGCTCAATCCATGATTTATTTAACCTCTTAACCCGTATCTGAACCGAGCACATTTATTTCAGTTTGGCTTTACCCAAATCTAAAAGACAAAAACATGGCAAACGAAGCGACGATAGAGTGACAAAAATGTGCGACGAAAACGCAAATGACAAAAAGACATGGAAAAAGTGCCTACAAAGCCAAATAAAGAGCAACAGAGAACAGACGGAAAAGTGATTGATTGATTGTTTTTTTGAGGTTTTCTGGAAGGTTTTCACTGCTGATGGGACCATCTCCATGGTTACGCTTACATTCCATTCAGAAAACCCACCAGAAACTCTCTTTCTCAGTTCCATAACGCAGTGTGTCTCGCTCTGGTCGGCGTTAGGCTCCTCTCCCGCTCGTAGCTGTCGCGGCGGAGGGCGTTAGCGTGCGGAGACGCTTTGGCAGCACATGTGACGCTCCTCTCTGGGCTCCTAATGAGTTAAATAAAGCTACCACTGTCCCACAGCTGTGCACCCCCCCACCCCCCACCCCCCATACACACAACACTCGCATGACACGGTCTGCGGCGGCATGTGGAGCGGAGCCAGGCGTCCGGAGACACTCGGAATGCTTTTGGAAAAGGATCTGAGAGCAATGTTTTATGTGCACTTTCTAAACATTCACATTCGAGAGAAGCGCTTACACTAAAGCGAGAATCCTTTGAGAACATGTTTGCAGAGCTCGTAAAGTGCACATGACAGGTTTGAATGCTTTTCTAAATGGATGACATCTGTTGTAAGTCATAATTATCATTTTATGTCAGTGAAGCGGCAAATTATGAAAGAAATGTTGGGAAGAAATGTTATTTTTATTTGATTTTTTTTAAGCTACTGACAGGAAGTGACATAAATAGAGGATAAATACAGAGGGCATCTCTCTTTGAAGTAGCTGCCTTGAGTTTGCAGCAACTTTCTATAATTACTCCAAAACTACTTTAACAAATGCTGGATGAATATAGTTTTCTACCCAACAAAGATACAAAGACATGGAGAGGAGCAAAGTGGTTCAACAGCCCGTAAAAACATCAATAACAGAGAATGCTAACGTGAGTTGGCATCATGCTACATGGTAACGCTAGCTATGACTGCCGTTTTTTCGCTTCTACTGAACAATCTGCTGTTTAAAAACATCCATATGAACCCCATTAAGACTTGACTTTATTTGTGTGTGATAAATGAGTGTATATTCCCCAGAAAACAGCTACAAAAGAGTGAAAAATGGTGTTTCCAAAAACATACTTCCTTCACCCTTTGTATGACGCGATGCCGTCTGTATCTATAGCAGTTTAACTCACTTTTTTCCCATAGTGTTCGGAAAAATCACGTTACCATGGGGATCCGCCATGTTTGTCCGTGTTAGCATACATTTTCCATAGACTAACATTAGCTAAAATCAGTATAAAAAGTGGAGATAAAAGCCATAAAACAACTGGGTGCCTACCTATGTTCCCCGGGTCCTATGTTCCCCGGGTGCGATTTTTTTTTTCCATTGGTGAGTTGGTATTTCAACCAATCACAAGTCATGAGAGTGAAACCTCATACATATATCAATAAGCTTAACCCTGACCCTGCCCTAACCACTAACCTGTGCTAACCATGTGCTAATTTTCAACACCTGTCCATAGGGGGCTTTTAGGTTACAAAGACAAAACACATTATGAAACAAGATTACAATAAAACACATTATTAAACAAGATAAGGCACATTTTACACATGGGAACAAGTTTGGCCCGATTTGAGCCACTGTTTAAGCTCTCTGGTAAAGATAGTTTATTATTGCTGCAAATCCCATGATGCTTAGCGATATGACATCACATTTGGCACGGCAACAGTTTAAAATTGTTTGCCTCTATCTATGTCACTTCCTGCCAGTGTCCAATAAGGAAGTGAAACTATAAACATCACAAAAAATTATCAAACTAAACAAAGCTGGGTAAAATGGTTAGCAAAATCTGAAATTTAATTATCTTAAGAATGTTTTAGCAAAAATTGTGTCTAATGTGTTGTACACTAAAAGGGTTAGCTGCTTTGTACAGAACAAGACCTAACAGATGTTGTTCGCTGACGATAACGTATACCCTAACAATCACAGTGTTAGTGTAAGTGCACAAAGCTTACGTTCATAGTTTGGCTTTTGCTGCTTCTTTCCTCTAGTTTTTGCCTTACTGGCACTTCTGAATCATTTCATAAACCCCATCAAACGGCAGTAATTGTCCACAGTGTTCTCATCGCAATGTTGTTGTGCAATGTGCAATGTGCTCATGTGACACCACGACACTGAAGTCTATAGTTTAGACTTGAGGTGGGCAGCGATGTATCTATGGTAACTGTCAAAATGCTGATTTTTAGACTTGGTTTATGGTTGATATGTTGGTAAATCGTGGGCCTTACTACATGGAACTTCTCTGTGGTACAAATGAAATATGGTCCCTTAAGTTTCCTCATAAAGATGTCTAAAAGTAGTGACAATACTGAAAAATACGTGTGCGATTTTGGTCAGCCGATAAGGCCTTGAGCCACATTATTTATATAAGGCAGGTTTGAGGATCCAGTAACCACCAAATAATAATAATCCGCTATTTCCTTTGCAACTATTCCTCAACTCTGAGTTTCTGCTCAGTTTAATACATTTTAAATTGTTGTATTTGCGTGTAGGAAGTGTCCAGCGCCTCCGTGGGTCCTCTCTCTGTCCGAGTTTCGTCCTCTGCCACTGGATCTTTATTTAGCGATAGGCTAACAGGAGTCACTGCTGTTGAACCAGAGACGAAGCTCACTGTCGATGTGTGAAATAAACGGGTATTAGTCCCTTGGTCTGTCTGGAGGGGCTAAAAGATGAAGACCAATCAGTTGGGGGTTGAGATGAAAATACTCTCAGCTCTTACAAAAAAGAATGAAATGTTTTTGAGTCTTGGTAGGAGTCTAGAGAAAATGTAAACTCCTCTCCTGACCTGGGAATCAAACCTGACTCTTTATATCTGCAACACGGCCCACTATCTATATTTATCCAAAGTCAACATGCGATGTCATCTGACCCTCTGTCTGTGAGCATATGCAGATTGTGGCGATCTGTGGGCCCCGCCGTGGTCCCTGGAGTGGTCCCCCTGCGCGCCGGGGGGCCCCGTCTATGTGTTTGCTCAGGGGCAGATGGCGGCAAGCGCGCAGCCTCTTCCCACGGCTCGCTCCGGAATGTGCAGGGTCCATGAAATCCCTCGCACGGAGCTCATCGGCACTCCCCCAGCGAAAGCCGGGCAGTGGAGTTTTTACAGGG
>VHKM01000357.1:0-124869 GCA_007210695.1 Neogobius melanostomus
AGAGAGATTACATTGTTGTAAGTCATAATTATCATTTTATGTCAGTGAAGCGGCAAATTATGAAAGAAATGTTGGGAAGAAATGTTATTTTTATTTGATTTTTTTTAAGCTACTGACAGGAAGTGACATAAATAGAGGATAAATACAGAGGGCATCTCTGTTTGAAGTAGCTGACTGGAGTTTGCAGCAACTTTCTATAATTACTCCAAAACTACTTTAACAAATGCTGAATGAATATAGTTTTCTACCCAACAAAGATACAAAGACATGGAGAGGAGCAAAGTGGTTCAACAGCCCGTAAAAACATCAATAACAGAGAATGCTAACGTGAGTTGGCATCATGCTACATGGTAACGCTAGCTATGACTGCCGTTTTTTCGCTTCTACTGAACAATCTGCTGTTTAAAAACATCCATATGAACCCCATTAAGACTTGACTTTATTTGTGTGTGATAAATGAGTGTATATTCCCCAGAAAACAGCTACAAAAGAGTGAAAAATGGTGTTTCCAAAAACATACTTCCTTCACCCTTTGTATGACGCGATGCCGTCTGTATCTATAGCAGTTTAACTCACTTTTTTCCCATAGTGTTCGGAAAAATCACGTTACCATGGGGATCCGCCATGTTTGTCCGTGTTAGCATACATTTTCCATAGACTAACGTTAGCTAAAATCAGTATAAAAAGTGTAGATAAAAGCCATAAAACAACTGGGTGCCTACCTATGTTCCCCGGGTCCTATGTTCCCCGGGTGCGATTTTTTTTTTCCATTGGTGAGTTGGTATTTCAACCAATCACAAGTCATGAGAGTGAAACCTCATACATATATCAATAAGCTTAACCCTGACCCTGCCCTAGCCACTAACCTGTGCTAACCATGTGCTAATTTTCAACACCTGTCCATAGGGGCTTTTAGGTTACAAAGACAAAACACATTATGAAACAAGGTTACAATAAAACACATTATTAAACAAGATAAGGCACATTTTACACATGGGAACAAGTTTGGCCCGATTTGAGCCACTGTTTAAGCTCTCTGGTAAAGATAGTTTATTATTGCTGCAAATCCCATGATGCTTAGCGATATGACATCACATTTGGCACGTTAAACAGTTTAACGGTTAAAATGGTTTGCCTCTATCTATGTCACTTCCTGCCAGTGTCCAATAAGGAAGTGAAACTATAAACATCACAAAAAATTATCAAACTAAACAAAGCTGGGTAAAATGGTTAGCAAAATCTGAAATTTAATTATCTTAAGAATGTTTTAGCAAAAATTGTGTCTAATGTGTTGTACACTAAAAGGGTTAGCTGCTTTGTACAGAACAAGACCTAACAGATGTTGTTCGCTGACGATAACGTATACCCTAACAATCACAGTGTTAGTGTAAGTGCACAAAGCTTACGTTCATAGTTTGGCTTTTGCTGCTTCTTTCCTCTAGTTTTTGCCTTACTGGCACTTCTGAATCATTTCATAAACCCCATCAAACGGCAGTAATTGTCCACAGTGTTCTCATCGCAATGTTGTTGTGCAATGTGCAATGTGCTCATGTGACACCACGACACTGAAGTCTATAGTTTAGACTTGAGGTGGGCAGCGATGTATCTATGGTAACTGTCAAAATGCTGATTTTTAGACTTGGTTTATGGTTGATATGTTGGTAAATCGTGGGCCTTACTACATGGAACTTCTCTGTGGTACAAATGAAATATGGTCCCTTAAGTTTCCTCATAAAGATGTCTAAAAGTAGTGACAATACTGAAAAATACGTGTGCGATTTTGGTCAGCCGATAAGGCCTTGAGCCACATTATTTATATAAGGCAGGTTTGAGGATCCAGTAACCACCAAATAATAATAATCCGCTATTTCCTTTGCAACTATTCCTCAACTCTGAGTTTCTGCTCAGTTTAATACATTTTAAATTGTTGTATTTGCGTGTAGGAAGTGTCCAGCGCCTCCGTGGGTCCTCTCTCTGTCCGAGTTTCGTCCTCTGCCATTGGATCTTTATTTAGCGATAGGCTAACAGGAGTCACTGCTGTTGAACCAGAGACGAAGCTCACTGTCGATGTGTGAAATAAACGGGCATTCGTCCCTTGGTCTGTCTGGAGGGGCTAAAAGATGAAGACCAATCAGTTGGGGGTTGAGATGAAAATACTCTCAGCTCTTACAAAAAAGAATGAAATGTTTTTGAGTCTTGGTAGGAGTCTAGAGAAAATGTAAACTCCTCTCCTGACCTGGGAATCAAACCTGACTCTTTATATCTGCAACACGACCCACTATCTATATTTATCCAAAGTCAACACGCGATGTCATCTGACCCTCTGTCTGTGAGCATATGCAGATTGTGGCGATCTGTGGGCCCCGCCGCGGTCCCTGGAGTGGTCCCCCTGCGCGCCCGGGGGGCCCCGTCTATGTGTTTGCTCAGGGGCAGATGGCGGCGAGCGCGCAGCCTCTTCCCACGGCTCGCTCCGGAATGTGCAGGGTCCATGAAATCCCTCGCACGGAGCTCATCGGCACTCCCCCAGCGAAAGCCGGGCAGTGGAGTTTTACAGGGCTCAACAGCTGCATCAATATCGGAATTCCAACTGGCAATGAGCAAAGTCTCCAATGCTGGATCGTTTCAGGAGAAGCTAAACTAAACATCTCCGGTCTCCGTAGGGCATGTTTAGTGTGGAGATTTATTATGCAGCTATTTTCCTTCACTCAGAATGGGAAGAGTACGAAAAAAGTCCCAAATTGGTAAAAGCTGGCCAGAGGGACGCAGCGCTCTTGAAATGTCAAAACATTTTTTTGCGATGGGACCACAGAACCATCAAACGTTTCATTCCCCAACGGCGTCGTAAGAAGTGAGACGATAAGAAAAAAAGACCAAATCAAAGCGTGGAGCCATCAGGAATCCATTACGCACAAGTGCTGCCATTTTCAGCAGCTGTAACCGAAGTGAAGTGTCCAGAAGTACAAGCTATTCACTGCTCAGAGACATTATCAATGTGTGAAAAGTGGAATCCCAGCCACTATTTATGAGCAGGGCTGCCCAAACTGTTTGTCTCCGAGGGCCAAAATGAAAAAGTGCCTGTGGGTCGCGGGCCAAACACGGCGATGTCAAGCGTGAAACACGTATAACTGCGAATAATAATAGTTACTTACTTTATTTTTCAGTAGCCTATACATTTGCATTTGATTCTATCTATTCAAATAACATGCTACATTAAAACAAATGTTAACTATAGCAAAAGCCTTGTTTTAGTAGAACAAAATCAACAATTGCAGCAATATAATGCAAAATGTAAACACCAACAACACCTGTATCTACAGAACTTACAGTGAATTTACCTCATTCATTTGTTAACTCAAAGAAAATGTCACATTAGATCATTTTTAAAGTGTCAGTTCAGCATAAAGTCTTAAGTCAATTTTTATTTGATGTCAACAACCTTTGCAATAAAAGTTGGAAGACAGGGAAAGTTGATGCTACAACGCTCTGTGATAAACACCAACACACCACAACAACAGTGATTCCTTAACTTTGCTAAAGGAGAGAAACAGCGCCCCCAATTTGACGCTGGTGGCTAAAAAGTGTACTACATCCATATTTACCATTGAGAATGAATGGGACAGAGTTAGTATTAATCATACCGGCGCAAAGGTCACTCTCTGGCGGGCCAATGGAATTGTTCCGGTGGGCCAAATTTGGCACGCGGGCCCCACTTGGGCACCCCTGATCTAAAGACAAACACTTCGATCCAACTGCCTTTAGTTTTACACTGATTGGAGATTGCAAATGTGAACCATAAAATAATGATATGGCCTAAAGACTAACTTGCGTAATAAGTGTATATTGATGTAGCAATTCGAAGTATAGTGTTTTTAAATGTCTTTATTTCGAATAAGGACAGGGAACACTGGACCTATAGCATGATGTTTGATCAAACCCCCTGCTCTCTTAGGGGCCATGGCAGATGCTTCACATCCCCTCACTGCTGCTCAGGGACGCTTCAGGGCCGGGCCGGGCCGGGACGAGCGGGGAAGGGTCCAGGGGTGTTGGATTACAACTTGTATGGATTGCAATTAGCAAATCTCAAAGGCTGCAAATATTTGTGTGTGGACTGACTGACTGACATACAGTAAATATAAAGGAAAGGCATTTAATGTGTAAAATTGTTAACACATTCTGACACAGACATCAAAATAATGAACAGAGCCAGGTTTAAAGTGTTTGTTTTCATATTAGTTACAGAGGAATTTTTGAGAGGGAATACTGGATCGTGCTTAGCTTTTGAATAAGCTAGTTACTAGGGAAAAATAAATCTTTGAAAATTTGAATTTCACCTTTGTTGTTTTGTTCAAGGCTCAGTAAATCAGGTAGGGATAAGATAATAATAAAACAATATAAAAATAACCTTCAAAAACAATGAGTACAAGACTAGAAGGTTTGGAGTCTGTAGGGGCTACTAAAGTATGCAAGAGTGTAATAAAAATCACATTTTTATTTAACGGCCTAATAATATTTGATAACATATGCTGCTGGAAATGATCCCCCCGCAGACTTTTCATAAATAAATCGAAGAAGCGGCGTTCGATCCTAACATATACGGACAGTTAGCAAGGTGGCTAGTCCAGCAGACTTTTCAGAATCTGTTAGCATTCGCCTACTAAATGTACTTTCCCTATAGCCGTTAGCATAAGCCAATAAACATCGCGAATTATGAACGATCAGCTGAGTGAAATCTGAAGGTGCAAGTCATTAAAGTGTCTTAAAAATAAACATATCGCTTTATTCACGCCGTGTGCAGTAATCCTGTCCACTTTAGTCGTTCTTCTTGCACTGCTGAAGCGCTCCAGTTTGTATCTCCAGGATTTTCTGTCATTATAGCTGGAACCCAACAGCATCCTCCACATTTTCAAATACCCTAAACCCACCAATCGGACCCGCTCTGAGCAGTTCTCTGCAAAGCTGCATTCATCACGGCACCATTGGTTTTAGTAGCATGCTAGAAATGGTGGCTTGGATCTTTGTTTTTGCCCTAAACCAAATACAAAGACGCTTAACTGTAGCAAAATACTCCCCGAAAATGACATGCGTTTTGCTCCAAATGGTTCACCCCCAATGACACTTGTGGGGCAGATGACTATTGTGCTGGGGCAGATGACGACACTTGTGGGGTGGGGGGCAGATGGCGGCAGACGGCAGAGGGGTTTGCTCTTTGGTGTGATCAGAGATGGACATGATTATGCGTCAGACATGGGCAGGGGTCTGGGGAGACGTGGGGGGGTGGATGTCAGGTGTTGTTCAGCCGCCCACTCACACTTTTATACTATTTTATGAATTTTACGTACGATGAGGGAACTGTTTTGTAGTAGTAGTAGTAGTAGTAGTAGTAGTAGTAGAGAATAGAATTTAAAACAGCTCTGCTTGTGTACAAGTCTTTCATGGTCCGATTAGGTTCATTAGGTCTTCAAATTAATATGTAGCTATGTCCTATAGACAGACCTTGATGTTAGTTAAAACATCAAGGTCTGTCTATAGAACAATAGCTACAAAGTATTTCATGGTTTAGCACCAAAGTCCATCTCTGACATGTTAGAGCCGTATGAACCATCTCGGGCCCTGAGAACTTCAGGGAGGGGTCTCCTGGTGGTTCCCAGAGTCAATAATAAACACGCTGAGGCTGCGTTTCAGTTTCATGCAGCTAAAATCTGGAACAGTCTTCATGAGGATGTGAGACAGGCCTCAACTCTGACAATGTTCAAATCCAGGCTGAAAACAGCTCTTTTTACCCGTGCATATGAAAACTGAAAGTATTTTATCTGCACTCTTGCCTTTTACTGTCATTGATTAACTTTATGTTGATGTTTTATTGATTGATTTTATCTGTTTTCTTGTCATTTTTTCTGCAACTGTGAAGCACTTTGGAATTGCCTTGTGTATGAATTGTGCTCTACAAATAAACTTGCCTTGCCTAGTGGTTAAGGCCGTCAATGCTGTTCGTGGGTTCGAGTTCCTGCTCTGATAATTTGTTGATTGAATGTTGCTCTTCACCCCCTTTCACCCTGTACTGTTGTATCCAGTAAAGTCAACGGACCAAAAACATACACATTAGGCATTTTTCAAGCTTTCAGAAAACGCCTCAGGATTGACTTCATATTTTACCAAATGATGTACAGTACCTTGTACAACAAAACTGTTGCTATTTAGACAAAACATAGGCATAGACATCACTCTTTTGTTCAGAGGAAAGGGTTGGGAACGATCAAGTAGAAGTAAACAGTAGAGACCAGGGAGTAAAGGGGTATGCGATTAAAGGAACAGGTTTTTCCATACTGTGATATGTTCTTACCTGAGCTTAGACGAGTTGATGCGTACCTGTCTGGTCTTTGTGCCCGTGGAAGAGCGTGGTCGCTTCTAACTTCACCCCCATTTGGAGCCATAGGAATATGCTGGGAGAGGCCAAATGCTAACAACATCTTTGCTCGTTTTGCGTGACTGAGGGCACACAGTTCTTCCATGCTGTGATATGTTCTTAACTGAGTTTAGACGAGTTGAAACGTACCTGTCTTTGTGCATGTGCTCAGTCACGCAAAACGACCAAAGATGTTGTTCGCATTTGGCCTCTCCCAGCATATTCCTATGGCTCCAAACGGGGGGTGAACATATCTAAGTATGGAAAAACGGTGGCCTGTTCCTTTAATGTAATATTGTCAACATAAAGGTTTTGTGTTGACATGCCCAAAGCTCAAGACCTCAGTAAGAGTACTGATACTTCACAATAAGTACATGTCTGATGTGATTATGAAAACCTACTCGTCCAAACTGAAAATAAATAAATGAAAGTGAGTGATTATTCTTGCTACGTACACGTGCATAGAGAAGAGCTCCTCTCCAAACTGTGCGTCAGGCGGCGCATAAACATGTTGCTTTGTTATGAAACGTGAGTCCACAAATAAAGTGCTTCTTTCAACCATAGCTCTGCTCTGGTCGTAATCCGACCGCTGCATAGACATACTTTTTATTTGCACTTACACTGGTTGAAAGCGATGTCAAATTTCTCAAGCACGCTTTGACCTACACAAAGAAATCGACCTGATTACTGATGGAAATGATTTACACCACATGCTTCCGCTTCTTCTTCTTCCCAAATGCTTCATGTTTACTTTTTACAGTCTATTCATTTGGAAATATTAGAGATAAGTAACATTCTGACCAATTACTTTCCTCCCTTCACGTAAGTAAACACATTGTCTACACCCACAATGGGGCATAGTTTCGCTCCAGTTTGCGCTGACTTTATTTAAAAGCAGTTGTCAACGTTTTTTTGTATTCTTATTTTTTGCCCCATTTCCCAGACGATCAAACCGTACAGGATTAAAACTTGAACGCGCGGCACAAAGGAGGAGAGACGTCGGCACACGCTGCGGACCCAATCCCACACAAAGCGCGCCTGCCCGGGGTCAAATCGGGGGACTTTTTTTTTTTTTTTTTTTCTCCAATGGATCCGAATCATTCCTGCGCGCGGGGCCATTGTTGTGACACACGCTCAATTGTGGGTCTCTCTCTCTCTCCCGTGCGCCCTGCTGGCCCCGCGGTGATTCTGGCACATTTGGAGACATTTGGAGAAGGAGGGGGCTGGGTTTTTTTTCTTTCTTTCTTTCTTTTTTTTGGTAAAAGGAGACGGGAGCGGGGAGCAGGGAAGGCGGGAGTGCGACCCCTTCCCCCCTCGACACCCCCCTCTCCCTCTCTCTCTCTCTCCTGCCACGAAGCGCTGGAGAAAGCTGCCTCATTTTTTCTTCCCCGCAGACGCGCTCTCCCTCTCACTCAGCGCACGAACAGGCGGCAGCGCGGACGTGCAGACGCGCAACTCTGTCTGCCGCTTTGTTTACCCACTAAAAAGACTGCACAGCTTAGTTAGAACTCACTTATTTATTTGATTAGAGTAGTATTTATTAAGGAGTGAAACGTTTTCTCGCGTTTTTCCTTTCCTTTTCTGGTTTGTTTTTGTTTCTCGGTGGATTTACGCACGGCGGAGTGGACTGTAAAGGTTACGATGCCAGACTTGTGAGGAGATTTCCACCGTCTGGGAGCCACGCAGAGCTGGACAACATGGGCGCAACAACGAAGCGATCAAAGGGGAGATGTTTTTAACCAAGCTCCTACTCCTGGCGGCTGTTTGTTGCGGGGCGGCGCACGGGAAGACTCTCAAATACAGAGTTTACGAGGAGCAGAGAGTCGGGAGCGTGATCGCGCGGCTGAGGGAGGACGTCGCCGGGGTGCTGGCCAAACTCCCCGGGTCGCTGAGCTTTCGGTTCCGCGCCATGCAGCGCGGGAGCACGCAGTTCCTGTCCGTGCGCGAGGAGGACGGGGAGATCAGCATCGCCGCCAAGATCGACCGCGAGAAGCTGTGCGAGAAGAACCTCAACTGCACCATCGAGTTCGACGTGGTGACGCTGCCCACGGAGTACCTGCAGCTCTTCCACGTAGAGGTGGAGGTGCTGGACATCAACGACAACTCGCCGCACTTCTCCCGCGCCATCGTGCCCATCGAGATCTCGGAGAGCGCGTCGGTGGGCACGCGCATCCCGCTGGACGGGGCCGTGGACGCGGACGTGGGGGACAACGCGCTGCACACGTACGCGCTCTCCCCGAACAACTTCTTCAAGATCGAGGTGAGGACGCGCACGGACGGGGCCAAGTACGCGGAGCTGGTGGTGATGCGCGAGCTGGACCGGGAGTCCCAGCCCTCGTACCAGCTGCAGCTCACGGCCTCGGACAACGGCGTGCCCCCGAAGTCCGGCTCGACCCTGGTGAAGATCAGCGTCTCCGACTCCAACGACAACAGCCCCGCGTTCGAAGAGCAAGCCTACATCGTCAACTTGTCGGAAAGCTCGCCTCTCGGGACCCTCCTCCTCGACCTGAACGCCACGGACCCGGACGAGGGCACTAACGGCAAGATAGTCTACTCCTTCAGCAGCCACGTCTCGCCGAAGATTCTGGAAACGTTTAAAATCAATCCAGATACGGGACATATCACTCTGATTAAAAAAGTGGACTACGAGAACACCGCTTCCTACGAGTTGGACGTCCAGGCTCAGGACATGGGGCCCAACTCCATCCCGGGATTGTGCAAAATCGTGGTCAAAGTGGTGGACGTGAACGACAACAAGCCGGAGATCAACGTGAACCTGATGACCCCAGGGAAGGAGGAGGTGGCGTACATCTCGGAGAGCGCCCCCGTGGACACCTTCATCGCTCTGGTGAGGGTGGACGACAGCGACGCGGGCTGAACGGGGAGGTGGTGTGCCGGCTGCACGGCCACGGACACTTCAGGCTGCAGAAGACCTACGAGCGGAACTACATGATCCTCACCAACGTCTCTCTGGATCGGGAGAAGAGGTCCGAGTACAGTCTGACGGTCATCGCGGAGGACCGGGGCTCTCCCAGTCTGTCCACCATCAAGCACTTCACCGTGCAGGTGCTGGACGACAACGACAACCCGCCCCACTTTGAGAAGAACAGGTACGAGGTCTTTAAATCGGAGAACAACTCGCCCGGCGCCTACCTCATGACCGTGGTGGCATCGGACCCAGATCTGGGCACAAACGGACAGGTGACGTACAGTGTGATCGACACGGTCATCCAGGGAAGCCCCATCTCCACCTACGTCACCATCGACCCTTCCAACGGGGCCATCTACGCCCTGCGGAGCTTCGATCATGAGGACGTCAGCCGGATCGCCTTCACGGTCCAGGCGCGGGACGGAGGGAACCCCCCGCTGTCCACCAACACCACCGTCCTGCTGACCGTGCTGGACGAAAACGACAACGCACCGGTCATCCTGTCGCCCGCGCTGAGGAACCACACCGCGGAGCTGCCCGTGTGGAGGTACGCGTCCCCGGGACAGATAGTGACCACTATGAAGGTGAGCGACCGGGATGCTGGTGCCAACGGAGAGCTCAGCTGCGCCATCGTATCTGGCAACGAGGAGGGGCTGTTCGTCATGGACCCCCGCCGGTGCGAGCTGCGCACCAACGCCAGCCTGGAGCAGTGCGGCCGGGACGTGATCGAGATCAGAGTGGAGGTCCAGGACAGGGGCACCACGCGGTTGACCACCGGGGCGCTGTTGAGGCTGGGGCTGCAGGAGACCATGGAGATGCTGCCCCCGCTGTACCCCGCCGGCTCCGGGCAAGCCTCTCTGGACCTCTCCCTCATCGTCATCATCTCCCTGGGGGCCGTGTGCGCCCTGCTCCTCGTGGTCATGGTCATGTTCGCCACGGCGCGCTGCAGCCGCGAAAAGAAGGACCCCCGGCACAACTACAACTGCCGCATGGCCGAGAGCAGCTACCAGAACCACCCCAAGAAGCCCGCGCGGCAGATCCACAAGGCCGACATCACCCTGGTGCCCACCGTCAACGGGACGCTGCCGGTGAGGGCCCATCCACGCTCCCCCTCCGCTTCACCCACACCCGACCGGGGCACCCTGGGGAGCCGCCAGAGCCACCACTCCCGCCAGTCCCTCAACAGCCTGGTCACCATCTCCTCCAACCACGTGCCGGAGAACTTCGCCCTGGAGCTGGCCCACGCGACGCCCCCGGTGGAGGTGAGAGAGGATGCCGCTTTCATACTTACTGGGTTATCAATGAGAGTCATTCTTAAAGCAGCCATTTTGAAACAGCCAAATTTGTTGATTCAAATTGACATGTGTAGAGATGGATTTGGTAGGATAGGCTTTCAATAGGGTGAAAAAACTAGGGGTTATTGCGATTTTGTTGTCCGCTTTTGTGATTTCAATTTGCAATTCATTTTGTATAGTCAGTAAGATCAGTTCACACAGTGCACATTTTAAGGAGATAAGACAAAATATGAACTGCTAAACTAATACATCAGTCATATGCATTTCAGATCATGTTTGTAGAGATCTAAACTACAGGGTTAGCAGCTTATAGATGAAAACAACTACATTGCTGTTTCCATGGCTTTATTTCTAAGTAACTGCAGTGATTCAAATTTCAATTCAGTTGTGATGAGGGCTGTACAAGAGGAGAAAAAAGGCAGTGTTTGGTAACTGGCTTGAGTATTGCATTCTTGGTTTTATTGCGAAATTTCTCTGGAGCAGTGGTTCTCAAACTCTTCACTTCAAGCAACGCCTCAAAACATTTGACCTTCCAAGTCCCACGAGGCCTTGATCCAGATCAAATCGGGACGCAAATAAATCTAGATTGGACTAAATCCTGTCTAAATGGGTGTCAACCATTTCCAAACACTATACTTAGGAGACAGCTATGGCAGAAATGTAAAATTCTAATTAAATTTAATCAAGTCTAAAATTGCAGTTGACCTTGAGTAAAGCCAAGCCTGTGGACCACCGTTTGGGAACCAGTGCACAAAAGCGTTACACAGATTTGATCAAATGTTGTGACGCGCATGTTTTTGTGTCAAAGCAAGACTTAAAAATGTCAAAATCAGGACCAAGACAAGGCTAAAATGCAGTAAAATGACCAAACGCTCGACTAAATGGGAACTTTTGCCCATTTTATTAACTGACTCAATAATAAACTTGCATAAGAATGTGTAAATCTCAGTCAGATGAAAGACTAGTGAGTTACATTGCCAGGCATAAATTCCTTCCTGCTATTGCGATAATGGTAATTTGGCGATATGTCGTGCCTTGTGATGGTCCTGCAGCCCCTCGGCAAAGTGTTTTTGGTGTCTTGCTTTTTTTTTGGTGGTGTTTTTTTTTGTCTTTGATTTTCCGTAGTCACGCCACCCCCCCTTCCCCACATCGTCCTGTGCCTGTTGTTGCTCCATTCATTCCCCCTCCTCATTTTGTCCCTTTATTTTTTTTCTTTTTGTCCCTGTGTGTCCGTGTGTCTGTTTCTGCCATTGTAGCAAGTCTCACAGCTTCTGTCCATGCTCCATCAGGGCCAGTACCAGCCCCGGCCGAGCTTCCGAGGCAACAAATACACGCGCAGCTACAGGTAAGAAGAGCCCGGGTGTTATACTGTGTCAGCATTCTATTGACGAGTGGTTCTCAAAGTGTTCACATTATGTTTGGCTTCCAAATCGCTAACGGCAAGGCGAACCTACAACGTGCACAACATGGAGGCTAGTCCTGCAGATGAGAGGCGGGTCAAATGCAGTGAACGATAGATTGGGATAGATTGGGATAGATTGGGTAAATGAAAATCAAACTAGACTAAACCTGGATTGCACTGATTGAATGTTTGTCCATAGATTTAAATGGGAAATAGACATTTTCTCAAATTGCGGTGACAAATTCTCGACCTTATGTAGCACCTACAGAAACCAGATTCCCCTGTCTTCTAATGAACAAGATAGAGATTGATATTTACTTCCTAGCCTGATTTATTTAGTTTTAATCCCCAAAAAACTAGGTACATTTTGATTGTTTAATCAGATGAGATCTAGCAGTCCCCTCTCTGCTTCTTAAATGTCACGCAATTTGATACCTAACATATTTATAGGAACACATTGAATGAGCAAATGTGTGAATGAACACATTAGCTCATGTGTTCATCGAGCAAATGTGATAGAGATGTTGAAATGAATATCTCTATCTCTCCCTTTCCACCTACTGTGTCTTACCCAGGTTCAAATTTCACTATGAAAGCTACATCTAAATCTCTACTAGGTCTAAATGAAGTAGCCCTAACCTAAACCAGCTTCTTAACGTAACAACAAAGAGATAAAAGTAGGATTAAGCCAAGGAAAAACATGAAGTACCAGGACAAGGGTTAGAAACAACCTTGGTCCTTGGACTAACCTGAGCTAAACCAGGACCTGAACAACAAATGACTCTGTACTACCACCAGAAATGGACCAAATAATAACTGAAGTAAGCTCAAATCGATATGGGTTCACACAGCGGGTTTGTAGAGCTGTAAACTACAGGGTTAGGAGCTGATAAAACCCCTTAGTGACAGGGCGAGATTCAGCTCTCTGCCTAGAACGTCTTTCTCTCTCTCTTTTTTTAATTCCAGTCTTTGCTAATTGCGAGCGTTCAAATTGCAATTTTCTATGACCCTCCGCACCGCATTCGCAGAACCTCAGCTGCAGAGAACATATTTTGTCTGGGACTTTTCCACGGCGAGTAACCCGATTTGCATAATAGTATGTAAAGCCTCTCGCTCGTGCCTGTCCCTGCTCCCGCTCCTGCTCCGCTCTGATAAGGCCTGTGTGTGTGTGTGTGTGTGTGTTTGTGCAGATACGCCCTGAACGAGATGGATAAGTTCAGCCTGAAGGACAGCGGGCGTGGGGACAGTGAGGCGGGCGACAGCGACTACGACCCGGGCCGCGAGTCGCCCATGGAGCGGCTCCTGGGCGAGGGCTATCCCGAGGTGTACGCGGCGGACGGGCCCCACAGACCGCATGCAGGTAATGAGCGTCCCCTCGGAGACGTACCCAAACCCAACGCCGCCCGCTGCCCACGGAGCAGCTCTGGGCTAGGGCTGGGCCAGTACCAGGACTTTAGCGCCTGAATAACGCTTTTCGATGTCTATGCTGCATTCCTTCTATCCATATATAATCTAAATCTTTTCGGCTTAATGTACGAACCTCTTTTCAGTATTATCTCCAAAAACGCTGAAACCAGGCTTCTTAGTATTTCACCAAGAAAGAAATCCATTATTTTGATATGGGGTTTTGGTATGGGTTTAGACACAAAAGGGGGAATCCGAATATTTAAAAGCAAATGTAAAACTGACAGAAAATCTACAGATTTCAACAAAGTCTGCAGTTGAATATTGAATATGCAGGGCCATATTTTTTGATTCTGTTGAACCTTTGGAGATTAATGGAGGTTTAATGCCAAGTAAAATCCAATTGAATTTTTTTTTTTTTATGATTTACAATTAAAGGGATATTTCAGGATTTTTGACATTCGGCCTCATTTCCTAGTTATCCAGAGTGTTGTTGATGTCTGGAGATTTTTTTTCCCTTAAATTCATGCAGTTCTTATATTTGAAGAGTTTAGTGTCGCTAGGCTAGTCTTAGGCTAGTGCATGTCTATGGTATCAGTTAGCTCCACAGTGCACCTGAGGTAAATCACTTATAACACCAGACTAACCATATAAATGTCTGTGTTAATAGAATAATTTTAACCATTTTGCATTTAAAATAACTTATATTTGAGCAGCATCAGCTTCGTGGCTGTAAGATAACGCAGCGGCGGAGTGATCTGTGAGAAAATAGTCCCTCAAAATGCGGTAATTCATGTGATACAAGATCAGTTATATTTCAAAAATTATTCTATCGACGCAGACATTTATTTGGTTAGTCTGGTGTTATAAGTGATTTACCTCAGGTGCACTGTGGAGTGGGTCAGACTGTTTTTAATGCAGGCTAACTGATACCATAGACATGCACTAGCCTAAGACTAGCCTAGCACCACTAGACTCTTCAAATATAAGAACTGCATGAATTTAAGAAAAAAATATCTCCAGACATCAACAACACTCTGGATAACTAGGAAATGAGGCCCTATGTCAAAAATCCTGAAATATCCCTTTAAGGCCTTAATTTGGCACAATTCATATACCTTAAAAAAAAAAACCTGCATATGACCATGATAATATTGTAAAACTCTAGGCTTTCTGGACTTACTGTTCTTGGGTTTGTGCTTCCAAGAGAAACATTGTCGAGTTAGTGATTTTCAAAGATCTTTAAAGGCCACGAGTCAGATTTGTGTATCCAGGCAGAGTGTGTCTGTAGGCAGGCAGAGTTTAGCCAGGCAGAGTGTAGCCAGGTAGAGTACCCAGGCAGAGTGAACCCAGGAAGAGTGTTTCCGAGTAGAGTGTGCCCAGGTAGCATGGGTCCAGGCAGAGTGTTTCCAGCATTAAAGGAAGTGACTTGGTTGTTTCAGCTCCAATAAATGATGTTTTTTCCCATTTGGTAAATGGTAACTGAACTCAACTTATTTAGCGCTTTTCTACCTTTATCAGGCCCAAAGCGCTTTACAGTAAAGAACCAGTCACCCATTCACTCTCTCATTCATACACCAATGTACACAGACACTGGAGGCAAGGAGGGTGAAGTGTCTTGCCCAAGGAGTCAACGACAGTGTGCATTTGCGGGAGCTGGGATTCTAACCCACACCCTTCCGATCATGCTCTACCGTCTGCGGTATTTTTCCCCATAAGAAAATGGCAAAATGTGTGCTTTTTCCCCCCTCATTTTTATTACCAACATTTTCACGATTTCGCCCCATGTTTTTTTCCTATTTTTTGCAACATCTTTACTTATTTTTCTCCCAAATTCTCCCATTTGAGATGACAAATATTGTAGTGTAGGTATCGAAAAAGGTATCATTTAGGCATTGGTATGGATAACCGAGTATGGTTACTTGTATTGAACATTTTTGTTCCCAGTACCCAGCCCTAGTGCAGGCAGAGTGGCCAGCTGTTTGACATGGAGAGCACATAGAGCCCTCGCATGTGCGTCCCTGGGAGAGTATCCATGGCCCGGCTCAGACTGTGCTCAGACCTCGCAGGTGTCCAGCTGCTGTTTCAGTGGCACCAGTGGTTTCCACCGGCGCTGCCCACAGCCGTCACTCCTCACAGCCACGTCCCAATTATCCCCCTGTCGTCGGCTCGTCTGCTCGCCTCGTTAGGCGCTCTCGCGGCGCCTACCTTTGAGCTGTCACTCTGAGTGGTCCAAACCCAAGCCGTGCCGCTCCTCTGATGAAAAGGAGCCGTTTAATTGCCATGTGACGAGCTGTTGCCGTGGCGACGAGGCTCCAGATTGCGCGGCTGATTAGGGCCTGGAGAGCATAATTACATTTGCTGCTCACCTTTCTCCCCCTGCCTCTGCTGCCTCTGCCTGTGCCGCTGTGTGCACCAGCGTTTAGCCACAGACCTGTCATTATGTGCCACATTACGGCCCTCTGCCTTCGGGGCGGGGCCACTTCAGCAGCAATCATCGCTTTGTTCAAAAGACATTTCTCGAAAATCATGCAGCCCTACTCTGCTGTGATGTAGCCGCACAGTTCCTCTGCGTGTCATTCCATTCCATTACTCATTACCATCATGAACTCCGCGCCTGCCCATACAGCAAAAGAATGCTTCATAGGATTGATCCTGAACATAAGATTGAAATATATTATACACACTTTACTATAAGGTATGTTTCACATTAATGTAGGGGTGGGCGATATGGCAAAAATAGAATATCACGATTTTTGAATTATAAACTTACGATTTCGATTTTATCATGATTTTTTATAATGACAAAAATAACTTAAATTACACACTGATTTAAGTTATTTTTAAATCAGTGGAAGAAGATTTAAGAAGAAGAAGAAAAATACTATATGATTGCTGTGTTGATTATCACACAGTTGAATAAATTAATAGACTTGGACCTAAAGCAAACTCGCTTTATAAATGAAAAACACAATAAAATTCCAGATAATAAAATGAGGTTGACGTAAGTAAAAGAGCAAGCTGCTTGTCTGTTGCTGTTTGCCATTTTTTCTGAGACGTCTCTCTCATGACATCGAGCTGCTGTAAATGTAACACTCTGTCGCTGTCGCACCCTTTCACAATAAGAGTCTTACTGAGCCAATAACATGCAGTGACTTTTATTGTGTAAAACTCAAACAGGAAGAAGTTTGTCACTGTTAGGCGAATTTACAATAATGAACTCAGAGTCACGGGGTTTTTGGGTTTTATATTTTCAAAGACATGGATAAACTGGCATTTGTGAGCGCGGTCCAGGATTTAAATTAACAAATGAGGAGGATGCAGCGCCTGACAGAACTGTAAGGAGGAAGGACACACTCGCTTCTTCACACGTGTTAGCCTGGTAAATAACACACAAAGCAGCGGCGTTAGCGGGGAAAGACACTGACATGACGCTGAAATAGAGACAGAACGCTGGGTTTAAAACATTTTAAAGGGGGGGGGGGGTATTATGTAAAATGGACTTTTTCAAGCTTTATATCATGTTATTATGTCATTCCCTCATTAAACACATGCCTGGAGTGTTGCCTTGGCTCATTCACATATTTTTGAGTAATCAGTAAAAACTTAGACGGCAGCCATTTTAGGTGTAGGATGCCTCAGTCCTCCTAGGAACGCCCCCACCTCCTGGAGACGCCTCTGGACTTTTGTCACCAGCCAAGCCACCAACCACTGCTCCTCAGCTCAGCAGAGCCCCCTCCCCGCACAGTAGTGTTGTTTAGATGCCACAGCAGTGTGCTGAAGGGGGCGTGTCGGAAAGCTTCTTAAAGAGACAGAGGCCTATTTCAAGACGTTCAGTACAGCCATTTTGAGAGAGCAATTTTATTCAAGGCAGTTATTTTAATTTACTGCATATACAGACCAACAGAAGGTTACGTCATCATTGTAGTATGCTATAGACTGGTGCTATGTGATTGAAAAAAGCATAATACCCCCTCTTTAAAGCTCTAGATTGAGGAGCCTGGTCGTATATACGCCCTGGAGAGGAGCGTCTTGCTGCTGCTCCTCTGGAGATCGTACTCTCTGGAGATCTAATATCGTCATATCGCCCAGCCCTACGTTAATGTGATGGATTTACATAAATGGTTATTGTTAGGCTGTTGATAATGGACAATAATATTACTCCTGACAGTTATTTGTTTAAGCAGCTAAAGTAATGCTAGACAACAGGTTGCAGCTAATAGAAAGAAATACCTTTATAGAGGAGGCGATTCGAGTGCTGAAGTCCAGTGAAGCGGTCGGAGTAAACAAAACCAGCTCCGTTTTTCCAAAGGAAACATGGTGAGAGAAAAGTGAGAGTTTGTGAGGAGTCGAAAAAGTGAGGATGCCAGGAGAGTTTAACTTGACTAAAATAATCCCCAAACAGCCAGTTTAGAACATGACCCAGTTCTTTCAGTGACTTGAAGAGGACCACCCTCCGCCCGCTCCTGCTGCAGCAAAGTGTGCCCCGCGCACATCAAAATGAGGAAGTTTCCCTGTGTCTCCTGTGGCTCGAGGGAGGGGGCACTTTGATAATGTCACAGACCTGTCAGATTTGATTAAAACTTCTCAGATTCTCCACGCGGAATTATAGGGAGATCAAGATCAGGCTGAGGAGTGTTCCACGCGCACCAGCAGCGGGGCGCGTTCACTGTCGCCCCGTCAAAACCAGTGTTGACACATCCCTTTTCACACAAATCGACTGGCTTAAATCTTTTATTTTTGCCGTCTTTTATCAGCGCTGCCCCCGCACTGTGCCTCTCTGTGCCCAAACGCTCCTCTTCCACTCTAAGATGTATTATAAATGCTGCTTTCATCTTAATGAGGCCGTAATGAAGTCCCGCACCAGCACCGCTCCACTAATGAACGCTTTAGACACCATATTTGATTTGACTAATTTATTCTTCTGAGGTTTTCTATTTGAAGATTTCACATTCAAAGGGTGACTTAAAAGAGAGAAATGGTAGATTGTGAAGGGGCACTGATCAGTGACTGATGAGCTGTGTTTGTCTCCCTCAGGCATGCGGCTGTGCACAGAGGAGTGCCGTGTCCTGGGACACTCGGACCAGTGCTGGATGCCCCCCTGGCCTCGCCCGCCTCCTCCTCTGACTACAGGAGTAACCTGTACATCCCTGGAGAGGAGGCCGACAGCCCACAGAGCTGTCCCAGGAGTCCACCCCTGTGCCCTGCACTGACCGGAACCAAAGCTTCTCCACCTTCGGTAAAGAGCTGAGCTCAGAGGAGGGCGAGGAGTGTGCTGAGGGCAGTGCCGTGCGGGACGAGGAGGCGTGTGGGACCTCCTCTCTGCTCTCGGAGATGAGCAGTGTGTTCCAGAGACTTCTGCCCCAGGGCCTGGACGCGTATGTCCAGGTCAATGAGAACCAGCGGGCCACTAGCCTGAGCGGGGTGGGTGTGCCCCTCAGCGGGTCCCTGGACCGCAGGAGGGGCCACCTCCCGGGGAAGGCCAACCCATCGGCTCACCAACAAGGGGTGGCGGCCTGGGCTGCCAACACACACTTCCAGAACCCCAGCATGGGCCACCCCCATCCCGGGGCCTACCACACCCTTAAGCCAGCACCAAGCTGGGCTCCCAGCCCAAGAACCACCTCCAGAATAACAAGGCCCACAGTATCCCGCTCCTCACGGCCCTAAGCCCTGCCCTGCAGCCAGCTCCCACCCCCACTGTGGTCCCCATCCCTGTGCCCCTGCCCGGACCCCCCACCAAGTGGCTGCCAGCCATGGAGGAGATCCCTGAGAACTACGAGGAGGACGACTTTGACTCTGTTCTGAGCCACCTCCACCCGGGCAAACGCAGCGACAGCCGCCACGAGCTCGTCGACGCCAGTGAGCTCGTCGACGCCAGCGAGCTGGTGGCCGAGATCAACAAACTCCTCCAGGACGTGAGGCAAAGCTAGCCCGAGCTAGCTCCACTGCCGCTGGACATGAGGCAAGCTAGCCCGAGCTAGCTCCACTGCCACTGGACATGAGGCAAAGCTAGCCCGAGCTAGCTCCACTGCCGCTGGACATGAGGCAAAGCTAGCCCGAGCTAGCTCCACTGCCGCTGGACATGAGGCAAAGCTAGCCCGAGCTAGCTCCACTGCCACTGGACATGAGGCAAAGCTAGCCCAAGCTAGCTCCACTGCCACTGGACATGAGGCAAAGCTAGCCCAGCTAGCTCCACTGCCCTGGACTGAGCAAAGCTAGCCCAGCTAGCTCCACTGCACTGGACATGAGGCAAAGCTAGCCCGAGCTAGCTCCACTGCCACTGGACATGAGGCAAAGCTAGCCCGAGCTAGCTCCACTGCCACCGGACATGTGGAAGAACTAGCCCTGATTTAGCTCCAGTGCCACAGGATGTGAGGTAAAACTAGCCCCACTGTCATGTGACTTGAGGAAGAGCTAGCGGCTACAGGAGTTAGCCACTAAAGGCTCCCCTACAGCGCAGAGGGAAAGGACTGAGTCCATCTCGACTGTGTTCTCTCTCATGTGGTTTCATTTAAAACTAGTAGAAAGAGATTTTATGTGTGTTATTATATATTATAAAAGACAACAGAACACGCTGCGTTCATGTGCCCCTGAGTTTCCCCAGTGTTATTGTGTTAGATAATCATTTTCCTTTTTGTAATGTATACATTTTATTTACAAATATGATTTTATTGTTATTTATAAGTTATTTATTAAGTCTTCTGTTTATATCTTATTTTATTAAATAGCATAGACAATGAATGTGATTTTTATAAGTGTTCCACTCAGAGGGGGATTTCTCCAGGACTCGAGTGTCATCTATGTTAAGTTTTAGAAAGGAGCACATGAGCGCAGCACAAAAGTCAAACAGAACTCCCTTTTTGTTTTCTATGAAACCCATGAATGCGCACACAGCCGTAGTGAAAAAGAGAAAAAAATGTGACTCGCAATTGTCGTTAAAGTTGCATTTCTGACGTTTGTGTTTTGTGAATGCTAATATCCAAAAAGGTTTGTAACTGTTGTTTTGTACACAATGTTCTCTGTGACTGTATTTATCGGTGTATTTTAAAAATACATTTGTATACGTATTTATAAAGGGTAAAGAGTATATTTTTATACGGGTGCATGTTGATAAAGCAAGTTGAACATGCGGGCGACATTCGGTGTATTGAAGCTGTTTTTGTACAGTGATTCTTTTGTATCTGTCACTATGATATCTGCATTATTACTATGGAAATGATACACTTGTCTTTGTGGAGCGCTGTGAGCCGCAGACGTGCACAAATAAAATGCTAACAATGTTCGTTTTCCTGTAAGAATGTGTTTCAGGAGCTGTTATGGAACAAATGTGATAGTTAGGGCTGGGTACCGTTAAACGACACCAGTCAAAAGATTCAAGTTTTGATGCTTGACAGCATTTAAAAGAAAAGAAAAAAAAGTGAAACACAAGGTGAAAATAAATGGAAAAAGTGGAAATAATGGGGGAAAATGTGTTAAAAATGAATAAATTAACATTATTAATCTGTTTTCTGGTTCTATATGACAAATATTCGAGTAAGTATTGAAAATAAGTATTGTTCAGGTATCCAAGAAAACCAAATATTGCTTAAGTAGTACCAGTATCGGGAACAAAAATAACAGTACCCAGCCCTAGCAATAATAAGCACTTAAAGGATTTTTGACAGTGTTGTTGATTTCTGGAGATTTTTTAATTTTAATTTTTTTTAAATTCATGCAGTCCTTATATTTGAAGAGTTTAGTGGTGCTAGGCTAGTGCATTTCTATGGTAACTAGTAGCCTGCATTAAAAACAGTCTAACGCACTCCACAGTGCACCTGAGGCACCTGAGTGCACTTATAACACCAGACTAACCATATAAATGTCTGTGTTGACTGATTTTTGAAATATGACCATTTTGCATTTAAAAGAACTTATATTTGAGCAGCATCAGCTTCCTGGTTGTAAGCTAACGCAGCGGCGGAGTGATCTGCAAGGTTACCGGATCTACAGTAGTTTGTTTACCTGCGGCCGGCATTACTACACGTAGAATTCACAAAGGAGCTTCCTACAAATCAGATATGGCAACGTTTGGAGGAAGACCCCATGATTTTGAAGAGGTTTTTAACGCAGGTTACCATAGACATGCACTAGCCCAGCACTAGCCTAGCACCACTAAACTCTTCAAATATAAGGACTGCATGAATTAAAAAAATAAAAAATATCTCCAGAAATCAACAACACTCAGGATAACTAGGAAATGTGGCCCTATGTCAAAAATCCTGAAATATCCCTTTAAGTGTGGTTCAGTGGTTCTCAAACGTTTCCCCCCAAGCTCCACTTTATCAAGTATTTGACCTTCTACCACCAAGCCGAGATTAAGATCAAATCGGCTCTTACTTGGGTCTAATAAGGACCGAAATAATGTGGAAACTGGGTGTGAATCAAGTCTAAACTAGAAAAACACTCAAATGTGGGGTTAGGTCTGTAAATTTGAAGCATGTTTTGAAGACTCCTCTAACGATTAATTTATCATGAAGAATAATGCACAAGTTTTAGGTCTGGTTTATAACACAGTGAGGGCAGACGGCGCCTCTAACTGTGGCCTATTACTTCCTGAAACCATAAGGAAATGGCCGGAAGTACCTGGCCCCTATGGACTTTCCATTGAAACTTTTTTGCCCCTCTTTAAGTCAATATCGAACACAGGCTTGTCAGTCTGAACCCCGCGTGTTTGTCTTCACACGCGCAACAACATCCCAGTTTTATCCTTGCACTGTTTTTATTTTATTCTAAATAATTGAGTTGGCTCCAAAGAACCCAGTCAAATTGCTAGCATAAACGAGCTTCAGCTGAACTACAGTATATAGATACAGATGCCATCTTTGGAATAGGCTCTATGCACGCAAATGACACGTGCTTTCCAAGTGCATCCTAAGTCGGTGCTTCCGTATCCTGTCTCCGTTATTTCCCTATGAGGTCTTGTCTAAAAAGTTAATAGTTCAAGGAAACATCACTGACAGTGAGATACTGATCCGAAGTGACTCGCTACGTGTTAAAAACATCACGTTGGATGTAAATTCTTGACTGCAGGAAACGTCTGTGTTTGTTTAGGTAGGACTTTTTAGCTTAGCGCTAACGGCTAGTATCAAAAAACACCACCCCAAAAATGTAACGTCTAAAAAGTATTTATACTAAAGACAGGCGGATTATTTTTTGAGCAGGCTCGTTTAAAATCTTGTAGCTATTTTCATTTTTAATTTGTGTTAGCCATTAGCTTCAAGACAAAAACACTTACTGTAATGAGCACGGAAGTTTCCTGCAGTTAATGTTTTGCCCCTGACGTGATGTTTTTAACATGATGCTGTGACTGTCCACCAGTAACTCACTGTCTGCCATGTCATCTTCAGCTATTTATTTTTTAGACAAGACCACATAGGGAAATAACGGAGACAGGATACGCAAACGACTACTTAGAATCCACTCAGAAGTCACGTGACGCTCGCGTGCATATAGCCTATTGCCCAGAAGAAGAAAAAAATAACTTTCTCCCATTTCTCCAGCATTACTTTAAAGGTGCATTATGCGACTTTTATGTGGGAAAAAAAATTATATTTGTGTGTGTATGACCTTGTAGTGACCCAGCGGCTGTATGAGTGGTCAGCATGGTGCCTTTACTTTCGATCACTGTCAGAATCAGAATAGTTTTTATTGCCATTGTTTGAGAACAGGTTCACAAATTAGGAATTTTTCTTGGTGCAGAAAGACAATGAAAGTCAGCAGTGAAAACCTTCCAAACAATTAATCCTGGAGCGTCTTAGAGACCACCGTGATGGAAAGTAAAGACGCCATGCTGACCACTCATACACCCGCTGGGTCACTACAAGGGCATATCCGCACAAATATTTAAAAAAAATGTTCACATAAAGAAGTTGCATAATGCACCTTTAACAAATGCTGAATGTGAATATACTTTTCCTCTAAATAAAGATACACAGACATGGAGAGAAACAAAGTGGTTCAACTGCCGATAAATACTTGACAAACGGACAATGCTAATCATGAAGTTAATGTTAGCTTCATGCTACATATGCTAACATTAGCAGAGAGTGCCGTTTGTCGCTTCTACTGAACAATTTGCTGTGATAAAAACATTCATATAGACCCGATTTCGGCTTGACTTTATTGGTGTGTGATAAATATGTTAATAATCTGCCAGAACTGATCTGATCTTACTGATCCTTTTTTTAATTTTGGGATCAGGCAGCTGTCACTCAGTAAAGCTCAGAAGGTCAGGTCAGTGCGCAACAGTTTGGCTACATCCTTAGCATCTCACTGCGCGGCTAGCTTACAGAAGTACTTTGAGCGGGGGACAGGCAGGGCTTTTTACTTTATTTATTTGATCAGGGACAATGCACAAACATTAGTCTAAAAAAGAAGAGATGTCATGTGCCAGGTTATAGCAAAAATGCTAATTTCCACCCGCAGTGCCAGATAAACAATACATTTTTGGACTCAACATTTATCGTTTGTACATTTTCCCCCCATTCTTCTAATGTGAGGGTAAAAGCGGTATATAAATGTGACCATTATCTGCAATTACAATGAAACAGTCAGCAGAGGTGGGAGACTCGAGTCAAATGACTTGACTGGAGTCAGACTCGAGTCGCAATTTTCGGGACTTGAGACTTACTTGACCAAAGCTCCAGAAAGACTTGACTTGACTTAGACTTGCCTGTTTGTGACTTGAGACTTAACTTGGACTTGAGGCCAATGACTCTGAATGACTTGCTGTGACTTTATAGTTATTATTTATTTGAGTGAAACTGTTGAAAGAACAGGATTCATTGCGTATACAGGCGGCCTCCAGAACGACGATGGTAACAGTTGGATTAATGACAGAAGTCTTGGGGGCTTTTCGGTGTTTTAAAGCGTTCTCATGAAAGTTACAGCATTTAGAGGCTATTTTCCGCAGCCACACAGAGCCCAGTGACAGATGGACTGAAGGCTGCGCGGAATTGACTTTAAGCAGGGGCGAATCCGAGTATACAGGGACTGGGGCATTCCAGGGGAACCACTGACAGAAAAACTGCCAGAAACTAACAAAAATAAAATATAATGTTATATTTATCTTTCAGACTGCAGGGAAAAGCAGCTCATATTTAAAAGACTCCGTTTCAATTTTTTTTTAAGTAGGCCCCAGGGCCCCCTTCCTTAAAATGCTGTCCCAGTAATTTTGTACATAGACTGGAGCATTTCAAATATTTTACATTTTGTGGTGATTAAATATTAATTAGACTTTAAATCCAAATCCATTATATTTTAAAAAGTTTGATTTTAGCCTACATTTTCAAATTGCTAAATCTTGAGAAAGCACTTTATATTTTAAAGTAGATTAAACACATTTTGAAAAGAAGAATTAGGCTTAACGCTGACGTTTGCGACTTGAGGTGACTTGCCGGCTAAAGAAAGACTTGACTTGACTTGACTTGGCAAAAGCTATGACTTGACTTGACTTGACTTGACCCATGACCAATTGACTTGGACTTGCTTGGGACTTGGACCTTAACGACTTGGACTTGACTCGAGACTTGCATTTAGTGACTTACTCCCACCTCTGACAGTCAGAAATATACACTTATAATAAGAGATTCCACTTCCTATAGACCCGTCACAATAATTACCACATCGACTTTATCGTTTCATCAATAGTACATGAATGATTTATATTTTTATGCTCAATACTTATCGCCAGCACATTATTTTAGATTGTGCTTTATAGATGACAAAAGGGCAGGGGGAAAAAACACGTTCAACCCAATATTCTATTCTCTTATTTTTTCAATTTACTTCCCTCCATATTTTGCATTCCCCCCCCCCCAATTTCTCCCTATTTTCCCCCCATTATGCCATTTTCCCCCAATTTCTCCTTATTTTTCTCCATATTTTGCCATTTCCCCCCAGTTTCTCCCTAATTTCCCCCCATATTTTGCCACAAGAATAAACTCGATATTGTATTTGCATATCTTCCAGACACTCATTTTGACATGATCTTACAGACGATCGATTTCCCGCCTCTACTTCCTCACACTGATGATACTTCAGGGCCAACATAAAGCTCGGATTCTAAACACTTTGTGGTTGGCTCTACTCGCAGTCACGGATTGTATTGTAGTGTTACCACAGTGCACCGATGAAAGAAGAGCGCCCAGTCCAGGACAAAGAAATGAGTGGAGCGTGAGTGACACCTGCTGCTGAAACGCGGGAAGTGCAGCACGGTTCCTGAGCCGAGGACACAGCGACCTCTGCAGGACACAGCTGCTCACTGCACCACCACCAAAGAGAGCTGTCTCTTCTGCTGTTTTCTTATCATTCTGACCACCCTTTTCAAACATTTTTTTTGAATGTGCCTCTTTTTGGTTTCTTTTTGTTTTGTTGAGAAGATAAAGAAGAACTTAGGAACACCATAAGCTAATGAAAATCTGTTTCATTTTAAATCAATAATGTGGAAATGGATGGACTAAAAGCTCATCATGTTTGAAAATAAGAGTTTTTTCAATTGTTTTAAATGTGATACTTTAACCTCTTAACCCCCGTCTGAACCGAGCACATTTTCTCCAGTTTACCCAAATCTAAAAGCTTCTGGACTGGAGCTTAAATGGAGGCGTCGCTCTGTAGGCCAGGGTAAAGGCCTAATTTGAAAGCTAGGACCTACAAAACTGATCTAAACTGATCTTTTTCCTTGTGTTCCTGACGTTGTTGCTTTTTTTCACGTTCTTTTGCCATCTCATTTTTGCACTTTCATCGCTTTTGTTGTCACATTTTGCTGCTTTTTTGTTGAGTTTTTCCTCACTTTTTGTTGAGTTTATGTCGAATTTTTGTTGATCTTTTGTGGCTTTTTTGTCACACTTCCACCGGTTCATTTTAATGTTTTTTTTTGTTGCTTTGTTTTCAGCTTCGTTTTCTTCTCGTTTTCGACGCTGTTTTGACAATTTGTTCAAGAAGAATCTTTAGATTTGGGTAAAGCTGAACTGGAGACAATGCGCTCGGTTAAGGCGGGGGTTAAGAGGTTAAATAATATGTGGGAAACAGGACAATAGCGTACAATAGCCTGATAGCCAAAATACTTACATTTCATTCACCAGTTCATTTATAATAAACCGGTCATTACAGTGACAAATAATAATAATAATAATAATAATAATAATAATAATAATAATAATTCCAAATTGTACAAAGTAAGGGGAAACCGTTAAAATCTGAGAGGTGTTTTATTTTTGAAAGTGCTGAATCAAGTTCTAATGTGAAATCAATTTTTGTCACAGTTTTTTTTGTCTTGTCTTTTAAGTGTTTTTGTCATGTTTTCGTATTTTTGGTCACATTTTCATCTTTTTGTCGCTCTTACGTGGCTCTCTTTATGATTTTTGTTGCCTTTTTGCTCTTTAGTCGTGCGTTTTTGTCGCCTTTTCTTGTTGTGTTATTGTTGCTTTTCCAGCACGTTTTTGTCGCTCCTTTGCTGCGTTTTCCTGGAAGTGTTTTTGTTGTGTTCTCGTCATTTTTGTAATCGCTTTTTTTGTCGTGTTGTGTCTTGTGTTTTCGTCACGTTTTCCATGAAATATTTGTCACTTTTTTGTGGCTCTTTAGTCGTCTTTTTGTTGTTGTTTTTGTCACTGTTTTGCCACTTTTTTGCTTTTTGCTTTGCAAAGCCAAACTGGAGAAAATGTGCTCAGTTCAGGCGGGGCTTAAGAGGTTAAAATTGAAAACATATTTAGTTTTTGATATCAAACATTTAAGGCTGTCACGATAATTACTATATCGACTTATCGTTGCATAAATGACAGATAAACAATACTTCTTAGGCTAAACATTGATCGTCTGTTTATTTTTTTCTTCATTTTGTCGTAACTTTTCATAATTTTTGTCACTTTTTTGACACTTGTTCGACACTTTGCGTAATTTTTTCAATATTTTTTTCAACACCTTTTCGTCACTTCGTCAAAATTGTAATTTTTTCGTCACTTTTTTGACACTTTGTTGTCATTTTCAACACAATTTTTTGTCATTTTGTCGTTACTTTTTCAATAATTTTCCGTCATTTTTCGGCACTTTTTCGACTCTTATTCGTCATTTTTTCATCATTTTGTCATCACTTTTTCAACACATTTTCGTCGTTTTTTCGACACTTTTTCGTCATTTGGTTGTCACTTTATTGACCCTTTGGTCATTTTCTGGTCACTTTTTTCACCCACCTGTAAGTAATTCACTAAACTGCCCTGACGAAGACACACCATCATTTCCGTAGTCCCTCTGTGGGTAATACAAGTGTTAATGGGATGATTGGGGGTCTTTCATCTCCCCCTGGTGTCTCTGGCCAGAAGCACCACATTTGCAACTTTCCTGCCTCCGGGTCGGAGCCACCAATACACACTAATGGAATCACAAAGAAGAAGCTAACAGGCTAACGGGCAAAGCTAACTGTGGGCTAGCACCACTTAAACAGTATTTACAGCCAAGTTTGAGTGAAAAAATGATCTCCATGTGTAATTGGATGAACAATATCCTCTGTCCCTTTGTCTTTCCTGTCAGCGTAATATTTACTCTCACTGACAATTAATGAGTTAAAAAATGCAACATGCTACGACACCTGCAGTGGCGCTTATGGCCTCTAGGGGCATGAGTTACTTAATACTGCTTTAAAGAAACAGTTCACCCAAAAACTTACTTTGCAAAACATTTGTTACTTTTACTTTCATAAGATGTAACATGTTCTTGAATAAACGTGAGTACTCACAACCTCCAATTATTTCAACACAATATGTTCCATTCTAATTAAACACACATGTTTCCTCACGTATGTGCTCTCCATGTAGACATATACTACCAGTCACAAGTTTGGAAACAGTTTTTGTGTTTTGGCTTTTCATTATTTTCATCACTATTTCCATTGTGTGGTTCTCATTAAACTCTGAATGAACACGTGGGGTTATAGAGGAAACAATAAAGGGTGAAATAACTCAAAATATGTTTTATATTTTAAATCCCCTTTGTTCTTGGCATTTTCTCCATCAGCTTCATAAGGTCCTTGTCCCTGAAATGGTTTAACAGTTTGTGACCATTTCTGTGACACGAGAAAATGTAAAAAGTGCAAAGCAGTAATCAAAGCAAATGGAGGCGATTTTGAAAAATTGATTTAACCTTTGTTGGTTTTATACATAATTACATAATGTATTCATTCATCAATTATTGCCTTCAGTGAGAATCTACAACGGAAATAGTCTCGAAAAATAAAATAAAAACAAAAAATTGTTTCCGGTACTGTACCCTAAATGAGACGGTAAAACTGATTCTCCCTAGAGTCTCAAATGGGTCTCCTCCTCTGGTCTCATCTATTGCTCATAGTGAATTTTAGGAGAAATAAATTAGAAACACTTAAGTCAAGACTGAAACCACAGTAAGACTGAAACGAGAGTCCCATTTTTGTCTCCTGAGCTTTTGAGCCACAACACTGCTCAGATATGAGTAATCATCAGGCAGGCTTCTTAACACAATGTCCGTAGAGAAATGATCAACTTGCTGTTTGAAAAGAACAGTTCCGATAGTTTTGGCGGCCATGTTAGAGCTGCGTGTTCTGGCTGTGCTGATGCTGGATGTTTGTGTGTCCCGCTCTGTAATCCGCTGTAATCTGTGTGCCCTGGTGTAAACACCGCTGTGCTACACGAGCCAACACTGGGCCGGCTCACCATCAGGATAAACGTAGCTTCTGTTGTGCGCTGGACCAAAACGTCACAACATGTCCCACACCTGCACTGCCCACACACAGACCTTCACCTCCAGGACAAGCTTTGGCATGTGCTGTGTAACATTCATGACCCAATGAGCTCTTTTCAACAGATCTCAAACCAGATCTCATTCAGTAGGTTTACATGTGAAGCCTAATTTGACTCCAATCTGTTTTTCCAGTAAAACCTGTCAAACCAGTCTTGTCCCAGTCACATGACAGCCATCGATCTGAATGTCCTCTGGCAGCAGCAAAGGGGAGGTGCTCCCGGCCAGCAGGGGGCAGGGGGTTGATAGCTATGCGCACCATTTCCAGTTGACCTTTGGCTGCTATGTTGTTGTTAGCAAACAGTTAGCCCCCGATTAGCCCAAGCTGCTTTCAGACTGACCTGCTGTTTTGGGTTAAGTGCAATGTCCTACAGATCATTACATACACCCATGGTCTGTGCCAGGGTTTAACCCACCTACAACTCTTAAACAGACGCTGTTAGGGCTGTTTAATGTGATGTCACACTAATGGGCGAGGAAAGCTCTTCTCTTTGGTCCTCATGGCGGGGAGCTGACAGTGCTGTAATACCACCCCCTGGTGGCCAGGAGTGACTCCAAAAGACACTTTGAAAACAGGATTGTCATGTAGCTTTGGACCTCGTTTCTACGGCTTAAAAGCCTGGCTCCAAAGAGTTTGATTTTTTCTATAAATCGCTATGACCCATGTGACAACGCTGACAACGGTTTTTGTATGTTGTAATAAAAGTGGAAGCCTAAATCTATGATTGACAGGCTCTGGAGCTCTCTGGAGACTCGTAGGTGGTCTGGCGCACAAGGGCGGGGCTTCCCGCCTTTTGCCCTTTTAAGGAACAGGCTTTGTAGGAGGAGATTGAGCAGCCATGGATCGGGATCATTACGATGAATGGGGCTGAATGGGACCTGCCGATCTCTATTATTTAGATCTATGCATCGCACACAATAACAAGCTACTTCTGGGTTTAAACTGTTGAGAGTTCCAAAGACAAACACTGCAAAACAACTTGATCTGAATCTTCTGTTGAAATAACAACAGATAAAAGGCCAAAAATTGCTTTACACCTAATTAGAATAATATATCTCACCATATCAAGATATTATATATTGAAAATCAGCATTCATTGTGTATGGAAACAGTAATTGATAATTAATGTCAGAAAAGCATTACCAGAGAAACTCCAGAGGCAATATTTCTGTGCAATCAGATGTTTAAAAGAGCCTGTAGTTGGCTCTACAGCAGGTTCAAATCAGCTAAACCCCATTATACAACAAACAAACACCAGCCTGGCTCCCCTCACTGCTCCTACAGGTCGCCCCAGCGGCGTTGGGGATGAGTCAAATGCAGAGAACAAATTTCACTACGGGATTATTAAAGTATACCTTACCTTGCCTTATATCTTGTTTACGTATGATCGATCAGCACAACATTAGCTGTAGCTCTGATGGAGTCTTCTGCTGATCCATCCACTAGAATGAGCTCTCCTGTCGTCCGTGTTAGAGTCGCAGTACACAGCTTTACTGAACAATGACAGCAGTCCATTATGTGTTGTTGTGGTTTATCAGCGTGACAGTTAGTCAGGAAAAATCTTTTATCTCAGTCAATTTTACCCAGAACTACTCTGAACGAACACTACATCAGCCCGACAATAGAACAGGTAACACAAGTGAAAGCTTTCAGCTCTCAAAAGGATTTGTCAGACAGCTGTAGCCTTTGTCATTAACTGTGGCACAAGATTTTATTCACACTTGTGTTTTTCAAAGTGTAAAATCAGTCCCATTGTTGCCTGTTAGCGATCTTATTATAAATCATCATCAGGCTGGCGTTATCCAAAGAAAAAACATCAAAAGAGCCTGTCTTTTGAATGGGTCTTTGCAATGATCTGAAAGTCTCGGCTCCCAGTAAAGAGCCATGAATCCCAATCCCTACTCAATACCAGATCTTGAATTTGTCTCACCCTATTTCACCGTGCGCTGTCCTGTCAGTGAAAACGAGAAAACTGAAGAATTTGGTCCAACCAAACACTGTGTGTGACCTTTAGGCTTTTTGCCAAGCAGTGTGCGATGAGTCATGGTGTAACAGGAACACCTTTTGGATGTTGTTTGGAAGGCACTATATAAATAAATAAATATTGATTGATTGATTGATTGATTGATTGATTGATTGATTGATTGACATAACTCCCAACAATAACATCCTCTAGTGCAGTGGTTCTCAACCTGCTTGGGACGCCCTCGGGGGTTGTGAGATCCTTTCGGTGGGTCACCAGATCATATGGGAGGCATGTTCTCTTTGTAGTTGAATCAGGGTTTATACCGGCAGAAGCAAGTCAAATTTCATGCTTTTTAATCCCCAAATACTGTATGTTAATGCCACAAATGCAGAAAAAAAACCATAGGTGCATATTTCATTTCTTTGGATTTGCAAACATTTCATCAGAGGGAAGAGAACTGGACCAAACGGGAAACTTTGGAGAAAAAATATGTGATAAATTTCAGCCTAAATTGCAGCTGAAATCACAAAAAAATCACAAAACAGTCATTTCATCATCATTTCTTTGTATTCCTTTCATGAAATGCATATTCGTGCAAGCCACATACAGTTCACACTTTCAGTGTTGCTTTACATTTCCATGATCGGAAAGGAGCAGATGGAAGAATAATATTCTTATATTTATCTGCCCACTTTTTTAACATACATAGTATTACATGGCTTTATCACTGTTCCATTCACCATAACCCAAACTCCAACATATTTTATAATGTCTGTTTAAGCATTTTTACAATGAACACGTCCAAACATGATCAAAATTCAGTTTGATATAATGCAAGTTGTTTTATAACTCTTTTTGAATGCCAAAATATTTTTGCAAATGTTTAAATCTTTCTTTAGAGAATTCCATGCTGTGACCTCATTGGGAAAATGCACAGAATAAACGGTGACCATCTTGAAGAATTTAAAACATAAAACATGTTTTTTTTCTCTTTTTTTTAATAATAATCTTTTTATTATTATTTGTGCATTCATGACAAACAAACAATTACCCCGGGGATCTCAGGAAAAATAAATAAATAGATAGATAAAGTAAAATAAATAACACATGGATAGCCCACTTGCAAAAGCAGATAGGTGCCATTAAAAAAACCCTCAACGCAAGTTCGAATAATTCTTTACATAGCAGTGTTTTTCATTACCAGACTTGTTTCAGTGCCTTAAAAATATAGTCATTTGTTCTTAAATTAAATGCACACAACTTTAGTTTCATGAATGGCATTTTTGGAGTGCATCAAAAATAATAATAATAAAAATTAAAAATATTTTTTTGGGGAAAAAATATCTAATAAAACATTTCAAAACGGAGATATCTGCCCCTGCAAATGAGGTTCCATTATATACAAACCTATATACCATGTATACACATCTACACATACACATCTACACACATGTAAACATACCTGTACACATATACACACCCGTACATATGGATGTGATTTAATAAAATTAATACATTGTGATTAATGAAAAACTACAAAAATAAAGTCAAATTGTGATAGATAGTCCAGACAGATCTCCATTCAAAATTAGGGCTACACAATATTTAGGAAGAAAAATCACAGTCCAACATTAGAGGGTGCAATAAATCATTTAAGTCCTCCTTCTGAAGACGGCTCCTCTTCAAACTATTCATCGTCATGATCATAATTGTAATTATTGTTACAGCTATCATCATAATTATTGTTATATTATTATGAAGCAACGTTGAAGATCTTTTAACTTAAAAATCCATAAATATATTCCACATTTTGTTAAATTCTGATGTTTTATTTTTAACTGTAAATGTTAATTTTTCAAAGGCCAGTGTAGTGGAAAGTTCCTTTAGCCAGTGTTCATACTGAGGTCTGTCTTTGTCTTTCCACCTCACTACACGTTTTGCCTGAATGAGGCAAATATTCAGTAAATGCATCCTTGTTGAATTTAACATATAAACATGTTTGGAGTTATTTCAGACGATCACGAATAGTTTAATGTCTTCAATGAAAATCACACAATGGAAATGGTGTTGAAAATAAAGAAAAGCCAAAACATATAAAAAGTGTTTTCAAACTTTTGACCAGTAGCATATGTATGTAATCATATAGACTTTGGCTCCTACAGGTGCACACTGTCGTTGCACACTGTCGAGTTTATCATAGACAAGCCCGGAGTTTATCGCAGAAATATGGAGTTTATCCCAGAAAACAGAGTGTATTTGTAGAAAGTAGTATGCTCTGTTACGCAGGGCCCTTCGCTGACCTCAGCATTGTGAGTTTTCCTCTCTCTGTCCTTGTCTAATACACAGCCAAAGCAGAAACTTGACATGACGTTCTGGTACATTTACAAGATTGGCAAATTCATCTAAACGCATCCTTTTACAGCACTATTCCGGTTATTTTGAAGGAGAATTGTGCAGCCTTTGCTTCTATTCACTGAAAATCTGAACGCTGTACAATCTCAGCATGTCAGTTTTTACCCATCGAAATACATGTATGTAAATATTCGAAGAAATTGAAATAGAATGCTCTGCTGTTTCTCTCTTTCTTGTATACGTTCAGTATTGTCTATCTGCACAATGGGATTCAGCCCCATAACGTCACATTACTCATCCTCAGCCCTCGATACAGCTCTATTACCCGCTTGCCTGCAACGTGTTTCCTGGCCACTGGGGGTAGCTCTTCCTTTTCCCCTGCCCTGCTCACGGCCTGCAGACTGCAGCAGAGCGGATCAGCGTGGGAATAACAAAAGGCTGTGTGTGTGATCCTCCGTATCCCCAGCTCGCCTCGCTGCGCATTCCAACTGGCACCAGGCTGTTACCGCCACCATTCCGCCGGATTAGCCCACACCTGCCGAAAGATACATGCTCTTGAAGCGCACAGCCCTGGGATCCATCCATCAGACTCCTGAGCTCACGCGCCGTCATCTCTCTTCTTCAGCAGCCACGGAGCTCTCAAACGTATAATAACATTGCTCCCGCCTCAGAAACTTACCAGTTGTATTTGTAGTTTTTGAGGAATCCCGTGCGCGTTGGTCGTTTCCTCTTCTCCTGTTGAGAACGGACTGATCTGCCGTTCGCAGAGGTGGGAGACTCGATGTTCAGGACTGGAGGCTTACTTTACCAATGCCCCAGAAAGACTTGACTTAGACTTGCCTGTTTGTTACTTGAGACTTAACTCGGACTTGAGGCCAATGACTTGTAATGACTTGCTGTAACATTATTATATTATTATATTTGTGACTGATCACGAAAACTAAGGACACCAGTAGGGTTTGGGGCATTTTGAGTTATTCACAGATTGTGAAAGTGTCATCTCCAAGCTTTACAACAATGTGTGACACATGGAAATCTGATCATATGTGGAGAAGCTGTGGCAATTTCAATGTATGAACTCAAAATATCTAAAAAAAAATCTCTTTTGGGGCCAAACCCAACCAATCTCCTGCATTCTGGGGCCTTTTAGCACCTGGAAGTGTGATCACCTTCAATAAAACAGACTAGTGGATGAAGCCTTATGGAAGAATTAAATAAATGTAACCACTGATTCTCGTTACATAGAGGATCTGTGTGTGTCCCGGCAGCACAGGCCGGGCATGAGCGGGTCCGACTCCGAGTTTACTTTCTCTGAACTTTCCGCGAAAATAAACCCCGCTAGCATGTGTTGCTCGCCTGAGCTAAACACTCGCCTTCTGAAGCCTGAAACTGCTAAGTAAGTGAAGCAACGCGGCCGCCATTGAAACAGTTGCAACAATATAACATAAGTAAGGCTAGGCTACAAACAAACACTAGGCTATACGTTTACCTACATGAACATACTCTGGCCTAGGCTGTAAGCTCCAGTTGACAAGCTTTGGGTAATGCCAAACTGGAGAAAATGTGCTCAGTTAAGGCGGGGGTTAAGAGGTTAACATGTAGCCGACTGACCCGTGTGAACTGCCCGTCTTAGAACAACATAAACACACTTCTCTTGTTAACGTTACCCCGATCCATAGCTGATAAAACCATAAACTATCGATAAAACACGACTCATAGTAGACTAAAACAAAATAACAAACCACAGCTTAACTGTTTGCTTGAGAGAGACGAGTGCCGACACATGCTAACGTTCACAAAAGGCAATCGTTTATTACTTACCCTTCCTGTGACCAAGAACATTTTGCGCCTCTTCACCTGTATATTGTTATCCGTAACCCATCCTGAGATAAAGCAGTGATAGGCCTCTGTGCTCTTAAAAGCCTTGAGGGCTTCACCGGTGTATGGAGAGGGATTATGGACCAAGTAGATGTCCGCAAAAGTTAGACGCGGTAAACTGTCACTGGTTTTAAGTGGCATTAAAAAAATCTCCAGACAGTTGATAACGGTCAAATCCCAATGTTTCGATCTTCTTTGTGTATCAGTTCAGCTCATCTGCTGTCAGGTGTGCAATTTTTTGATGTAGCATCTTGAATTCAATAGTTGAGACGCAGGTAGATGCACTGTTGCACTAGCCAGCGGTGTTCAAAATGGCGGATAGAACTACAGAAGTCACGTGACTGAAACGCATGTATTTGTGTGTGGTGAGGGGTTTTACAGCCTTAAAACATATATAATAATTGTAAAAAATAAAGCTGTCTACTTCGCGGATTTCGTCTATTGCGGGTTATTTTTAGAACGTAACCCCCGCGATAAACGAGGGACCACTGTATAAGACAAAGCACAGTCCACTCAGTCCCACGAACAGAGGAGTGAAACCATGAAAACTGGGGCCATTTCCTTAGATATATATTCATATACAGTTGGAGCTAAAGGTTTATTTCAGACACAGTTGGCTCAGCCCCTCCTTGTCTGAACCTTTCTCCAGTTCACACTCTCACACTCTCTGCCGTGCATGGACCCTTTTTAAGATCAGTGCCAGTCCGTTTGACTGCAGGTCATTCATTCACAGCGCTATTTCATCAAGTTTTAAACAAGAGGCTAAAGTGAAGGGGTCGTACCGCACTTGTGTGTCTGCCCGGGTGCGCGCCTCCTCTTCTCCTTTCACTCGCACTCGCTCTGCGTTTACCTTTTATTTCACAGTAGCAGTCATATCGTCACTCCTAAAGAATTCTGAAGATATTATTGCACGGACTTTATCATAGGTTAAATTTAATCTTCTTACGCATGCACTTATAGTCTTATAGCTTCATAGTTTAAAGGGGGGTATTATGTAAAATGGACTTTTTCAAGCTTTATATCATGTTATTATGTCATTCCCTCATTAAACACATGCCTGGAGTGTTGCCTTGGCTCATTCACATATTTTTGAGTAATCAGTAAAAACTTAGACGGCAGCCATTTTAGGTGTAGCTATGCCTCAGTCCTCCTAGGAACGCCCCACCTCCTGGAGACGCCTCTGGACCTTTTGTCACCAGCCAAGCCACCAACCACTGCTCCTCAGCTCAGCAGAGCCCCCTCCCCGCACAGTAGTGTTGTTTAGATGCCACAGCAGTGTGCTGAAGGGGGCGTGTCGGAAAGCTTCTTAAAGAGACAGAGGCCTATTTCAAGACGTTCAGTACAGCCATTTGAGAGAGCAATTTTATTCAAGGCAGTTATTTTAATTTACTGCATATACAGACCAACAGAAGGTTACGTCATCATTGTAGTATGCTATGGGGATGGCTAGTGCCTACGTCATCGTAGCCGAATACGTCACTTCCGTGTCCAAACCGAATTGGGCTAGAATGGTGCAGTGCTGTGTCCCAAGTTGTAACAACAGAAATGATATCAATAAAACGATAAGTTACTACCGCTTTCCTTTGGACGAAAACGAGAAGAGGAGATGGCTTAAACTGATACGGTAAGCTGGATATCTAACCATGAAAATACATTTAAGTGCGGGCTAGCGCCAGTATTTGCGCTAAACGTTAGCCGAGATAACGTTACCTGTTGCTGTTACGATGGAGTGGGCCACATAAAATAATCGAGATTAAAGTAATTATTTACGAGAATAAAATTGCCATTTACTAGTTTAATGTGACTGAGTTTAAAGTCGTTATTTATGAGAATCAACTAGCTAGTTATTTATGAAAAGTCATATTGTGAGATATTAAACTCATTTACAAAAAACAAACATTTTACGAGAATGAACGAGATTAATTACGAGATATACGTAATATTTTACAAGATTAAGTCGTTTACAAGTCCTTTTTTTTAGATTTACGTGACAATTTACAAGAATAAAGTCAGTATTTACATTTACATTTTTGAGAATGAAGCCATTAACAATATAAAAGTCACTATTTATGTATATACAGTTGCCAAATTGTGTTGCTTTTGTGGAACGGGGGTGAGAGGGATAAGGGTTCTGCACTGGCAGAACCTACTTCTTTTTGTTTATCGCCACAGAGTTCTTTATGTAATGTTCTTTTCTTTTATCCAGGCGTAAAGATTTCACCCCTAACTACAACTCAAGGGTCTGTGGATGGCATTTTCCACATGGCAAAGCAGCGGGGCCCACACGGTTTGCCTGGAATGAGGGAAAGGCTTTTCCTCACATCAGCCAGCCGACCAAACGGCAAAAGAAAATGCTCCTGGCGACTGTAGAGGACGAAGGAGGAGCTGAACCAGGCCCAAGTCACCTTGGCACTGCTCAGAAGACCCCAAGTAGTTCAAGTGTTTTGGTGCTCGAAATTGAGAATGAGATGCTCAGAAAAGAAAATGACAAACTGAAGAAAGAATTGGAGAAACAAAAACAAACATTTTCATTTAGTCAAATATCCTCCCACCCAGACATAGTCAACTATTACACTGGCTTGCCAGATGCTGCCACAGTCTTATTTTTGGAGACCCTTCTTTCCAAATTTGATCTCCAGTATCACTTTGATTGGAACGTCCAAAAAATGCCCTTAATCGATCAGCTGCTCCTGACTTTGATGAAACTTCGACTGAATTGTGGTCTTGTTGACCTTTCTGTGAGGTTTAACTGCTGCCGGGCCACAGTCACCAACATCTTTATCACCATCTCCAGTGCCCTGTATGACATTTTGTATGTCGGCATGATGGAAAACAAAATTCCTTCCAGATTCAAGAACCAAACCTCCCTGCCACATTGCTTCCAGCCATTTCCCAATTGTCGGATTGTGCTCGACTGTACTGAAGTAGCTGTGTCCAACACAGAAAGTCTGGACACCCAAAGTCATGTGTACAGTCATTACAAAGGAGGTACCACGCTTAAGGCTCTGATTGGTGTGGCACCTAATGGATTCATTACCTTCGCCAGTGACCTGTATGGTGGAAGCACATCGGACAAAGCAATAACGGCAGACTGCGGAGTACTTCAACAACTAGAAGCAGGTGACATGGTGATGGCTGACAAGGGCTTCACTATTCGTGACATTTTACCTGCAGGTGTTTCACTGAACATCCCAACATTCCTTGTCAACGGACAGTTCACAATGGAGGAAATCAACCACAACAGACTTATTGCCAGTGCAAGAGTTCATGTGGAGCGTTCCATTCAGCGCCTGAAAACATTTCACATTTTGTCATACATTCCATACCAGTATAAAAAGCATGCAAACAAGATACTGAAAGTGTGTGTTTCTCTCACAAATTTACAGACACCCATTCTCCGTGAAATAGCATGAATTTCCTCTCACTGTTTGCCACAATGCCATCATCAGCATTGAATTTTCTTTAACTGTATTCCATATGAACTGTATCAATGTTGTTTTTTACTTGCTAATCAATTTTCCTAAACTCAAATGTTATATTTTTTTAAAGGTTTATGTTATACATATTATCAACACAACTGTGTTTGATCCTCCATAAGCTGAATGAATAATTTTGAGAAGTACTTAGATATCCATTTGACAGCCTGGATGCAACTGAAGCTGAACAAGACAATAAAAAGTCTTCACACTGATTATGTTGCTCCCACTCAATTTATTTGAACTGCATGTTACTGCTTTTCTTTTTCTTTTTAGAATAAATAAAACAACAAAACACACAAACATCAGTTTAACTGGTACAAATGCACAGATATTGATATATACAAATTGGGAGAGGCTACAACATTCAAACTGAATATCCTGCTTTAGAACTAGGAATGTCAAGATTAACTGATTTTACAATAACCGCGGTTATAAAAGCTCACAGTAGGTTAATCGTAATAGTTTTAGGGCCCAAGGTAAATCGTCTCAGCGTTAAATCCGCTCAAGCGCATGAAGTCAACGGCAGGTTCATAAGTCAAATGTGCAAATCTTATTTTCATAGCTGCCAAAGGAAGAGTTAAAAAAAAAAAGGATCATGTGCAGCCGCGTTTGTCACGTAAAAATGGACATGAACAGTGTAAGCACATGGAAGACATAGATCTTTCAAAAACATCCACATAAATCTGCTTTCTTATAGCTAGCTAGGTAGGTATAGGTATTGCTAATAATAATAATAATAATAATGATATTCTACTGCCTATTTATAAGTTTACTTTTTATTATATTACTTTTTATATAATGACAAAAGCATGAAGATAAAAAATAAAGGCTGAACCTTCAATAGGCTATCAATTAAAACAACCCTTAAATAAATATATACGTAAAATGTCCTCTTTTGTGAACATTTACACAGAACTGTAAAGGTTGAGAAATTCTTTCTTCTAAATTTCGCTATTCATGAATAATTGTAAAGAAATCGCAACATTTTTCCTCATAATATTCGTGACTCAAAATTTGAATCCTGACATCCCTATTTAGAACATGTAAACAAATGCAGGGTTAATCATTTAATATCGGAGAGAATATGGGGCAGGAAAATGTCCTTATAAAATATTTCTAAACACTAATGTTGTTTGCCCAAGCTGGATCTTTATGGATGAACAGAATTACAACATCCAGCGGAGTCCATACCACCAGGTGACATGTGCCAGCTCCTGTCAGGTACAGGTTGCCCTGAATTTGATGCCAGTAGTTGTGAGTCGGCTTCATTTTCAGTAGGCCAGTAACTTCATCCAGTTTGAGATAAAAGTCCTTTGCCTCTGCTGCCTGAATTATGGTCTTCTTTCTGGCTGCATAAGGACATTTCACCTCAATGATGCAGTCAGCAGATACTGTCCCATCTGGAGAGCCACCAAGCAGGCCACTGTCAGAGAGAAACACTCCGCTCTCCTGGATGGTCACACCAGTGCGCTTCATGTACTCTTCTTTAGCCTTTGGCTCATGAACGATTCCCCAATCACAAGCCTGGGGGTTGAAAGGGAATTTCATACACAATGGCATCACAAGGTGCTTTATAAAGGGAGAGAAGGAAAGAAATATCAGCCCAACCCTTCTAGTACAATTTTTGTTTACACTTGTTTGACTTAAAAATTACCCTTGGGTCTCTATGTGGGTTTTTTCTGCCACAAAAGGGTGATATGTAGAACTAATTGACAATAACCTTCACTGTATTTGAGAATAAAAACATTTTTGGTGAAGAAACTTAATTGTACATACATTTGAATATGTGATAAAATAAAAAATGTAAACGGTCTAAATACACTGTGGGCAAATTCGGCTGTTTAAAAGCCACAACCATTACAGCTGAAAAACATCTGATAAAAAATTTGATCAACCTTTTTTCCCAAACACTATTCATCAAGCTCAGACCTGATCAAAACAATTATTTTTGTGTTTTTAAATAATGGATTTTAACCTTCTGAATGCCTATTTCATATGTGATTTCACTGCAGTGTCATGGTTGAATGAAAAATTGTGGTTATAATGGGAGTCGCTGGGGAGTATTACTTAAAATCTGATGCTGCAGAAAAAGTAATGTGCCAAAGCAGATGTTTTCACAAGTCTTTGGAAGATCCAAGAGTGTGATAGCATATAACAAATATCCACCCATACACCATTTTTTATATTAAAAATCTGCAATTTTGTGTTTTTATCGGGGCCAAGATTGATGAAGAGATCTGAGTAAAAAAACTGTATATATTATGTTTTTTACAGCAGCTAAAGCTGTACCTTTAAAAAAAAAAAAAAAAAAAAAGGGACTAAAGGATATGTTTTATTACAGTACCCAAGGGTTAAAAGAACTTTGTGTCCATCACTTACATGAGCTCCTTGCTTGAAGTTGTAATGACCAAGCAGCGTTTTGAATAATGAAGGAGGGTAAGAGTTCCTCTTCACTGCCGCCAACACAAGACCAAAGTTGCTGGCTGTAACTCTCTTCTTGCGATATGCCATCCTGTTATAAAGAAACACACAACAGTTAACCTCACAGCACTTAAAAAACAATTCAAGAAAGAGCTAGTCACTAATGACTTTTAGTACACATGAAATCAATCGATCCTTGTATGCATTATTACCATAAGTCATTCTTAGTTTGCCCAACTGTGGCTCTCTCGATGGCTTCCTTTTGTTGTGGGCTCACAGCAAGGGATGAAAGGAGATGTTGAGCTTTGTCCTCACAATACCCGGAGTTGGCCAATATCCCATCAAAAGTTTTGATGTGATGGCAGGGGTCAAAAGTCTGTCCCAACAAATATCATTGAATCAGAATAACAACAATTAGATCCCTTCATGTCAACATTGTTCACAGACATACATATATTGAGTTGCCTTGTGTACGAAATGCGCGGTATAAATAAAGTTAAAATTAAAGTCTGAACAGGTTTATGTCTGATTTGCAATGGTTTAAATCTGTGGATATGTCAAACTAAATTACCATCTTACTAGGGATATCGTCAATCTTTGTAACTGATTTAATGTTGTGTACATGTGAAGTTTCTGATAAAGCAGGACATGAAACAACAAAACACAAAACACAAGTCAAACCTGAGGCAGTGCAGGAGGTTCTGGAGCTAATATCCAACCCAGACCTGTAAAACGGTCAAGCTGTGCCAGAGATGACGATGCCCATTCTATGTCCTCCGGGGTGACAGGGCGTTTAATTCCAGCTGAAAAATAGCATAAAGGGTATGATGGTAACTGCTATCTAACCCAGGCTTAGATTTTAGTATGGAAAGAAAACATATGGTCATTGTTTTTCCAATGATAACAAAACAGAAAGCATGACACATATTTCCAAGTTACTCGAAGACTAACCTTGTGATGTGGAAGGTGCAATCACAGACACTTTCTTGGCCGTGATTTCCTCTGTTTTGGGTGTCGTGGGCCTCTTCCACATACACTCGACATCCGTGCGGGTGAAGTTCTTCTCAGCCCAAATGAGGAGGGCTGCAACATGGTGCACTTGGACCTCCCGATGGCACAAGAGCAAGAACTTGCCTTCACTTCCTGTCCCTCAACGTGTACCTGAGTGAAATCAACTTTGCTAACCCTCACAAAATACTCTTAACAATGCTAAGAGGCAAAGCTTTGTAGTGCACTCTGACTGTAAGCCTGCACTGCTAACTTTTTTTATTATAGTATGTTTATTTTTTTATTGTTTATACTTTTTGCCCCCTGAAGTCTGGTAGTCACTGTATAAGATACCTCCTATATTTACTATTTAATTGTTCGCACGTTTCCTGTCTATTCTGCACACCCTGAGTGTTTCTTGAGAGCTGAATGTAACAAGTGAATTGTGAGATCAATAAAGGTTTTTCTTATCTTTGTGTTGCACTAGGTGGAGCCAACAACTAGTTAGGTAATGTCTAATCTGTATTGGGCGAGTAATACTTTTCCAGAGTTTTAAGTTGTCAACAAACCGTAGGTACTTATTCTAACATAGCTAAGTACAATAGTTAACGTTACACTTGTACAGTAAAGTTAGCTTGGTGGCCGACAGCCTTATGTTAGCGAGCTAACGGTAGCTACTAAAAACTTGTAACGTTTGAACCGTGACAAATGTACAATCTTTTTATGGTAAAGGGCGACAGCTTAATGATTGATTAAAAATTTGTTTATGCTTATATAACGCAACAATAGTCAATGTCATAGAATTTTGTGCCAGATGACGAGTCACTCAGAGTCAGGACCTCACCTCAACCTCGTAAACTTTACTTTTCATTGAAGCCTGTACTTTCCCTTTCAGACTTCCACCTGCCAGCACACTAACATTTACAACTCTGTTGGAGTTGTAGGAGTTCAAACCCTTTTTCACGGACTTTGGGGTGTCCGAAAAATACGATGTCACCGTAAAAAAGTGACCGGTTCCTTAGCTACTGCCATTGTGTTTACATTAGATTCAGCGGCTTGGACACGGAAGTGATGTCGTGACGTCACGCTAGCCATCCCCATAGACTGGTGCTATGTGATTGAAAAAGCATAATACCCCCTCTTTAAAGTCATTATATGTTATATGTTTTATGTTTCATGACCGAAAAAAAATTCCTAGGTGTGAACCTGTTCATAACCATGGCAATAAAACCAATTCTGATTCTGATTCAGACGACGAAGTGCTCCTAAGGTGTTATTGCGCCTCACAATATAGTACCCTTTTATCCGCTTAGAAAATCGACATGTTTAATTTTTGTTTGTAACTATACTTGGATTGTGTAACTACTTAAATAGGGAAAACGTGGAAGAGCTTGGTCGCTTCTAACTTCACCCCCGTTGGCCCCATAGAGGAGAGGAGGAGAGGCTAAATGCTAACAACATCTTTGGTCTTTTTGCGTGACTGAGCGCACACACAAAGACCAGACAGGTACGCATCAACTCATCTAATCTCAGGTAAGAACATATCTCAGTATGGAAAAAACGGTGGTCTGTTCCTTTAACCGTCACAGTGGGTTGCAAAGTTTATGTGAACGACACACACTAAGTGACACACAATTGTGAAGTGAAATGAAATGTATACATGATTTGATCTGAGTAGCTCTGAAGATTATAACCCACCTATCCCCCCATAAACTACGCCCTAGACTGTAGCTACAGTGCAGACAGGCAGCCTCCAGAAGTGCGATGCGGTAATAGCTGGATTAAATGACAGAACTCTTGGGGCTTTTCGATGTTTTAAGGCGTTCACAAAAGTTACAGCATTTAGTGTTTTTTTCCCGCAGCCGCACAGAGCCCAGTGACAGCGGGACTGAAGGCTGAGCCGAATCTACTTTGAGCAGGGGCGAATCCGAGCATACAGGGGCTGGGACAATGATTTGAAAAATGAAAAATATGATTTTACATGTATCTTTCAGACTGCAGGGGAAAGCAGCTCATGTTTAAAAGACTCTCAAGTATTCCCCTGCCTTAAAGGTGCATTCTGGAACATTTTTATGTGGAAAAAAATATATACCCTGTGCACACTTGACCTTTCAGTTCTTCGGTGGCTGTATGAGTGGTCAGCATGGCGCCTTTACTTTCCATCACAGAGGCCTCTTTGATGCTTCAGGGTCAATTGTTTGCTGGCGGACCCTCTCACTGCACTGTAATAAGTGAATGATTAATGAATCTAAAGCAGAATCTTCATGACTTCCTTCTTCACTTCTCAGTCTGTGACGGATGAGCAACGAGGCCTCAGCTTTTTACAGACAATAAAGAGCACATTGCATTTAGCTTCATGTTACCGTTAGGGTTGCCACCTATGTCTGACAGAAAACCTGGACATTTCGGCAACCCAATCAACCATTTTGCTTACAAGCAGTGGCGCCCTTCACACCTAACCCAAGACAAAAATGACCCTTCTAAAGCGAAATTGGACATAACCTTGTGATGGAGCTATATTGGTTTTGCTTTAAGTATTTACTTTGTGGTTAATGTCCAGTGGTGGAAAGAGGACAGAAAATTTGTACTTACGTAAAAGTACAATTACATGGCTGACATTTTACTCAATTACAAGTACAAGAGTGAAGTATTAGAAACTTCACTCTTCATTCAACTGGTCTAAATTGTTTATCTCTAACAAGAATATCATTGCACAGATTAATTCAAAAATACATACTGTAGAATGAGGTGAAAATGCGTTGTTATATTGAGATGCTAATGTTACTCACGTGGGGAGAGCTAGCTCCTGTAAACTCCTCCATATATGTTCAGTGCCTGATTACTGACGCATATGTGTCCTAGTGTTTGTAAGACCGTCTCCTCGCGTTTTCGATAGTACAGTGAGTCTCTCTTTCCCCGCGGTAAAAACAAACAGACCCACGCTGAGTCATAGAAGCGGACGCACGTGCGCACGGCCAAAGAGCGAGGGGAGGAGGCGGGGACGTGCGCCAGAACAGCCAATGTCAGCCTCGCTCTCTTTGAGCTCTGGCCAATCAGAGCAGGGAGCTGCTCTGTGTGGGGCGATCAGCGGAGAAGAGAGAGAGACGGTGGAGGACTGCGCTGTAGTAGTGTCCCGGGAGAATATTTTATTTCCCCGGGACAGACCATTAAAAAGAAGGACAATCAGGTAAAACCGGGACAGGTGGCAACACTAGTTACCGTGTTACTCATGGTGTCTGACGTAAAGTCTAACTCTGAAGAAAAACAATTCACATTTACACTGAGAAGGTTGGAAGGGCGCCCCCTTGTGTCCAACTGTGTCCAAATGCCCGGACCAAAACGGGCACCCTGAAGACGTTGAAAAATAAGTTGTGTGAAAGCAAAAAGGCAAATGCAACCACTTAACTCAATTGTATTGCTTTTATTCATGGAAACACTTATTACAGTGTGGAAACCTACAAAGGGTCACCGTTTCTGCATAAAAGTTCTATAATGCACTGATCACCTATTATCACCATGATACCATGACTGAACCACTGGGACTGCACCATAGTCATGATCACAAATTATAAAACGGAAAAGATTAACGTTGCAGACGCTCAGAATAAAGTTTTACGGCTCAATGGTACTTGAGAATCACAGAGTTCCATTTGCTTAATAGGATTGAAAGTCCTTTGTGCCAAAGCGGAAAAGATTTCCTTTCTCCTCCTTCCAGAACATTACAGTCAAATGATAAAAAATCTGCGTCACAAAAATGGCATGACCCCAATATTCCTCATTATATTGACCCTCCGTAAAGAGAGAGCATTAGCCGCGGTTTTGGACACGAAATCCTGAAGCAAGGGTTTGTGGACTGAACCCTGTGACAGGGCCACTCCACTCTCTCAGACGGTGAGGTTGCCATGACAACGTCAAAGAAGAAAGCCGTTAAAAACACAGTATTTTAGAAATGGAAATGAGCCGTTGTTCTATAAGCCCCTGTGTTGTTTTCAGCCCACTTCAATCTCCATAATTCTCCTTAATAATCACTTTTATTTCCACTACCAGGCTGAGCAATCTCTTTATATTGGCCTATAGTCTCGGGGATAATCATTTACGAACCGTAAGACTGAAAAGGACCCACATTTGGATTTTCACTTTGTTATGACGCTCCAAAAATACATATATTTCCCGAGGACATGGGAGACTGAAATGGGAATCCAACGTTTCGAATGATTTTAAAGCTCTTTGTTGTGAGTTTCTGATGAGTAAAATTCTGACTGACAACCCTCTAGTGTAATTATAATTTTCTGCACTGTCAACCCTGAATCATGCCGTTTTCGAAGCGTGAAAGTCTCCTAGCTCAGCAGTCCGCAACCTTCAACAGAAAGCCACTTGGGTCTGTTTCAAACCAAAATGAAGGCTCAATTAGTCATTGAATACGTTTATGTCAAATCTTTGAAACTGTATTGGTCGTATGAAAAGTAAATATAAGGGGATCCGGAGGGTCCTTCCCTGGAAAGTTTGAATGAATCATTTATCACTGATGAGGGTCTCCTTAGTTTAAAGTACAAACAGTTCAGTCTGGCTTTAGAGCACATTGTTCTGTTGTCACTGCAGTGACAGGAGCTGCTACAGAGACACATGAGCTCCATGACAGCTCTAAACTCTTTGATGAGTTTGTCACAAAGTGATTGCTTTGCTATATAGAATTAATGTAAAAATCAATTAAATTAAATGTAATATTTCATATGTCTCTGTGTAGCTAATAACACAACTTGCACCCTAACTTAATTAATTATAAAATAAAATAATCGATAAAGAAACTAAGTTACTAACTTTTAAAAAGAGTAATCAAATCCGTAATCGGATTACTTTGTAAAGTAATGTGTTGGCAACACTGAACACAATAGTCCCATTTATCTCAAATATTGTTCACAAATCTGATTGGGATGCTCCGTCTTGGCATATACAAATCAAATCAAATGTATTTATATAACACATTTAAAACAACTGTTGTTGACCAAAGTGCTTCACAAAAAGGTCTACAGTACAAAAAAACAAAAAACAATAAAATAATAATAAACAAAACACAATATACAAGCAGCAAAGCACTAACAGCTCCGATTTTGGCCATGATATGTGCTAAAAGCTAAAAGCTTTTGCATAGAAATGTGCGGTAAGCAACGATTTAAAATGGTCAAGTGTCTGTGCAGCTCTTATGTGGAGAGGCAGGTCATTCCACAGTTTAGGAGCTGCAACAGAGAAAGCCCTGTCCCCTTTGGTCACACGCTTGGAGCGAGGAACCTCCAAAAGCAGCTGATCAGATGATCTCAGAGCCCTAGCGGGGGCGTGGCGTACATGAAGCTCAGACAAATACAGAGGAGCAGTACCATGGAGACATTTGAAAACAACAAGTAGAAGCTTAAACCTTATCCTGTAATACACAGGAAGCCAATGCAGAGCAGCTAACACAGGGGTGATGTGCTGTCGCTTTTTGGTCCCTGTAAGGAGAGCTGCGTTTAGCGCCCCCTGGAGGCGACAAATTGAACGCTGACCAAGACCAATATACACAGAATTACAATAATCAAGTCGCGAAGTTATAAAAGCATGAATGGCTTTCTCAAAGTCACAGGCAGGTAGATAATTTTTTTACCTTGCTTAGAGTTTTAAGGTGGAAAAAGCTTGATTTGACAACATGATTTATATGTTTCTCAAATTTAAATTCATTGTCTACAAACACACCGAGATTCCTTGCAAAAGGGTGACAGAAAGAGGCTAGAGGCCGATGGCGCTGTCACAATTGTCGAGAACATTTGAATCAGAATTTCCAAATATAAAAATGTCTGTCTTATCTTTGTTTAGACTTAAAAAGTTGGCCTCCATCCATAACTTAACTTCTTGTATACATTCCAACAAAGGATTCAGTGATCCCTTAGAGCTAGACTTTAGTGGCATATAGATCTGCAAATCGTCAGCATAAAAATGATAACCGACTTTGTGTTTCACTAAAATCAGTCCAAAGGGTAGAAGATACAAAGAAAATAACAAAGGGCCTAAAATGGACCCTTGAGGCACTCCACAATGAATATACAGTAGAACAGCGTGTTCTTGTTCCTGCCAATATCCAGCAACTTGGTACGTTTGAAGAGGAGTGGAGCAACATTCCACAGGCCACGATCAACAATCAGATCATCTTTATGAAGGGGACGTCCTGCAATGTGTGAGGCCAATGAACCTCCCCCTAATAAAGCTAGACTGAACATTTCAGAGTGTCCTTTTATTGTAGACAGCCTAAGGCACCTGTGCAATATTCATGTGTCAGCTGTGAGGGGACATGGGGAAGTGCTCACTAACACAGATTTGTCAACAACATTTGAGAGAAATGGGTCTGTTGTGTTTAGACAAAGTTTTAGGTCTTTGAGTTCACCCCATGAATGAGCGCATAGAGTAAAGTGTTTTTTGTTGAGTGTAATTGCAGTATTTACCAATTCCATGCAGGTTAGTAGAGGCTGAAAGCAGTGGCGGCTGGTGATATAAAAACCAGGGGGCGCTGTTGTCTATACCTACTTTCAATTATATTTTAAAAGACACTTATAAACATTGTTTTTAACCTAAAAAAGAAAGTTATCTTTGGAGCATTTTATTTCATCATTTTATGGAGAATATTATGAATAGACACTTGTAAACAATAAAGAAGCATTAAATGAATTTTAACTTTGATAAATATTTTTTCTGACAATGAAATAAAAGATAATCACTCACTATACATATTTTAGTTTGGCACCACTAAGTACGAGATGATTGTGTTTTGTACCAACAGAACCAGAACAAAGGCAGGAGGTGCGTTATTTTTTCAGATTCCCTCTTTGATTTCATGTACAGTATTAGAGCCAGACCTGCTATGTTTTCATTATGTGCCTCAGAGACACAGGTCTAAACCGTAGTTTAAACCTGTATAGTTTAAACCATACTTTAAACCTGTAAACTGTCAGACAAAAATGATCCTGTCAGAAATAACCGTACCTCTCCGTAGCACCTGAGCTCCTCCTCAATCAATGAATGAAAGACGTTCCCCTCACACCGTCCTCACAGTCCTGAATCTTCTCTCCATCAAATGTCCACGTCCTGGGACATGACTGTCCAAGTCAGTGAGGATTGTCCCAAAGTTTTACGAAACAAGCAGTAGCTAAAGCAGACAAGCTAGTTAGCATCGTAATGCTACCTCCAGAAAACAAAGTAATGAATGAATCCAGTGTAAAAAACCCTTTTAAAATAAATCTCCGAAAGGCATTTATGCAAAATATTATGCAATATTTTGTATTATTGATATATGATAATGATGATATTTTTGGAAACATTTTAGGGAGGGCGGCGCCCCAGCGCCCCCTATGGACCAGCCGCCACTGGCTGAAAGTTAGCGTTGACCTCTCCTCCGCACAGGCAGAGCTGGCGTTTCTCGTGGAGCTGTTGACTCTAAATCGTCAGTTCTCTGGAGACAGTTCTCTGGTTACGCAGCGCTCACAAAGACTAATTACAGCGTGTTGTGTGATCAGCCACAATTATGAAAATGTCAGCAGCAGCCGTGGGGGGCCTTGTTACTGCTGCTGCGGCTGGACGGCACCGCGCAGGGTCGAGGAGAACGAGGCGATACAATGAGTATATATAGAATGATGAGATCCAGCGCACCACACAATGAAATTCATTTATATAAATGTTGTTCTGGCTCATGGCTCTGTCAAACAGTATTAGACAGTTTAAACTAAGGCTTTGCTCTGAATTTACTCTGAAAACTCTGGAGGAAGTAGTTCTATGCCTTAGCAGAAAACCGTTCTCGAAAAATGTACAAACTTCTTTGTGACTTAAACAGAAATGAAAAGGCGAAGCGTCAGAGACAACAACCACACGGCGTTTGAACGGGGACCGAGGCATTTTGTTTACAATTCACATATTTCACATAGAGCCATAACATCATACACACAGCCACTGTGCTAGTGATGTGAAGTTCAATTCATTTTACTGACTCGAGTTAAAATGAATCACTCACCAAAGTGAATTGGGTGTTTTGAGTCGTTTGATTCAGTGAGTCAGTCTAATGTAAACCACTGTTTAATCCAGGGGTGTCCAAACGTTTTTCATGGGGGGCCGCATAGTGAAGCGTACGCGGGGTAAAACCCAGAGATCAGTGGTTAGTGCCGCGAAACCTTTGACTAGCACAGGTTTAAAATGTGCCCAACACCTTTATTTATGCTTAAAGCCTTCGTGCCAGCTCTGTCTCACAATAAAATGGTAGTTGTTAGGTTAGAATTGTGTAGAATTTTTACATTTCAAATAAAAAGAACCATCTCTGACGATGTGTACCAATTCAGCAGAAGGCCGAGGGCCACCACAAATTGGTCTGTGGGCCGCATTTGGCCCCCGGGCCGCACTTTGGACACCCCTGGTTTAATCCAATGAAAATATTACAGTAGTTGGGAAAATATATTTAAAAAAAACGTAACCTCCACACATAATTAAATCCATTAATAATTGTTGTTTAATAAATAAATAAAAAGAACATGGTGATTTGATTGTAATTTGGTGCCATTTTAGACTGTAAAACTGGATAAAGTTATATTTTATGTAATCCATGATTATGGGATTAAATGATATTTATCTGTTTTTCCCAATACTCCTCCTGAATTGACCACTCTGCTTTATTTACACTTTAGCGCGAGGCTAGCTTAGCCGGGAGTTAGCAGTTGAGTCATTTGATTCAGACGTATCAGTGCCTTTACGTGAACCACAGAGTGATTCGTTCTCCCAGTTCATACGAGTCACTCACTCACACAGAGCAGCATAGGACTTCTGAGTGCAATAACTCTAGTTTTGTACAGAAATATTCAACCTCATTTAACATCAATAATGTTCAAGGCGGTCACGTGTAGAGGTTTTTTTTTTTTTTTTGTCAGAGGAAATGTGACATATGTGTACATATGAATAAAGGTGTGAATGCAACATAACACCACCATGCATCTTAGAATAAAGATATGAAGACACCAGTAAAAGAAACCAAGTTGCTGAAACAGGGGGCCCCCTTTAACCAAGAGACACCTGTCTAAACAACCATACCACGATCACTCTGACATGAGCAAAACATAGTTTCATTATAAATTGTCTAAAGCAGGGGTCTCGAACTCATTTGGACTGGGGGCCACAAATGCAAACCCAGTGTTGGTCGGGGGCCGCAACAGACAAACCTTTTTTATTAAGTCAATTATGATTTAGCAACTTTTATTGTTTGCTATAATAAACCTTAAAATAGACTGTACATGAACTATCTGCACATTTTTAAGCTTCCAGAGGTTTCCAATCGGCCAAACATTTGCTGAGCTTCTAAATTAGAAATTACAGACTTAAACAATTAGTGTTTTTGTAATTAATCTCATTTTGCTTCAGGTAAATTGGTTCAGGGCATCAGTGAATGATCTTTCAGGAGTCAAGTCCAGTTTCTGTCTGTTGGCCTATTTAGAAAGAGAGGCAAAATGTACAACAAATGTCATTTAATTTAGTGTAGAAAGGCCCAACCAGGGACTGGAGCTGATAATGAGCACTAGCAAAAGGCTTCACCTCAAGTAAATAATGTGGAGTCAGTGGCCTCATGCCTTTTTGTGACCTACAGTTAGATAATGGATGGGGCTTATATTTTTACTATCAATGTTGCTGTAATTATTTGCAGTATTTTTCATTTCCATATTCTCTATTTTTAATGTAAATATGGATCATGTGTCTCAAATAAAGATTAAATTAATTGACATGATGTACTTCTTGTGTGAGCACAATGTTGCTCTGAGAGAGAGATGGAGAGAAAAGGCTCCTCACTTTACTGTTGTGACACTTTTAAACACTAATTACGATGTGTTCGCTTTGCAAAGTCATAAAGGTAAAGATGGTAAAGGTGCTTTTTGTCATGCTGCAGTGCTGTAACTTTTCCAGCACATGTTAGCTGAACAACTAAAGTTTCTCCCTCTCGTTCTGACAGTCTCCACCTGTTTCAGAAGCTCCTCTCACAGTCCGCTGCTGTTAGTCCGTTCTTTGTTGAATAAAGTTGATAAGTCGTCTGCAGAAGTGCTGCATCTCCGTTCCCGTCTGATGTTGTGTCATTCTGGCGTCCGCAGCAGCATTGGCGCTACCGCGCGGTGCTCATGGGAAATGTAGTTCTAACGTGTTTAATGCAATTTACCGGCGGGCCGCATGTAATATAAATAAGAAATCATCTCGCGGGCCGCAAAAAATTATCTCGCGGGCCGCATTTGGCCCCCGGGCCGCATGTCTGAGACGCCTGGTCTATAAGAACGGAGAGAAATCAATGTCATCATAAAGGCCTGGGGCTCGGTAGCCTAAGGTTGACTCTCCAGTATGTTTCACGCTGGAGTAAAAGTGTGAGTCTGTCACCCCTGTTGGTGAGTTGGAGACCGTTTCAATAACCATGACCTTAAGTTTGTTGATGTTGGTGTGACCAGCAGTTTTGAAATGGACAGGCCATTGGGTATTGGGGGGGGGGGTTTTGCGGATAGCCCTTTTAAGTTTTGTCAGTCTTTCCCTCAATCATCTTTTTGTTCTACCAATGTAGAAGTTTCCACATTTGGACTGTAGTTTGTACACCACAAAACATGTGGCATAACTTTTAAGATGGTATTGTTTTTCGGTCCGTACATCCTCAAAGATTTTGATTTGTCATATTGTGCAATGATTGCAGTCTTATGAAGGCATGTGTCCCGAAACGTCACATATACCTAACCTAAAGGTGTAAGAAACTATTAAAAAATTGGGAGCTTTCACTTCTGTGCGTACCCTTACTTTAAATCACTCTATTCTTATTTTGGATCCAGCACGCAGGTTTCACTGCCTTTGGATGTGCGTGCCTATTTCTTTTTAGCCAATGATTGCAGTTGCCACATGGAAATGTGACAGACTGCTTATTTTAAATGTATTGCTGTTATGTAGTATTGTAGCAAGTTCATTGATAAGTCCTAGTACCCCTGATAATGTATTTACTCAACATAACAGCAACAGAAGTCCAAACTCATAGAGAATATCTGGTTTAAACCATGCAAAACATAACCTGAAAAATACAGCAAATCAGCAAATTGTCATGCTTTGTCACAACAACAATGACAAAGCATCAAACTGCACAGGGTAGTAAGGTAGTAATGAAATATCAAATCTCCTCCCAACAGTCATCATCATCATCATCATCATCAGTCTCATCATCCATGAAATCTGTCCTTCGAGCACGAAGCTCCCAGTGGCATTGGCTCAAAGTGTGAGGTGATTTCCTGCATGTCTGAGATCCTAAAATCTACAGGTGATGAGGCGTGGTGTTCTGCACTGGTCAGCTCCACCTCCTCCTGCGCAGCACCCTCCGCTCCACAACAGTCTTTCACCCTCTTCTCCTCATTTGTCCCTTTCTTAGCTCCTCTTGTGCTGCAGGTGTAGGGGACTCTTGGTGCCTCTTCACTGTCTCAGAAGAAGATATTGTAGGTCTCAAATGGGTTTGGTTGATAAGCTAGCTTTTTATAAATAAAAATATTAAGTATAATATAATATAAAGTTGTTTAATTAGTTAATTAAAAAATAAACATACCAGCATACGTGTCTTCCTCTGGCCAGTATTTGAGGTTAGTTAGTTTCATGGCACCAAAGGACTCCCTGACGACCATCCCCAAATATTTTTTGAATTGCATCAGATAATGCGTTGATTCTTGCCATTATTAAAGGAACAGGCCACTGTTTTTCCATACTGAGATATGTTCTTACCTGAGCTTAGACGAGTTGATGCGTACCTGTCTGGTCTTTGTGTGTGCGCTCAGTCACGCAAAAAGACCAAAGATGTTGTTAGCATTTGGCATCTCCAGTATATTCCTATGGCTCCAAACGGTGTGAAGTTAGAACGGGCACACACAAAGACCAGACAGGTACGCATCAACTCGTCTAAGCTCAGGTAAGAACATATCTCAGTATGGAAAAACGCTGGCCTGTTCTTTTAAGCTGATTTTCATCACAGGATTTAAGGCATACTCCTTCATGTTCTTCTCTGCCAAGGATGCTCTGCAGCTTTGGTCCAGGTCTACAAATAAAAAACAATAAAATACACATTGTGAAGCCTATAATCAGGGGTTAAAGGCGTTCCAGCACCTTCGTAGTAAAAAAAAAAACAAAAAAACATCGGACAGACAATCACCAACACCAAATGAACAAAGAAGAAGAAGAGCGCATGAAGGTTATTGTGAATTTGCTGAAGCTGCGCTAGACAGAAGTCCACTGAAGTTCAGAGAGAAACTGGAGGAATAATCATGTAAGATCTGCAGCTCAGTCCGCTCCTCGTGCGTGCGGGCTTAATATACCTCAATCTAACAGCATTTATCATGAAATAATTAACGTTATGGACACAAACTAATCCATAAACAAAGTCCATTCCCAAGCTTTAGCCCACTTTTATTTCACATCAATCGGCCTGATATTTTCGGTCATAGAGATCAAATTAGGAAGCATAATGAAGAGAAAAGGCGATGTTACCGTGACTGTGACCGACCCATCACTAACCTGCTTGTGTGACGAGTTTAACACAGTGTCGCCCACAGTGCACATATTAGTTTAGTTTAGTTTAGTTTATTAGTTTATTTGAGCAGTTAAAAATTCTGCTCAAAAGGAGTGGGCTGAAGCAAAAGCTTATAAGCGCCCACCCCCGACATCATTGAAATAAAAACAATTGATCAAATCACACTAGTATAGGGAGCATGTTACAAAGTACAAGACACAAGAGCAGGAACACAGCACACACACACACAACGTACCCCACCGTGACCCAACTTTGCCTGTTATATTTACAATATCAATCCTACATTAAGTAACATCATACTGCCCACCGGCAAAAGAGAACCTACAACCCACCAGAGCGGTCGTTTCAACACGGACCACACCCACAAAGCACCTCTAGAAATGTCCGTATAAATATAAGTTAACAGAATTTAACGGAACGGAAAGGAAACACAACTGAAGGAACACAACTACAACTGTCTCATTTCATGTACGCGATGACTAATACAAAGCAAGTGACAAAGGCGATCATTAAGTTATTTATGCACATATACATACACACATCCTTTTTATTTTATTTTCATCTTTATTTATTTATTTTCTTTATTCTTTTTTTTCTTTACAGAAGGTTACAGATGGTCACCACTGCCAAACACAGTTAACAACTTCCAAAAGGCACTAGTTCTGTGTTCAAAAGGCACATTAATATACATATTATGCATGATCTTGCAACTTCCCAGTTGTCATTTCCATCATTCCGTTTATTTAAATTTTTTAATTTTTTTGTGTTCAATGGATTATGTAATATGTAAGCCCTACATACTGTAGCCGGGGTATCAGAGAAACTTCAGAGAATCTTTAGGCAGCACAGGATTCCAGTGTACCACAAACCTGTGAACACACTGAGACAAAAATTAGTTCATCCCAAAGACAAAACTCCTAGCCACAAACAAAGCAATGTGGTTTATTCTATTCGATGCAAAGAAGAAGAATGCAAAGAACATTATATTGGAGAAACCAAACAAGTCTTACAGAAGAGACTTTATCAACACCGAAGAGAAAGCACAAGCGGCCCTCAGTCGGCGGTGCACCTTCACCTTAAAGCCTCCAATCACTCCTTTGAGGACGGGGAGGTCAACATTTTAGCTAAAGAAGAACGTTGGTTTGAAAGAGGAGTAAAATAAGCTATTTTTGTCAGAAAAGAAATCCCTCCATGAACAGAAATGGTGGACTCAGATTTAATCTTTCTGCTTTTTACTCCAATCTGCTTCGGGGAAAACCGACAGGACACGGCCAGTCCAAGAAGACGATACCTCAGCTAACAAAAGAACAAGAGGCAGGTAATTAGCAGTGATCATCTATGAATAGGACAGGACTGACCGATACTGGGGTGAGCAGGTCGTTACAGACGCTCTACTTCAAAGGTGTTTACCCACAGGTGAGAGTAGCTGTGATTAGAGGGGAGGAGCCGGGTCTACCCCAACTCCTCCCAACTGGTCTTTATCTACGCTGTGTGCTGAGTGTAATCTTGTTCACTGACGAAGCCTTTGGATGAGAGGCGAAACGTTTGGAGACCTCAACTACCAAGTACAGAAGATGACTCAAGTACCTTCTTTGAAGACCTACATACTGTAGTGCGTTAAGAAGCCAGGGTGTAGAGCGGGTCCATTGAAGGGGGCAGTAGCTCCCCATCAACAAACCCCCACATATAGGACTAATGGCTGCTGTTCCGTCACTAATGCCTGTGCACCTCCGTACTGCCCTGACATGTTGGCCGCACCATCATAGGTCTGCCTCATTTACATTGTAAATGATTCCTCATGAAGAACCAAGTCAGTATCTACATCTAGATCTACATCTACATCTCAGACAGATACTTTCTTGTTCAACTCCAGAAATATCCTGTGTTCCATAATCGCTCATTGTATAGTGGGAAGAGAACTAATAATACGTATTTTGCGAATACATTTTTGGATTTTGGATTGATTTAAGGCTGGTGTACATAATAGTACAGTCAATTAACCATTTATGTGAAACAGGATCATCTTCCTCTGCCCTGAGTTAGAAAAGTTGGAAAAGATTTCCCCTATCATCTGCTTGCCCTCTCTCTGTCTCGCCAAGTGTGGAACAGAGCTAGCCATTTTCTTCAAACAGTGCCTTGCCGTCTCCTGCTGTTGGACCCCGACACTAGACAACTGTGCAGAGATTGGATTGGGCAGGTGTGCTGAAATATTTACAAAACTGTGGTGGGCTTGGGAACTTGGGTGGGCTTTAAATTTTTCAATAGCCAGTGTCTAAAACCAGAACTCACAATGCTACGGTCCTTAAGGTCTGTGACCAAAAGAGGAGGACTGATTTAAGAAATCTTTGCTGCAGTAAAAATTGTAATGAATGTTTTTGGTGTATGATTCAAATGATATTTTCTGGTTTTATAAACATCATATGGTCTTTGATCCATTTGGATATTTTCGGGGCATATGCCGATTTCCATTCGAGGGCTATCCTTCTCCGTGCCAGTCGTATTGCAGTGGCATGAGTTCTTTACAGTTTTTTAAAGCCTTTGGTACAAAACCCAAGATTGCGGTTTCAGCACACGGTGTCAGTCTGATACATGTTCAAAAACTCTCTTCAATAGCTCTGCAGCTGCGGACCAGACCGTATGTGACATATTAGCATATCTGTCACAGCAGTCAGTTACATTTGCATTCATTTTGGAATGTTTATGATAAGTTAGATACAAACGATGAATTAAGTTCACGGTGTAGCAGGTATTCGGCCGGTACAACCACCACTATCAGTTTAAAATATTTATGAGGGGAAGGCTTGGGGGACCCCTCCCGGAACCGCCACCTTAACATGGTGGAGGGGTTTGAGCGCCCGAATGATCCTGGAGCTCTGTTGTCGGGGCTTCGTGCCCTGGTAGGGTCTCCTTGGCAAACAGGTCCTAGTGACGGGTCAGACAAAGAGCGGTTCAGAAGCCCCTTATGAGAGACCAACAGGCCCGATTAGAACCATGAGGCCGTCCTTCTGTGGACCCACCACCTGCAGGAGGAGCCATAGGGGCTGGTGCAGCTCCAACAGCTGCCCCCACGACCCGGCAACGGACAAGTGGAAGAAGATGGATGGATGGATGGCTTGGGGGACTGAAAATCATAAAAAGAGAGACGGAGACAAAAGGTTTGTCTTGCCGACTGACTTTTTACTTGTGTTCTTGTGTTCTTACACCAATACAATAAAAAATATTCACTATAATCATCTTCACATCCAGTTCTGACAATTTGACACATAAATCCAGAAATACAGTTGAATAGAAACGACTCAATATTAGCTTTCTACTATTATAGTCCGGGAGCTAGACCCCCTCCTCAGGCACATTTTTGCTACCTTTCCAAACTAGTATCTTTCAGTAGAGTATCCCTTGGGTCATTACCAGTGGTGACCCCCCATTGCAACTCGGCCCCGTTCGGCTGTGGGACCCCAAAAACCACTTTAGCGGGACAGGCTTCAGACGCAACTTTGTGATTCTATCCAAAGTAGTGCTGTGGTCACATACAGAGTCACAGATGAATGAAATTTAGAACAAAGAAAGCTGACATGATGAGGAACAAAGTAATATGACAGTCTTGGGCTTTAGCTTTTTCTTTTTCCATATATTAAACTATATATCTACAAAAATGCAAAATAAATGTCATAAGATAAGAAAAGCACTTCACAAATGAATACATTATTGTATTTTGTGTTTATCTTTACCATTTCAAATGTAAATAGAAAACTTCCCCAACTCATTAGCTTCACATTAAGCCCAAGATGAGCTCTGTACCTCAAACGGATCTCCAGCTCTAACAGGAAATGTGTTCCATTCTCCCTCTCTGAGCTGTGGGATTCTCATGCATTTGCCCATATAGGCCTGTGAGACCTTGCCATGGAAAAGTTACAACGTTTAGGACAACAGTTCAACTTAACCTTTTTGGATTTGCTTCAAACTTGGCACAGTTGATGTGATACTAAATATTCTGTGAGTAAAAGTTGAGCTGCATATCTTTTTTAATTTATGAGATTTAGGGGATTTCAAAGGGGGGGGCAGGGTTAAAATCAGGCCTTGATGCAATGAACAAGTTTCACTAACTTTAGGGACGTTAGACGTTTGTGACAGACTGTTGGGAATTTTATTACTTATTATATATAATAATATACATTATATATTATTATATCAAAACATTGCAATGACAATATATACCGAATATGTTGCCAATGTCATCACTAAGTATGATATATGACGGTTCAAGCATGTGTAACATTAACTTAACAACAACTAAGGACCTGTTTACTGAAGTAACCTTTATTGCTTTGTGGTTTATCATTTATTTATCTATGCATTTTCATTACACCTGCTGTGTTACCACTGGCAGATGAGTCGACGCGTGGGTAATAACGTATTGAGGAGAGACACACATTTCTTTTCATACAGTCATCAATTTTAGATTCTTGGTTTATGTTTTCTCCATCAACATCTTAGTTTTATTGTCAAAGTAAATATTGGACCAAATTCACACATTAAAATCACTATTATTTTGTTTAGGATTTTCCTAAAATTATTAAAAGTTTGTCTGACGCATTATCCACTCACAAAAACCTGACCTGCCTGGTGCTGTTATATTAGATTAGATTAAACTTTAATGTCTACCTCAGTGGAAATTTGTCTTTGGTTCATCAAGCGCTATAGAGGTTGATACCATTTACCATATAACTGAAACACATTTCAACCTAAAAGGCCTACGTCAGGTTTTGAAGGATTTGTCTGAAGGGTTTTTCAATCTAATTTCTAGCCTGATTTATAGAGCTTTGAATCCCCAAAACACAAGGGAACCTGTCTTGACATGTCCAGAATTAAACAGACCAATGTTTCAGGATTCATCCAATTCTCTTCTTCATTGGGCCAAAGAATTTCAGTACGACTATATTGTAAAATGGCTGGTTATTCATTATTTTGAATAACTGAGTATTCTTTTCTCTATTCTGGACAATTGAGTGTTCTTTTTAAATTCAAACCAAGTCTAAGCCTATTTATTTATTTGGTCGGGACAGTGCATGTTAATGAACATACATGGGTCTCATGCATGTAAACAAGCCACACCGGATTGTAGCCTTGGGCTAATTTCCATCCGTCGTCCCCCATGCGCACTCTCATTCATCCTGACCTATTGTACATGTTTTTTTGTGGTAGGGGAAACCTACCACTAAAACCACTGTACTACCGTGCCACCTACCTATTATGGTTAAGACCAGGTTATGTGTGTGTTCAGACTGGATTTTAGATCACATCTAACCCCAACCCTAATAGGAACAGGTTTAGGCTCTTAATAGATATACACAGGCTCAGACTGTGTTAGCTCACGCTCCATTTAGACTGACTCAGGCAGGGTTACCAGGTCCTTGGGCAGGTTTGACTGCTGAGACCTGGCAACCCTAGACTCAGGTCAGCTTTAGACTGGGTAAAGGGGAAGGGAATCATATTTTATATAGCGCAAATTTGATATTTCATGGCAGAAGTCCCCCAAAGTGCTTCTCAAAAGGAATGGGGATTTTCATTCAACTCATGCCGGCTCCAGCCACTTTCTCCTGGGGCAGACTGACAGAAGAGTGGCTGCATACATCTAGACCAATGGACCCTCTGACCACCAACTCACCATTCACTCTCACTCACTTAGACGTGATGTAGATGGGCTTTGATTGGATTTAAAGTGGATTGGACAAGCTCAAATTGGAATGACAGGAACATTTTACCAAATACCAATACCACCAACATTTGGGTCTAGAGTACTCAGCAGTGACAAGCTACTGTTGTAGCCAGAGCTGCCCTGGGAGCTGTGGCTATGGAAGCAAGGCTGCCAATATGTGTTTAGACCTCTCCGACCAGCACCATTCACCCACACACTACATTCATAGACAAGGTGGGTGAAGTTTCTTGCCCAAGTACACAATGGCAGTATGCACCTGTGGGAGTTTGGATTTTAATCGGTGATCAATTTTTAGTAACAGACCACAGTTACTGAGGTATTATCAAATATGAATGATATCACATGTATTTTTGTTATATCGTTAAACCAGGGGTCACCAACCTTTTTTCAGCCGAGGGCGACTTCAAGAGCATTAAGTTGTTTGAGAGCTACCAGTTAAAAACAAATCCTAAAGACTTAAACGCATACTGTCTACTTATATTGACCCCATATTATATAAAATAGCTTTATTTTAAACTCGTACTGACTCAAAAGAACAGAAATAACTGTGTTTGTATTTGATTCAAGAAAATTAAGTGTTTTACACGTTAAAAAATGTCTCAAGGGCACCACGTTGGTGATCCCTGCGTTAAACCATTGTGTATCTTATTTAGTGATGACACTGGCAACATATTCTGTATTAATTGTTAAAGATATTTTGAAAAGCAGAAATAAGTAATACAATTCCCAACAGTCTGTCACAACACCTAACGTCCCTAAAGTTAGTGAAACTTGTTCATTGCATCAAGGCCTGATTTTGACCCTACCCCCCTTTGAAATCCCCTAAATCTCATAAATTAAGATATGCAGCTCAAATTTTACTCACAGAATATTTAGTATCAACATCAACTGTGCCAAGTTTGAAGCAAATCCAAAAAGGTTAAGTTGAACTGTTGTCCTAAACGTTGTAACTTTTCCATGGCAAGGTCTCACAGGCCTATATGGGCAAATGCATGAGAATCCCACAGCTCAGAGAGGGAGAATGGAACACATTCTCTGTTAGAGCTGGAGATCCGTTTGAGGTACAGAGCTCATCTTGGGCTTAATGTGAAGCTAATGAGTTGGGGCAGTTTTCTATTTACATTTGAAATGGTAAGATAAACACAAAAGGCAATAATGTATTCATTTGTGAAGTGCTTTTCTTATCTTTATGACATTTATTTTGCATTTTTGTAGATATATAGTTTAATATATGGAAAAAGAAAAAGCTAAAGCCCAAGACTGTCATATTACTTTGTTCCTCATCATGTCAGCTTTCTTTGTTCTAAATTTCATTCATCTGTGACTCTGTATGTGACCACAGCACTACTTTGGATAGAATCACAAAGTTGCGTCTGAAGCCTGTCCCGCTAAAGTGGTTTTTGGGGTCCCACAGCCGAACGGGGCCGAGTTGCAATGGGGGGTCACCACTGGTAATGACCCAAGGGATACTCTACTGAAAGATACTAGTTTGGAAAAGGTAGCAAAATGTGCCTGAGGAGGGGGTCTAGCTCCCGGACTATTACACAGACATGTCAACTTGACGTTGCCGGAGCTAGTAGCACTGAGACTTCACTTTCCTTTCATATACATTTTCGAATTAACAAAAAAACACTTTAAAACATTTTGCAATGGCTGAGGAGAAATACGGAGTGACGGTGAGCCGATGTATCTAAGTAGTAAGGTAGGTAACGGCTAGCGCGCGAATGTTAGCACATCAAGCTACAAAACAGTCTCACATCGACTAAAGAACAATACAGCCAGAGCTATGTGTTGTGGGCTTCATCTGAGCCAATAGTTATATTTAGCGTAACTGTACAAACCTAAGACGAAGACAGAAGTTTAGTGTTGCGCCTTGGCTTTCTGCGTGCCAACTGACAGGAAACAGGACTAAACCAACCAACCAGCGCTGCCCTCTAGCGAGAGATGTCAATACTACCTTTATTTCTGAATACAAAACCTTACTCTTATTTATAAAATTAATATAATAAAATAAAACTATGTGACCACACAGTGGGCGTCACAACAGCAAATCGAAACCAGTGTCAGAGTTAAAGAGCAGTCATCATCATCATCCATGATTTGGCAGAGCTCATGTACCCATGCTTCCTTGATTTTTACTTGAGAGTTATCCGTTTCTATTCAGGATGAGATCATATGTGACCAGTCACTAGAATCAAAGACACAAGTCGGTTCTGGGGCATTTTGAGATTTTCGGGTGATTGACATGACGTGCATATTTTTGTGTCCGAGTGTTATATTTCTTTTAAAAATAATTTGATCTTTTCGTTACATGTATCACTTTATTCTACAAAACCTATTTAGTTTAAACACATTTTCATCAAATTTCAATAATAAATATTTTTTTATGTTTTCACACCTCAAACCCCTAAAATGTCAGGTGGTGCAACCGTCCGAGCAAATGATTAGACTAATAAAGCTTCTGAAAATTATATTTTCAGGGTAACAATGAAAAAATAAAACATCATGGCATAATTGTATGCCAATTGTATGTATAATTGTATGTAGTTTTAAAGCTTTTGAGATCATTAAAAAACTTTTGTCCGACAATTTGTAATCTTAAAATATCAGGGTGGTACAACCTTAAGAACAGGACTGGTATTTTGAAATAAAGAGTAGTATCAGCAAACAGGATATGACATCAGCCAGAAGAACAAGTTGTCTTTATGGCTGAGTGAAAAGGTTTGAAAATCTCTTTCAAGAATTAAGAAAAAACAGCTTTTTTCTGACTCATAGGTAAACGGTCACACTTTTGGTGTCAGGCGGTACAACCGATGTAAATATTGGAAAATATTATATTATAAAAGTCTTAATTTGTTTTAAAAGTAAATGTTTACCCGTGCTTACAAATGCTAAAGCTAATATAAGAGTCCACATAAAAGACAATTTAATTTAAAATTAGTTGCTAATGTCAGGTGGTGCAACCAGACAGTCAAGTGGTGCAACTGCAAAAAATGTCAAATTACCATCTAAAAATTTTAGGGATGCACTGATCCAATACTGGTATAAGTTATCAGAGTCAATACTAGAAGAAAAAAAAATCAGATATTGGTTTAAAATATCCGATACTGAACCAATAACTGTTTTGGGCTGACGCCGAGCACTCCGTCCATGGTCCTCCTGTTTTATTGCTGATTACAGCATCAGTCAGTTACAAATTACAGATGAAATGTTCAGAGGAGAAAGACTGTCATATATATATATATATATATATATATATATATATATATATATATATATATATATATATATATATATATATATATATATATATATTATATATATATATATATATATATATATATATATACACACTTGGCAAAGATTTGACTTTGTACAATTTTTTTGAAACTATTTAAATTTAGAAAAAACTTGGTTGCGCCACCTGACACTTTTTTATACAGAGAAGCTACAAATACATCAAAAAAATACATTTAAATACTTTTAAATGTTATTTAACAAACATTATTATTACTATAAATTATCGACTCAAAAATATGCATGCCATAGGTTTTGAAAAAGCTTTTTGAAAATATGTTTTTTGACCCCTTATACGTCATTGACCCTTTCACAGATTGGTAAAGTGTAGTCTCCAAGCTTTCCAACGATGTATAACACATGGAAATCTGATAATATTTGGAGGCGTAGCGATGATTTGAAGTTAACAATTCCCAAAAGGCCAAAGGGCTGAAAAACCTCTCCAAGATTTGGATTGTCACCTCTCTCTGCTGTTGGGAGTGACAATAGGGCTCATTTACATCTCAAAGTATTAAGCACGAAACGTGAAATAAACACACTTTTTCACACGTGTGACCGCTTTGTAAGAATATCTATCCAAATTAATATGCATATCATGAGCTATGAGTTCGACAAACACATAAGAATTATCTAGAGAATACCGGACACCCCTTGGAATCGTAATGGTGACGTATAGAGGGTTAAATGGACAGTTCCTGATGAAACGTATTGCTGCTGAATGAAATCTGCTGAACAATAGCACTAGCAGAGCAGACCCTCCAAGGCTGGAAACTGAACAGTACTGGAAAGGAATATGGGAGAAGGAGGCAGCACACAACAGTGATGCACAGTGGCTGGTGGCTCTGAGAGAGGACCACAGCAACCTCCCTGAACAGAATCCAGTTACCATCACAGTGACAGACATCCAAGAAAGAGTCTCAGGTATGAAAAACTGGACAGCACCAGGCCCTGACATGATACACGCCTACTGGCTAAAGAAACTCACGGCACTCCATGAGCGCTTGGCAGCACAAAAGAACCAGATGCTGAGAGATGGGAATCACCCTGAATGGTTAACCGAAGGGCACACAATCCTGATCCTGAAGGATCCCTCAAAGGGTACAATCCCATCCAACTATCGGCCAATAACCTGCCTCTCCACAACGTGGAAGCTCATGTCCGGCACCATAGCGGCTAAGATAAGCGGGCATATGAATCAATACATGAGCACAGCTCAGAAGGGAATCGGTAAAGATACCAGAGGTGCCAAACACCAGCTCCTGGTAGACAGAACAGTCACTCGAGACTGCAGAACCCGACACACTAACCTGAGCACTGCCTGGATTGATTACAAGAAAGCCTACGACTCAATGCCACATACTTGGATCATTGAATGCTTGGCACTACACAACATCAACAGGACTCTAAGAGCCTTCATTGCAAACTCGATGAGGTTGTGGAAAACCACCCTTGAGGCCAATGGCAAGCCACTTGCACAAGTCTCCATCAAATGTGGCATATACCAAGGAGACGCCCTGTCCCCACTGCTGTTCTGCATAGGTCTGAATGATGGGGAATTATAGAGTTAATTCGGCCCTCACACATTGCCCTTATCACATCGTACTGCTAAATCAGTACATTCGGCCTTCTACATGACTTGTGGCCTAAATACAAGTGGCAGACTGTCAGTGCATAGATTCACGTGGCACACTGCCAGTGGTAGATGCTTAGTGCCTACGTGTCACCAAGATTACTTAACTCTCTTGATGTGGAAGTATAGACAGGCTTGAATGTTAGGACTGCAATGTCTTGAGTTCATGTCTCCGGGTCCCGCAACGATGGCAAAATAAACTTCTCCTGCATAAGACATCCTGACTGCTGCCTATTCTTCATCAATCTCTCGATCATCGTTTGTTAGATTTCTCCAACACTGAACGCCCTCAGCCAAATAATCAACAAGACTGGCTATGGATACCGACTCAGGAACGGGGCCACCATCAGTCACCTCCTCTACATGGATGACATCAAGCTGTACGCTAAGAATGAGCGAGACATCGACTCACTGATCAATACCACCCGGATATACAGTGCAGACATTGGGATGTCATTCGGACTAGAGAAGTGTGGCCGGATGGTGACTAAGAGAGGGAAGGTAGTCCACACAGAAGGGGTCTCACTCCCAGAAGGAACAATAGCAGACATTGAGGACAGTTAAAAGTACCTCGGAATCCCACAAGCAAATGGCGACCTTGAAGAGGTGACAAGGAAAGCGGCTACGGCCAAATACCTCCAACGAGTAAGGCAGGTCCTAAGAAGTCAGCTCAATGGCAAGAACAAATCCCGGGCAATAAACAGCTACGCCCTGCCAGTAATCAGATACCCTGCAGGAATAATAAGCTGGCCAAAGGATGAGATACAGACCACAGATGTTAAGACACGGAAGCTCCTAACCATGCATGGAGGGTTCCACCCCAAATCCAGCACCCTGAGACTGTACACTAGCCGTAAGGAAGGAGGCCGAGGACTAGTGAGCGTGAGAGCCACTATCCAGGATGAAACATCCAAGATCCACAAGTACATCAAGGACAAGGCTCCAACAGATGACGTGAATGTCTCAGACAATGGGGAACAGAAGATGAGGTGCTGGAGGTCCCGTCATGGGAGGACAAGCCCCTACACGGCATGTACCACCGAAAGATAACTGAAGTGGCGGATATCAAGAAATCCTACCAATGACTAGACAGAGCTGGCCTGAAGGACAGCACAGAGGCACTCATCATGGCTGCACAGGAGCAGGCCTTGAGCACCAGAGCAATAGAGGCCCAGATCTATCACACCAGACAAGACCCCAGGTGTAGACTGTGCAAAGAGGCCAATGAGACAATCCAGCACATAACTGCAGGGTGTAAGATGCTGGCAGGGAAAGCTTACATGGAGCGCCATAACCAAGTGGCTGGCATAGTGTACAGGAATTCCTGTGCAGAGTATGGGCTGGAAACCCCAAGGTCAAAGTGGGAAACACCTCCAAAGGTGGTAGAGAATGACCGAGCCAAGATCCTGTGGGACTTCCAGATACAGACGGACAGAATGGTAATGGCGAACCAACCGGACATTGTAGTGGTGGACAAAGAGCAGAGGAAAGCCGTGGTGGTTGACATACAGTGCATCCGGAAAGTATTCACAGCGCTTCACTTTTTTCACATTTTGTAATGTTACAGCCTTATTCCAAAATTGATTCAGTCCATTTTTTCCCTCAAAATTCTACACATAACACCCCATAATGACAACGTGAAAAAATCACATGTACATAAGTATTCACAGCCTTTTCTCAATACTTTGTTGAGGCACCTTTGGCAGCAATTACAGCCTCAAGTCTTTTTGAATATGATGCCACAAGTTTGGCACACCCATCTTTGGGCAGTTTTGCCTATTCCTCTTTGCAGCACCTCTCAAGCTCCATCAAGTTGGGTGGGGAGCGTCGGTGCACAGCCATTTTCAGATCTCTCCAGAGATGTTCAATCGGATTCAAGTCTGGGCTCTGGCTGGGCCACTCAAGGACATTCACAGAGTTGTCCTGAAGCCACTTCTTTGTTATCTTGGCTGTGTGCTTAGGGTCGTTGTCCTGCTGAAAGATGAACCGTCGCCCCAGTCTGAGGTCAAGAGCGCTCTGGAACAGGTTTTCATCCAGGATGTCTCTATACATTGCTGCATTCATCTTTCCCTCTATCCTGACTAGTCTCCCAGTTCCTGCCGCTGAAAAACATCCCCACAGCATGATGCTGCCACCACCATGCTTCACTGTAGGGATGGTATTGGCCAGGTGATGAGCAGTGCCTGGTTTCCTCCAAGCATAACGCCTGGCATTCACGCCAAAGAGTTCAATCTTTGTCTCATCAGACCAGAGAATTTTCTTACTCATGGTCTGAGAGTCTTTCAGGTGCCTTTTGGCAAACTCCAGACGGGCTGCCATGTGCCTTTTACTAAGGAGCAGCTTCCGTCTGGCCACTCTACCATACAGGCCAGATTTGTGGATTGCTGCAGAGATGGTTGTCCTTCTGGAAGGTTCTCCTCTCTCCACAGAGGAACGCTGGAGCTCTGACAGAGTGACCATCGGTTCTTAGTCACCTCCCTGACTAAGGCCCTTCTCCCCCGATCGCTCAGTTTAGATGGCCGGCCAGCTCTAGGAAGAGTCCTGGTGGTTCCAAACTTCTTCCATTTACGGATGATGGAGGCCACTGTGCTCATTGGGACCTTCAAAGCAGCAGAAATTTTTCTGTACCCTTCCCCAGACTTGTGCCTCGAGACAATCCTGTTTCGGAGGTCTACAGACAATTCCTTTGACTTCATGCTTGGTTCGTGCTCTGACATGCACTGTCAACTGTGGGACCTTATATAGACAGGTGTGTGCCTTTCCAAATCATGTCCAATCACAGGTGGACTCCAATGAAGTTGTAGAACCATCTCAAGGATGATCAGTGGAAATAGGATGCACCTGAGCTCAAGTTTGAGCTTCATGGCAAAGGCTGTGAATACTTATGTACAAGTGATTTTTTTGTTTTTATTTGTAATAAATTTGCAAAAATCTCAAAAAACTTTTTTCACATTGTCATTATGGGGTGTTATGTGTAGAATTTTGAGGGAAAAAATGGATTGAATCAATTTTGGAATAAGGCTGTAACATAACAAAATGTGAAAAAAGTGAAGCGCTGTGAATACTTTCCGGATGCACTGTAGCAATACCAAGTGACTTCAACATCAGGAAAAAGGAACACGAGAAACTAGAGAAATACCAGGGGCTCAGAGAAGAGCTAGAGAAGGCCTGGAGAGTGAAGGCATCAGTGGTGCCCGACTGCCCGTGGTCGTTGGGGCACTCGGGGCAGTGACCCCCAAACTGGAGGAGTGGCTCCAGCAGATCCCAGGAAATACATCAGACATCTCGGTCCAGAAAAGTGCAGTTCTAGGAACTGCAAAGATACTGCGCAGAACCCTCAAGCTCCCAGGCCTCTGGTAGGACCCGAGGTTGGAGGAAAAAAAGAGACCGCCCGCGGAGGGTGAGGAAGAGTTTTTTTTTTTTTTATATATCCATCCATCCATTTTCTTCCACTTGTCCGTTGCCGGGTCGTGGGGGCAGCTGTTGGAGCTGCACCAGGCCCTATGGCTCCTCCTGCAGGTGGTGGGTCCAGAGAAGGACGGCCTCATGGTTCTAACCGGGCCTGTTGGTCTCTCATAAGGGGCTTCTGAACCGCTCTTTGTCTGACCCGTCACCTAGGACCTGTTTGCCATGGGAGACCCTACCAGGGGCATGAAGCCCCCGACAACAGATCTCCAGGATCATTCGGGTGCTCAAACCCCTCCACCCCATATATATATATATATATATATATATATATATATATATATATATATATATATATATATATATATACACAGTGCCTTGCGAAAGTACTAAAACACCTTGAGCTTTTGTACATTTTGTCATGTTTACAACCATAAGCATAAAGATTTAATTTTTTAAATATATATATAATATATATATATATATATATATATATATATATATATATATATATATATACACAGTATATATGGGTCAATGACGTATAAGGGGTCTAAAAACATATTTTCAAAAAGTTTTTTCAAAACTGATGGCGTGCATATTTTTGAGTCGATAATTTTGTGTTTAAACAAGTTATGTTTGTTAAATAACATTTAAAATATTTAAATGTATTTTTTTGATGTATTTGTAGTTTCTCTGTATATAAACGTGTCAGGTGGCGCAACCAAGTTTTTTCTAAAAATTTAATAGTTCCAAAAATGTGTACAAAGTCAAATCTTTGCCAAGTATATCTTAGACAGTCTTTCTCCTCTGAACATTTCATCTGTAATTTGTAACTGACTGATGCTGTAATCAGCAATAAAACAGGAGGACCATGGACGGAGTGCTCGGTGTCAGCCCAAAACAGTTATCGGTTCAGTATCGGATATTTTAAACCAATATCTGATTTTTTTTTCCTAGTATGACTCTGATAACTTATACCAGTATTGGATCAGTGCATCCCTATAATTGTTAGACGGTAATTTGACATTTTTTGCAGTTGCACCACTTGACTGTCTGGTTGCACCACCTGACATTAGCAACTAATTTCAAATTAAATTGTCTTTTATGTGGACTCTTACATTAGCTTTAGCATTTGTTAGCATGGGTAAACATTTACTTTTAAAACAAATTAAGACTTTTATAATAAAATAATATTTTCCAATATTTACATCGGTTGTACCACCTGACACCAAAAATGTGACAGTTTACCTATGAGTCGGAAAAAAGCAATTTTTTCTCAATTCTTGAAAGAGATTTTCAAAACTTTTCACTCAGCCATAAAGACTAATTGTTCTTCTGGCTGATGTCATATCCTGTTTGCTGATACTATTCTTTATTTCAAAATACCAGCCCTGTTCCTACGGTTGTCCCACCCTGATATTTTAAGATTACAAATTGTCGGACAAAAGTTTTTTAGTTATCTCAAAAGCTTTAAAACTATTAATATTCACAAATGACGGCTTTTTTGAAAGATATTTAACATACAATTATGCCATGATGTTTTATTTTTTAATTGTTACCCTGAAAATACAATTTTCAGAAGCTTTATTAGTCTAATCATTTGCTCGGACGGTTGCACCACCTGACATTTTAGGGTTTGAGGTGTGAAAACATAAAAAAATATTTATTATTGAAATGTGATGAAATGTGTTTAAACTAAATAGGTTTTGTAGAATAAAGTGATACATTTAATGAAAAGGTCAAATTATTTTAAAAATAAATATAACACTCGGACACAAAAATATGCACGTCATGTCAATCACCCATATATATATATATATATATATATATATATATATATATATATATATATATATTCCTTTCCTAGATAATTTCTTCTTATTTCTTCTTTTTTCTGTTTATTATCCTGATCTGTTTAGTGAGTGAAGTTATTCTCATGTGGCTAAAATGAAGCAGAATGCAGGACCCTCAGATCGGCCTGTAGATTTCTTTTAATTCAGCCATTCTCAAAGTGTGGGACATCGCGCCCCTTTATTAATCTGAAGTTCTCTCTGACCCCCGATAATAATCATTTACTCTATTCAAAGGAATTTTATTATTATTTTACAGTAGAAAATAAATTACAGCCGTGTTCAGAAACACCACTGCACTGGACTTAAGCATTAGGATCAATGCTGAGTTTCAAACAGTTTGAACAAAGGCACTTATCACAGAGCAGCAGAGCGAGCAGCGTTCAGACCCACATTTCAGCAGAGACTCGGAGCAGGACCTACGCTCCCGTGTCCACAGTGATCCCAAAGAACAGCCTCAGGCTCTACTTTAACTTTCAAATCTCAGAAGGAAGCTCGGAAACAAACACTCCTCCTGAAGGATTTCATTGGATTAATGTGAACCTGATATTGGATATGTTGGAGTTTGAGGCCGATTTGCACACGGAAAGGTGTGTGCAGTAACCACTGCACCAAAGAAGATCTACAAAAGACTTGAATTTTAACAAGACTTTTACATAAATGTTTAAACATTTACTGAAATTATTATTTGAAAATAAACTCTACATCCCAGGAGCAGGTGTTTTGGACGTTTCTTCAAAGTTCCCTGAGGCCACGAAATATCAGTAATATTATTTATACCATTAGTCAATATGTCAGACTCAGAGTTGACTAAATTGACATGAACTTTGGTCCAGGTGATGTAGAAGCACCAATGAAATCATGAAGTCCAGCATGTTCCCTCAGAAATGGTGTGTTTTTATTTGTATGTGAGATCGAGAGCTGAGTTTGTGCTGAGGCTGTTTTACATACAGAGCTTTTGGTGACGGAGGTTTAAGGTGAAGGTGAACTTTATTGACCCTGTAGGGAAATTTGTCCAATGCATCTGATCTGTCCTTTGATGCCGCTGGGGCAACCCTGACGGGTCGCAAAAGGTCGAAAGTTCAAGGGGGCCAAATACTTTCGCATGGCACTGTATATATTGTGTTAATTCTGACATGCTAATTGTGTAACTATAATATGAAACTTATGGCACAATAAAGTAACAAAAACCAAACAAACATACAGTGGGGGAAAAAAAGTATTTAGTCAGCCACCAATTGTGCAAGTTCTCCCACTTAAAAAGATGAGAGAGGCCTGTAATTTTCATCATACGTAACCTCAACTATGAGAGACAAAATGAGGAAAAAAAATCCAGAAATCACATTGTCTGATTTTTTATGAATTTATTTGCAAATTATGGTGGACAGTAAGTATTTGGTCAATAACAAAAGTTCATCTCAATACTTTGTTATATACTCTTTGTTGGCAATGACAGAGGTCAAACGTTTTCTGTAAGTCTTCACAAGGTTCTCACTGTTGCTGCTATTTTGGCCCATTCCTCCATGCAGATCTCCTCTAGAGCAGTGATGTTTTGGAGCAGGCACTGGGCAACACGGACTTTCAACTCCCTCCAAAGATTTTCTATGGGGTTGAGATCTGGAGACTGGCTAGGCCATTCCAGGACCTTGAAATGCTTCTTACGAAGCCACTCCTTCGTTGCCCGGGCGGTGTGTTTGGGATCATTGTCATGCTGAAAGACCCAGACACGTTTCATGTTCAATGCCCTTGCTGATGGAAGGAGGTTTTCACTCAAAATCTCACGATACATGGCCCCATTCATTCTTTCCTTTACACGGATCAGTCGTCCTGGTCCCTTTGCAGAAAAACAGCCCCAAAGCCTGATGTTTCCACCCCCATGCTTCACAGTAGGTATGGTGTTCTTTGGATGCAACTCAGCATTCTTTCTCCTCCAAACACGACCAGTTGAGTTTTTACCAAAATGTTCCATTTTGGTTTGATCTGACCACATGACATTCTCCCAGTCCTCTTCTGGATCATCCAGATGCTCTCTAGCAAACTTCAGACGGGCCTGGACATGTACTGGCTTAAGCAGGGGACACGTCTGGCACTGCAGGAATTGAGTCCCTGGCGGCGTAGTGTGTTACTGACGGTAGCCTTTGTTACTTTGGTCCCAGCTCTCTGCAGGTCATTCACTAGGTCCCCCGTGTGGTTCTGGGATTTTTGCTCATCGTTCTTGTGATCACTTTGACCCCACCGGGTGAGATCTTGCGTGGAGCCCCAGATCGAGGGAGATTATCAGTGGTCTTGTATGTCTTCCATTTTCTAATAATTGCTTCCACAGTTGATTGGGGTCAGCCCTATGTTCCCCCACTTCTATTGATTAAGATTAGGCACCAGCCCACTATCCTTAAGGTTAGTGGCTAGGGCAGGGTCAATGTTAAGCTGCTTGATATATGTATGACGTTTCACTCTCATGACTTGTGATTGGTTGAAGTACCAACTCACCTACGGAAAAAAAAATTGCACCCGGGGAACATAGGACCCGGGGAACATAGGTATGCACCCAGTTGATTTCTTCACACCAAGCTGCTTACCAATTACCAGTGTTGGGAAAGTTACTTTTAAAAAGTAACTTTTCTCATTACTCGTTCCTTCTTTTAAAAAGTAACCTGTTACTTTACTTAGTTACTCTCTAAAGAAAGTAACTTATTACGTTACTCGTTACTTTTACGTTACTTTTGTGTTACTTTTATGTTGCTCGACTTTGTTCCTAAAAGTGTTATGGAAGTTCTACTATTAAGGCCATAACAGATATTTCTTTCATGCTCTTTATTATCAAAAATGCAACAAACTGTAATGTACCCGGAAGTGTGGCTGTGAGCAGCAGTGTGAGAGCAGTGTGAGAGCAGTGTGGAAGCTAACATTTTTGCGGACTCCGGTTGAGGAAGAGCAAAATGCCTAAACCGACTAAAACAGTCCAACTGCCAGAAACGCCGGCGGATGAGGATTACGTGAGCCTCAGTCAAGTCACGGAACTCATGGCGCAGCAAAGGGACATGTTTAGGGAATTAATTCAACAACAGCAGGAAAACTTCAAAGGATTCATAAAACTCATCATGGAATCAACAAACACCCGCATGGATTCACAGTTAAAGGACATTCAAGAGCTAAAAACTAGCCTGCAATTCACGCAAGATGAGGTGGACACTATAAAAGAAGAGAAAAGGAAACTCACTGAGCGCACGGACACAATACATAACGATTTCTATAAAGTATGTGACAATCTGCACGTCATCACGGATAAACTGGAGTATCTGGAGGGACAGAGCCGCAGAAAAAACCTGGTCTTTGAGGGAGTGTTGGAGACGCCTGGGAGACCTGGGCCGACGCAGAGGAAAAATCAAACAACTGCTGAGGGAGAACTGCAACTACAAAACCCGGTGGAAATGGAGAGAGCCCATCGCGTAGGGAAACCTGGCGGGAGAGACTGGCCGAGACCTATCGTCGCCAAACTACTGCGTTGGAAGGATCGAGAAGCAATCCTGCAGCGCGCTAAACAACTCAAAGGAACGAAAATCTACATAAACGAGGACTACACGGACTCCATTAAAAGGAAACGAAAAGAACTGATGCCGGAGCTGAGAGCTGCCAGGGAAAGGGGGGACATAGCCTTCTTGAGATATGACAACTCATTGTACGTCCGCGCACCAGTACACCAAATCAAGTTTAAACACCGGGGAAAACTCATGGATTTTGGTATGTAAAAACACATAATTTCACATGTCCTGTAATATATATACTCATACAATGACGTCCAATCATACCTCATATGCTACTGATGGCAGTGACCTAGGATTACAGCAAAGGATTTTGGACTGTGAGCTCTTGGAGCTGAAAGCTTCAGAGTACACCGAACATAATGCACTGGACTGGGAAGATCAGTTAGACCCAGATAACCTGTTCTTAACATCTAACGCAATTAATTGCAAATACTATACTGAGAATGAATTTAACATCTCTGTTAAAACAGAAGGGAAATTCTCAATTATCCATTTCAATAGTAGAAGCATGTACGCGAATTTCGATGCAATCAAAGAATACTTAAAACAGTTTGAGAATCCATTTAGTATCATTGCATTATCAGAAACATGGTTTAATGAGGATAAAGGCATTGTATTTGAGTTAAACAATTATACATTAAACTATGTAAACAGAACCAATAAAGGGGGAGGAGGAGTTGCTATATATGTCCTCAACAAATTTAAATTCAAAATATTAAAAAACATGACAGCATCAATAAACAACTTGCTTGAATGCTTATCAATAGAAATTATCAATGAAAAAAAGAAAAACATAATAGTTAGTTGTCTATACAGGTCACCAGGCTCATGCGTGGAAATATTTACAAATTGGGCAGAAAAAACATTCTCAGAACTGAGTAACAAGGTATTATTTATCTGTGGGGATTATAACATCGATTTGATAAATCCAAATAAACATAAGACAACTGATGAGTATATTAATCGCATGTACAGTATGAGTTTATACCCAACTATCACAAGACCTAGCAGAATAACAGCGAGCAGTGCTACCCTCATTGACAACATCTTCACTAATAATATGCAGTTCACAAATGTCAGCGGTCTAATGGTTTGTGATATAACGGATCATCTGCCCGTATTCACGGTGTATGATGATAATGAATTAGATCAAAAATCACCTCAAAAATATTTTTATAAACGTGCAAGAACTGAGGATTCAATTTACTCACTTTATAGTGACTTAATAAAACAAGATTGGAACGAGGTATATAACAAGAATGATGTAGATAATGCTTACGATACTTTCATGGAAATTTTAGTATAGCATACAATAAAAACTGTCCAATTCAGCAATTCAGTAAAACAGAAAAACGACAAAATGTCTGTGGCTAACCAAGGGTTTACAAAATGCTTGTAAGAAGAAAAACACTCTATATAGACAATTCATTAGACTAAGAACAGAGGATTCTGAAAGTAGATATAAAACATATAAAATAAACTGACCAATATATTAAGGAAGGCTAAGAAACTATATTATACCAATCTATTATATACAAACAAGAACAACATGAAAGGGGTATGGGGAATACTAAACACTATAATCAAGGGTAATGCAAAAAATAATTCATATCCAAACTATTTCACTGATGGGATCAATGACAACCATAATATGAATGATATTGTGGAAAGTTTTAATAGTTTTTTTGTAAATGTTGGACCGGATCTGGCAGCAGAGATTCCGGAGTGTAGTAACAATGAAATGGAGTCATTGATAGACATTAATTCAAAAACGATGTTTTTGTCTGGAGTAACTGAAACAGAAATAATAGATGTCATTAACGGGTGTAAGAACAAATCGTCTACAGACTGTTTTGATATAGATATGACACTAGTTAAACAAATTATATATAGTATCGTGAAACCATTAACCTACATATGCAACTTATCGTTTCAAACAGGAATATTTCCAAATAAAATGAAAATTGCAAAAGTTATACCTATACATAAAAATGGGAACAAACACATCTTCACTAACTACAGACCTGTCTCTCTACTCCCCCAGTTTTCCAAATCTTAGAGAAACTTTATAACAGTAGAATGGATAATTTCATAGATAAGCATAAACTAATTAATGAAAGTCAGTATGGGTTTCGAGCAGCAAGGTCAACTTCAATGGCCATCATTGATGCAATAGAAGAGATTACTAATAGCTTAGAGGGCAAGAAACATGCAGCTGGAATATTCATTGACTTGAAAAAAGCATTTGATACACTAAATCATTCTATATTATTAAAAAATTAGACAGATATGGCATAAGGGGAGTGGCTTTGAGCTGGATTCAAAGCTATTTAACTGGGAGACAACAGTATGTGAAGATGGGGAAGTTTACATCTGGATATTTGGACATTGGTTGTGGGGTCCCACAGGGATCTGTCTTAGGCCCAAAGTTGTTTAATTTATATATTAATGACTTTTTAATGTGTCTAAATTATTAAAATTAGTGATTTTCGCAGATGACACAAACGTCTTCTATTCCAATGACAATTATAGTACTTTAGTACTAACGTAAACTGTGAACTAAGGAAAGTAAAACATGGATGGACATTAATAAATTGTCCCTCAACCTAAATAAAACAAAAGTAATGTTTTTCGGTAATTATAATGGAAAACCAGACTCAGTAAACATAGACGGTGTAGTTTTAGATACAGTATCAGAAATTAAATTCTTAGGAGTCATCATTGACAGTAAATTAAGCTGGAAACCACACATAAGACACATACAAGGTAAAGTCTCCAAAAGTATCTCAATCATTAACAAAGCAAAGTTTTTCTTGAATTACAATGCATTATTTTTGTTATATAGTTCATTAGTTTTGCCATATCTAAACTACTGTGTAGAAGTCTGGGGCAATAACTATAAAAGCTCATTACACCCCCTTGTTATACTCCAAAAACGGGCTGTAAGAATTATACATAAAGTAGGATATTATGATCACACCAATATATTATTTCTGCAGTCTAAACTGTTAAAAATGCATGATTTAGTTGATTTCTCTACTGCCCAACTTCTGTTTAAAGCCAACAAAATGTGCTACCTGCAAGGATACAAATGCTTTTTGCACGCACAGAAGGGGATATAACCTGAGGGGGTGTGATAACTTTAAGGTTCAAGCAGTGTCTTCCACTAGGAAAAGTATGTGTGTGTCTGTATGTGGAGTTAAACTCTGGAACAAATTGGGGGCAGAATATAAACAATGTCCAAATATTCATCATTTCAAATCAAGATATAAAAAAATGGTATGGTCAAAGTACCAGAAGGAGGAAATGGGTACTTGATTGCTAATGGGTGTCACAAAGTGCTGTATACTTTAAAGGTCAGATCTAACTAATAATGAAGTATATTGTGGTTGTTACTATTATACTATTGCAGTTGTTATTGCCATTGTTATTGCTATTGTGTTATTATCATCACTATTTTAACTTTAAACTTTAAATGTAACAGTCTAGGATTAATACCTAACAATCTGTGGATTATTCTTAGAATCCAACTCAATCGATTCAGACAGCAGTACTGCTATTGATGCTGATGGTAATATAAAGGAACTAAATTCTTAGAAGTAAAACATGCACATATCTATGTACTCCGCATTCAACATAACCCATAGTATAGGGCAGACATGTGGGGGCCGGCAGCTCGAGGAAACCCTCTTCTGGCAGCAGACTCCTAAAATTGTCTCTTTTAATGCACAGTATAGGACACTTAACAAATGATGGTCCGGTTGCTCGGGGGCTGCTCCCCTCTGGCAGCAGGTCCAGTCACAGAAAAGAAGAAAAAGAAAGGAAAAGCCCCGAATCCCTTTTAACACATATCATTAAGACTATTCTTGTTATCATGAACATCAATCAGTCTGCGATTACTGTACCTTTCATGAATAAATGTGGAGTATTTTATGTATCATTCAAACACTTTGATACAGAGTAATGTTATATGGGTTGTAATGGTGATGGTGAATAACGGTAATGCCAACATGGTAATGAATTCTGTATGGGAGACAGAAATAATACACTGGTTGTAGCGTGTGACATACTGTGAGTGTTGACCTGGTATAATGCAGTGTCGCATTGTTAATATGTAACCAACTCGGTTGATAGTTGTTTTGTAAAATGGTAAGAAATATGCACTGTTGTTAGTTATTGTTATTTAAGTTTATGAACAGGGGTGGGAGTCAATAAGCTTGTCTTCTTCCCACTCCTTTTCGAGCTGTAATGTAAATTATTTTTCTTTTTCTTTTATTATGTATATATATATTTTGTTTTTCTTTTCTTCTTTAGCTCGAAATAAAATATTCAAATCAAATTAAATCACCCCCCCCCCCCCCCCCCCCCCGGATGAATGTGGATAGATGGATGTGCATGTAGATGTGTATGTGTATGTATGCATATGTATATATGTGTGTATGTATGTATGTGTATGTGTATATATATATATATATATGTGCATGTATGTGTATTTATGTATGTGTATATGTGTGTGTATGTAGATTGTGTTTTTGTTTTTGTCTTTTCTTCTTTCTATTATATATATATATATATAAAAACTTTACAAACTATTAATAAAAAATAAAAAAAATGCAACAGAGTATAAGTACACATTGGGTTGCAGGTTTAAACATATCCTGAAAACCTCAGGATAAACCTCAAAACCTTTCTTAAAATAAAATGTTACATGCCTCATGTAACAGAAAAATAATACCTTCAAAATGGCTTGATATCTATGGCTTGTGAAAATAAAATGGAGTAATACTGGAGGCAAATACATTTTAGAAACAATAAAATCAATCAAAAACAACTCAGAATTAAAAGGCTATGTTCACTGAATATGCTGGCCTTTCTTCAGTTTACCAGATAGAAAAAGCTATTGGGCACAGGCAGGCTTGAGCTATTCCACATCAGCACAAAATGTGCGATTGTATCTCATCAGGAGCAGTCTTTCAAAACGTTTGTCTGAGAGTCTGTTTCTTCTTGGGGTAAAAACGATACCTCCCAGGCTGAACAGCCTTTCCACCGGTGCACTGGACGGTGTTGCAGTGTTGTACTTCATAAACACCGCTCTCACTCGGGGGAATTGGTTTAGGATCTCCAACTCTGAGCCTGATCTCATATATTCCAGTACCTCAGCGTCTACGCTAAAGGACGTTGCGTCTTCCTCCTACTCACCAAAAGAAAAAAAGTCAGTCTCAATAGCGCTGCTGTGAGCGGCAACTTCTCTTTTTTATTCTCAGCTGGCTCTTGGGGTAAAGTGCGACACTCCGCGATGAGCGCACGCGCCGCTTCTCTCCGCTCCGCTGCCCCTATCCATCGGACCTTAAATTTTGGCAACGTCAAGGCAGCCAATAGAGCTTCCTTGCTCTCCAACACCGGTGCGAATCGCGTTTTGATAGCCTAGGACAAAATAGTATAGAGGACATAAGCCTAGTTTTCAGACACACGACTAATGTCTATATCATAGTAGACATAGGGATTGGCAACCTTAGGCACGCGTGCCAGCGCCACAACTGGCACGTAGGAATTTTCAGTGGCACGCTGACGATGATGCACAACTCCTCTTTTTAACACTAGAACCGGGGACAGTTTAAACCAAATAAAATTGTTTAATTAAGTTATTTAATCCTCTGACGCAGGCGGGCCACGCGCATGCAATGGCGCTTTTTGTATTTATTTAATTATTTTGTACGCTGCGTATTCACCTGCAAATTAATCATAAATTAGACCATTCATTGTAGCTTTGGTAGGGCCAAAACACAACATTATTTAATTTCTTCAGGTGCCATATGAATCCGTAAATAAAGTGGAGGGCGAGGCTGGAGCGGCATGCGTTTGAACACGTGTCTGTCCACAACAAACCCTGCTTTTACCCTCCTACACAAAACTTGTATGTCATTTGTATGTTTTGTTAGTTTTTCGTTGATACACTTGTTTTGGTGTATTATTAGTTAATTTTCCGGTTACATTTAGTTTACTTAAAGGAGCTTTGCTAGTTTGTGTTGTAGTTGAAGTTAGTTGTTTTGTTTTGTTTATTTCAGTGGTTAATATTAATTTGTTAACTTGAATTTTATTTTTTCGTTAATTGTATTTGTAAATATGTTTTCCCCTTTAGGGACACTTTTGTTTGAATGACACCAGCATGCAGTAATTGAATGGCACACTAAGAAAATATCTAATTGGCACATCTTGTCAAAAGGTTGCCGACCCCTGTAAGAGTCTATGATGTATGCTAACAGATAGGCTATTAAGAATTGGCTTACCTGTACAAACTCTTGATAAGCTTCCTGCTTATCAAGAGTGCAGACGTATCTCTGCTTGCTGCTGCCGCTTGCCTCTTTATTTGCTTTTTAAATCATTCTATTTTGGGCACATGTCTTGGATATGATTTTATTCTCTTCTTTTAAGTGAACCAAGGCTTTTTACTCATTTTAATGCCATTTTTACAACTCATTTGACGAACCAGCGACGACAATCTTGTCAACATGGCTGAGGGAGGAAGGCAAACATCGCCTTGTGAAAGCTGTCGGATGTATCAACAAGAAATTTCCCTACTACGGGACAAGATTTATGCTCTAGAGACGGAAAGAGGACTTAATGACACGCTCCCTGTGGAACCCGGTAAGAAGACGGAAAAACTGATACTTGCAACCTGAAGCTAAACGATACCATAACATTTCCGAAACTAAACAGACAACTTGGTGCTAGGCCAAAGCAAAGACAACATGCTCGTAAAAATGCACCTGAAATAAAGTTAACAAACAGATTTTCACCTCTCTCAGAGGGTGTGTATAACAAGCAAGAAATGTCAGAGAAAAACAAGGAACACGAAGTCAAAACAAAGATGGAGAGAAATACTGTTCCAAGTGTCAAGGCCAGAGATACCCTGTTGCTTGGTGACGGAGCCATATCTAATATAAACAATGAGATAATGACTACAGTCACTTATCCGTCTGCTACAGTTTCTGACATCATAGATGTTCTAAACAAGGAAATTACAAACAACCCTGGAATAAATAAACTGTTTTACATGTTGGTGCTGTGGACACAAGAAACGGAGAGTCTGAAGTCCTGAAAGAAAAGTTTAATAAACTTTTTGAGAGACTGGATTGCCTGGACAAAGACGCGATACAAATTTCCATCAGTGGACCTATCCCAAACATCGACGGGAGAATAAACAAATTCTCCCGGCTGTTTCAGTTGAATACATGGCTGTCAAAAGTCTGTAAGTCAAGAGGACTTGCTTTCATAGAGAACTTTAATCTTTTCTGGAAACGCGACGATCTGTTTAAAGGAAATGGCCCACATTTGAGCAGAGGTGGAGTGAGACGACTGACGGAAAATCTCCTCCACGCTCTGCAGAATCCGTGGAGGCCTGAGCAACAAGAGAGAGCGGAGAGGAGCATGAGAAGAGCTCCTGGCTCACCAGCAAAGGTTTCGCCTGCATCCCCAATAAAAGATTCAGTCGCAGCTGCATCATCTGCACCTACAGTAAAGGACTCAGCCACAGCTAAGGATCCAGCCACAGCAGCACCAGCAGCACCTACAGTAGAGGACTCAGCCACAGTTAAGGATCCAGCCACAGTTAAGGAATCAGCTGCGCCGGAAAACATCTCAACCATAGCAGCGGCGCCACCTGCATCTGCATCTCCGGGGAAAAGCTCCGCTTCAGCACCACCTGCATCTATAGTAAATGATTCAGCCGAAGGAGCACTTTCTTCAACTCCACCGCAGGCCTTGAGCCCGACTGGTACATCTACACCCTCCAGAGATTTTTCTGAATCATTCCCATCACCAAAGTCACCTATGGGATTTCCCAGCCATTTTGAAGCCTTGATAAAACAAGGGATTCAAATGACTCCCCGCACTCCAGTCATGTCAAGACCAAGGCTTTCATCCACGAAGAAGTATCATGCCCCTCCCCACCTCCGATTTCCAGCAGCTTCACTGCTGCTGTCTAGGACATTAAGGGCCTCTGCGTTGCTACCATGCATAGCAAACTCAAAACCAACCAGAGGTCCATAGAGGGAATGTGTTCTTCTGAAAAAATTAGTATAGTCAAACAACATAGATTAGATAAGAGGGCAACAGTCAGACCGTCCAATCAAAGAACTCTAATCCATATCCCTTGCAAAAGATTCCATCCACTCAAACACAGATAAATCTTAAACATGCTGTACTCAATGCCAGATCGTTAAAAAACAAGTCCTTTTTAATAAATAGTTTTATTTCTTCTTATAATCTAGATTTTATGTTTTTAACTGAAACATGGCTTGACAAAACACTGGTAACGCAGTTTTGATTGAGTGTAGTCCATCAAATTTCAATTTTGTGTCTGAAACACGCCAAAACCAGAGGGGCGGGGGTGTCTGTGCAATATTCAGGGACAATATAGTCATCCACAAATTGTCATTTGGGGTTTTTCTATCATTTGAGTATGTGTCTTTCAAAATGGAGATAAAACAATCTTCCATTCTTTATATGACTATTTACAAACCACCACAGAATTGTTTTATCGAAGACTTCACTGAATTACTTTCATTTATATGCACTGATTTTGATTGTTTGGTCATTTCAGGTGATTTTAATGTGCATGTGGATGTGACCAATGACAGGCATGCAAAGAACTTAATGCTGTTCTTGAAATGTTTGGTTAACTCAGCACGTGAGTGAGGCGACCCACAACAAAGGTCACACTCTAGATCTAGTTATTACAAAAGGTGTTAATATATCAAATGTGAATATTGTTGATGTTGCTTTATCTGATCATTTTTGTGTCTTTTTTGACTTGTCTGTTACACCAAAACCAGTGGTTGGGCCTGGAGTTATTCAAAGAAGACACATAAATGATACAACAAGGACACAGTTTATGGAAATGATCAGATTGAAATCCTCCATGTTCAATGTTGATAATCTGTTGGACTCTTATACATCAAGCGTCTTAAATGTTTTGGATACTATTGCTCCTGTCAAGGTAAAAATGGTTAACAATAGACAAAAGGCACCTTGGAGAGTGAAGATTCGGTCAGGGCACAGAAAAGGGAGTGCCGAAAAGCCGAAAGGAAATGGCGCAAGTCAAAGCTCCAGGTTCATTGTGAGATATACAAAGAAGTGCTTTGTGAGTTCAACCAGATTTTGCGTGGAGAAAGGGAGAAATACTTCTCTAAAATCATCGCAAACTGTAGAAACAATTCTCGTGTTCTGTTTTCCACAGTAAACAGATTAACTAACCCTCCAGTTTCACTGCCCTTAGAATTAATCTCTACATCTAAGTGCAATGAGTTTGCAATATTTTTTTATGATAAAGTCCAAGGCATAAAAATGCCATAATTTCCACAACACAAATACCAACCCTGCCACCAACTAGACACCTTGAGCTGACACATTTCACACCTGTTACTGGCAAAACAATCGAAGAGGTCATCTCCGGTTTGAGTTCATGTACATGCTGCCTTGATGAATTACCCACTAGATTTCTGAAGTCTGTGCTGACCAGCTTGTTACCACAACTTGTTCAGTTTGTTAACATCTCATTTGAGACTGGAGCATTTCCAAAGGCCTTGAAAACCGCGGTCATTAAGCCTCTTCTAAAGAAGAGCAGCCTTGATCCCAAGGTACTGAACAACTACCGGCCCATATCAACCTACCGTTTTAGGAAAAGTCTAGAGAAAGTAATATATCAACAGCTCACTTACTTTCTCCTATCTAACAATGTGTTTGATACTTTCCAGTCAGGATTTAGGCCCCACCACAGCACTGAGACAGCTCTGATCAAGGTGACAAATGATATCCGTATGAACACCAATGCAGGTAAGGTCTCAGTTTTAGTTCTGCTGGACCTGAGCGCTGCCTTTGACACAGTGGACCACGGGATCTTACTTCACAGGTTAGAAAACTGGGTGGGAATCTCTGGTACTGCTCTAAACTGGTTCAAGTCCTATCTCGAGGATAGGACGTACTTTGTCGAAATTGGCAACTGTGTCTCAGACAAAATTTCCATGACCTGTGGAGTCCCCCAGGGGTCAATCTTGGGACCCCTCTTATTCAACCTGTACATGCTTCCATTGGGTCAGCTAATAAACAGCAACAATGTGTCGTACCACAACTACGCAGATGACACTCAGATCTACGTGTCACTGACGGCAGGTGAACATGGGCCTGTAGATACTCTCTGTCACTGCATCGAACAGATCAGTTTGTGGATGCAAAACAACTTTCTCCAACTAAATTCAGACAAAACTGAAATCATTGTCTTTGGCCCACAGACACAAAGACAAAGTGTTATCAGTCACCTTGAGTCTCTTGCTCTAAAACCAAAAAATCAGGTTAGAAATCTAGGAGTAATCATGGACTCAGACCTGAATTTAAACAGCCACATCAAAGCAATAACATCATCAGCTTTTACCATCTGAAGAACATTGCTAAGATCAGAGGAATAGTGTCAAAACCAGACTTAGAGAGACTCATCCATGCATTTGTCTCTAGCAGGTTAGACTACTGTAACGGCCTGCTCACTGGCCTGTCTAAACGAGCTGTTAGACAGCTGCAGTACATCCAGAACGCTGCTGCTCGAGTCCTGACAAAAACCAGGAAATACGACCACATTAGTCCAGTGCTCCGGTCTCTGCACTGGCTTCCTGTCACTCAGAGAATAGAATTTAAAACAGCTCTGCTTGTGTACAAGTCTTTTCATGGTTTAGCACCAAAGTACATCTCTGACATGTTAGAGCCGTATGAACCATCTCGGGCCCTGAGAACTTCAGGGAGGGGTCTCCTGGTGGTTCCCAGAGTCAATAATAACACGGTGAGGCTGCGTTTCAGTTTCATGCAGCTAAAATCTGGAACAGTCTTCATGAGGATGTGAGACAGGCCTCAACTCTGACAATGTTCAAATCCAGGCTGAAAACAGCTCTTTTTACCCGTGCATATGAAAACTGAAAGTATTTTATCTGCACTCTTGACTTTTACTGTAATTGATTAACTTTATGTTGATGTTTTATTGATTGATTTTAACTGTTTTCTTGTAATTTTTCTGCAACTGTGAAGCACTTTGAATTGCCTCGTGTATGAATTGTGCTCTACAAATAAACTTGCCTTGCCTTGCCTTGCCTTACAATTACGCCCGGTAGGTCTGCTGTCATCCTGGACAGTCCATCCGACAGTGCCAGTGTCCTGGACATCAGAGTCTCCAGGGTTGGCAGAAGAAAACCGTAGTAGCTGTTGTTATCTTCCCCTTGCAATATATCCAGTGCTACTGTCAGAGGTTTTAAAACACTGCAATACTCCTTTAGGAATAGATGTTCACGCTCAGTCGGGCTCTGATGTCCAATCTAGCGCAAAGCCTGTTCAGATCAATGGCCGAGTTGTCGCTGATACGGGACAGGGCATCGTGGAAGGAGTTCCACCTTGTTGATGTAGGCACAATCAGTTTTTCCCACAGATTTCATCAACAATCTCGGAGTCCACGATAGAACGGCTAGCCTTTGTCCAAAGAGCAGCGCACTTCGCAGTTGCACTCCTGTACACGCATTTTGAGTCACTGTTGGAGGACAGCCATTTGTCTATGTCATTACACGAAATCAAATTGAGTGTATGCGACGCACACCTAAAATGTGGGGGCAGAGAAAACTGTCCTTCTGTGGTCCCAAGCAACTCTTCCATATCTGTGAAAACGACATCTTGCTCATCCTCCTCTTCCTCATAAGGCTCAGTGGATGCAAACATCTTGAAAGCTTTCACAAAATGAGATCCGTTGTCCGTAACGGTGGTGGTGATCCGATGTGAAAGGCTAAATGCTGAGTGAATCTGTTCCATTTCGAAGCCTATACACCAAATGTATGCCTGCCTTTATTCGTTTGCATGCGATGGCAGCTTTCTCGCGTTTGAAGTTGCATGATGGATTGATCCAGTGGACAGTGATTCCCAAAAAGCTTCTGTTGTGACAACTCCATATGTTTGCAGTGGTTGACACGTAGGGCACACTCTCAAACGTCTTCTTTAATTCACTCTCCATTTTTAGGTAGCACTCATCCAGATATCCAGTGAAAGTTTTGCGATCGTCCAAGGGCGCCTGCCTCCGTTATTGGGCTCTTGCTAAGAATTTTCTGAAAGTGGGCGATTCGACAGTATTGATAGGCAACATTTCTTCGACTACAAACGAAGCTACAAGTTTGTCCAACTCTTGTTTAGATACCTGGTGATGGTGAAACTGGAGTTTTGCTGCTTTGGCTTGGACCATCATTTCCCCGGGGAAGTTGAGCTACAAGCTTCATGTTAGCATGTTTCCTTTCAAATGCTTGGCGAGGTTGGCATTTGAGTTAACGGCAGCAGACAACAGTTTCTCGCCAGGACCCAGTGTACACCTTACACTTACATTCTTCCCCTTAGTCTCAACAAGTTCGAAGTAGTGAAAATACCTCCATCCCTCAAATGTTAGCCTCGTTGTTGGCTGATTTTCGCTTGCCATTGTCGCTCGTCGTCTTTTTGCCGCCACCACCTGCGGCCAGCCTCTGACTGTCTCTCATGCGGCGAGTCGTGTGCGCAAGCGCCCAGCAGATGACTGTCACGGTGACATCTGCCCATAGTAAACAAAAGTAACGTTGCGGCGGATTGAAAAATAAACGGCATTACGTTACTAAATTGACGGTAGCTAACGCGCTACTCTACTTTTTTCCCTGAGAAAGTTCTTTGTAACTCGTTACACCCAACACTGCCAATTACAGATTCAGTCCTCCCAGCCTGGTGCAGGTCTACAATTTTGTTTCTGGTGTCTTTGGACAGCTCTTTGGTCTTGACCATAGTGGAGTTTGGAGTGTGACTGTTTGAGGTTGTTTGAGGTTGTGGACAGGTTATCAGTGTCTTTTATACCGATAACAAGTTCAAACAGGGGCCATTAATACAGGTAACGAGTGGAGGACAGAGGAGCCTCTTAAAGAAGAAGTTACAGGTCTGTGAGAGCCAGAAATCTTGCTTGTTTGTAGGTGACCAAATACTTATTTTCCACCATAATTTGCAAATAAATTCATTAAAAATCAGACAATGTGATTTTCTGGATTTTTTTTCTCATTTTGTCTCATAGTTGAGATATACCTATGGTGAAAATGACAGGCCTCTCTCATCTTTTTAAGTGGGAGAACTTGCACAATTGGTGGCTGACCAAATACTTTCTTTCCCCACTGTATAAACCTTCACCTGGAAGCAACATCTAGCTTTTTACCATCTGAAAACAAGATCAGAGGAATAGTGTGTATATACACTCAACAAAATATAAACGCAACACCTTTGTTTCTGCTCCCATTTTTCATGAGATGGACTTAAAGATCTAAAATTCATTCCAGATACACAATATTACCATTTCTCTCAACATTGTTCACAAATCAGTCCAAATGTGTGATAGTGAGCACTTCTGCTTTGCTGAGATAATCCATCCCACCTCACAGGTGTGCCACATCAAGATGCTGATCTGACATCATGATTAGTGCACAGGTGTACCTTATACTGCCCACAATAAAAGGCCACCCTGAAATGTGCAGTTTTGTCTCACAGCAAAATGCCACAGATGCCACAAGCATTGAGGGAGCGTGCACTTGGCATGCTGACAGCAGGAATGTCAACCAGATCTGTTGCTCGTGCATTGAATGTTCATTTCTCCACCATAAGCCGTCTCCAAAGGCGTTTCAGAGAATAAGGCAGTACATCCAACCGGCCTCACAACCGCAGACCACGTGTAACCACACCAGCCCAGGACCTCCACATCCAGCAGGTTCACCTCCAAGATCGTCTGAGACCAGCCACTCAGACAGCTGCTGAAACAATTGGTTTGCATAACCAAACAATTTCTGCACAAACTGTCAGAAACCGTCTCAGGGAAGCTCAACTGCATGCTCGTCGTCCTCATCGGGGTCTTGACCTGACTCCAGCTCGTCGCCGTAACAGACTTGAGTGGGCAAATGCTCACATTCGATGGCGTCTGGCACGTTGGAGAGGTGTTCTCTGCACGGATGAATCTCGGTTTACATTGTTCAGGGCAGATGGCAGACAGCGTGTGTGGCGTCGTGTGGGTGAGCGCTTTGCTGATGTCAATGTTGTGGATCGAGTGGCCCATGGTGGTGGTGGGGTTATGGTATGGGCAGGCATCTGTTATGGACGAAGAACACAGGTGCATTTTATTGATGGCATTTTGAATGCACAGAGATACTGTGATGAGATCCTGAGGCCCATTGTTGTGCCATACATCCATGAACATCACCTCATGTTTCAGCAAGATAATGCACGGCCCATGTTGCAAGGATCTGTACACAATTCTTGGAAGCTGAAAATGTCCCAGTTCTTGCATGGCCAGCATACTCACCGGACATGTCACCCATTGAGCATGTTTGGGATGTGCTTGACCGGCGAATACGACAGCGTGTACCAGTTCCCACTAATATCCAGCAACTTCGCACAGCCATTGAAGAGGAGTGGACCAACATTCCACAGGCCACAATTGACAATCTGATAAACTCTATGCGAAGAAGATGTGTTGCACTGCATGAGGCAAATGGTGGTGACACCAGATACTGACTGGTTCTGAGTCCCCAGACCCCCAATAAAGCAAAAAACTGCACATTTCAGGGTGGCCTTTTATTGTGGGCAGTATAAGGTACACCTGTGCACTAATCATGATGTCAGATCAGCATCTTGATGTGACACACCTGTGAGGTGGGATGGATTATCTCAGCAAAGCAGAAGTGCTCACTATCACACATTTGGACTGATTTGTGAACAATGTTTGAGAGAAATGGTATTATTGTGTATCTGGAATGAATTTTAGATCTTTAAGTCCATCTCATGAAAAATGGGAGCAGAAACAAAGGTGTTGCGTTTATATTTTTGTTGAGTGTATATATATACACTCACCTAAAGGATTATTAGGAACACCTGTTCAATTTCACATTAACACAATTATCTAAACAACCAATCACATGGCAGTTGCTTCAATGCATTTAGGGTGTGTTCCTGGTCTAGACAATCTCCTGAACTCCAAACTGAAGGTCAGAATGGGAAAGAAAGGTGATTTAAGCAATTCTGAGCGTGGCATGGTTGTTGGTGCCAGACGGGCCGGTCTGAGTATTTCACAATCTGCTCAGTTACTGGGATTTTCACGCATAACCATTTCTAGGGTTTACAAAGAATGGTGTGAAAGGGAAAAACATCCAGTATGCGGCAGTCCTGTGGGCGAAAATGCCTTGTTGATGCTAGAGGTCAGAGGAGAATGGGCCGACTGATTCAAGCTGATAGAAGAGCAACTTTGACTGAAATAACTACTCGTTACAACCGAGGTATGGAGCAAAGCATTTGTGAAGCCACAACACGCACAACCTTGAGGCGGATGGGCTACAACAGCAGAAGACCCACCGGGTACCACTCATCTCCACTACAAATAGGAAAAAAGAGGCTACAATTTGCACGAGCTCACCAAAATTGGACAGTTGAAGACTGGAAAAATGTTGCCTGGTCTGATGAGTCTCGATTTCTCTTGAGACATTCAGATGGTAGAGTCAGAATTTGGCGTAAACAGAATGAGAACATGGATCCATCATGCCTTGTTACCACTGTGCAGGCTGGTGGTGGTGGTGTAATGGTGTGGGGGATGTTTTCTTGGCACACTTTAGGCCCCTTAGTGCCAATTGGGCATCGTTTAAATGCCACGGACTACCTGAGCATTGTTTCTGACCATGTCCATCCCTTTATGACCACCATGTACCCATCCTCTGATGGCTACTTCCAGCAGGATAATGCACCATGTCACAAAGCTCGAATCATTTCAAGTTGGTTTCTTGAACATGACAATGAGTTCACTGTACTACAATGGCCCCACAGTCACCAGATCTCAACCCAATAGAGCATCTTTGGGATGTGGTGGAACGGGAGCTTCGTGCCCTGGATGTGCATCCCACAAATCTCCAACTGCAAGATGCTATCCTATCAATATGGGCCAACATTTCTAAAGAATGCTTTCAGCACCTTGTTGAATCAATGCCACGTAGAAATAAGGCAGTTCTGAAGGAGAAAGGGGGTCAACACAGTATTAGTATGGTGTTCCTAATAATCCTTTAGGTGAGTGTATATATATATATATATAAATGTTTCCCTATTCACCTGTGGCGTCTCACCATAATATAATATTAAGGTATTTCCCAATTGCCAATCTGGTGCTCTGGGCAAGATTTAACTTTTGGCTTGAAGCAGGTCTTGATTCCTTTATTATTTCATATTGCACGATTACTAAAGAATGGTAGAGGTACAAACAAACTTTTTAGATGAAAGAAGATAGTCTAATCTTTCTCTTGGTAGGTTTGGTGTTGACATTGACCTAGCACTCACTTTTCTGTGATTTGAAAATGGCTGGCAGTCAGTGAGTTAATGTCTAAATACTAACATCAGTGCATATTATATTTCTTAAAGGAACAGGCCACCATTTTTCCATACTGAGATATGTTCTTGTCTGAGCTTAGACGAGTTGATGCATACCTGTCTGGTCTTTGTGCCCGTGGAAGAGCGTCGTAGCTTCCAACTTCACCCCAGTTTGGAGCCATAGGAATATACTGGGAGAGGCCAAATGCTAACAACATCTTTGGTCGTCTGAGCGCACGCACAAAGACCAGACAGGTACGAATCAACTCCTCTAAGCTCAGGTGAGAACATATCTCAGTATGTAAAAATGGTGGCCTGTTCCTTTAAAGAGTAACTAAACGGGCGTGCCAAAGCCTTTCCCTACCCACAAACAAAAGTCAAAAAGTGCTGTGAAAGAGGCGGTCTCTGAAGTTTGGGGTGACATGCGGGGGTGAGTGTGTGGGCCTTTGCATTGGCACAATCACAGCAGACTGATTACGTGGGAGGGACTTGGTTATAAACCACAGGTACAGGGGCAGGACAATTGGCAGCACCTGATGACGATGTGTGGAGCTGGTGCGGCTTATGAAGTTCTGTGGAGGCCGTGGACACGTCTCCAGCCAATCAGGAAAATCTAATTTAGTAGCAGAGTTAACCCTGAAGGGGCGCAACCCTTTGGTTTTCAGGCCAAAGTTAGGATTTTACACATGTTTGCGCTATAATGTCAGAATAATGTCAGGGACCAGTGGACAACACTATGAGACACCCATTGAGACAGTTTATCAGTAAAAAAACTTGATTTGGTGTTTAGTTACTCTTTAAGATTTGCAAACATTTCATCAAAAAGTGGAAAGAAACCGGGACAAAAAAGTGGTCAATTTCAGCAAAACTGTTTTTGAACAAAATATTTGTATTTTCAATGAAGTTTTACAGTAAAACCTGTTTAGCAATGTCATAATTTTCCAACAAATTTAGACTCAGTTTCATGATTTTTAATGACATTTAAGGCCTTGATTTTGGCGCAATTAATTTAATGACTTTTAATACTTTTTAACGCCACCGCAGAAATCCTGTTAATGGCGTTTTTGTTGTTAACGTGAATTTGGATAAAACTCGTGTTTTTGTTTCTTGAGAAAAAGACAAAATGTTTTTTTACTCATCAGTAAATACCTGATGTGTCTCTCATTAATTAGAAGTAATTGTACATTTTCAGGAAATCCTCTGTAAAGAGTTTAAAAATGCAGTAAAATATGTGCTCAACAAACACTATTGATATAAATATGATCATTAACTCAAAGAGACATAGAAACATCCGGAATAAGGTGAACACAATACCAGACTTACTCCTGGGATGTTGAGTATATTATTTTTAAAACAATTATTTCAGTAAATATTTTTAAAATGTACTATATACACAATACTTTGCTTTGTGTCACATTTCCCTGTGCAAATAGACTAAACATCACGTGAGGCACATGTAAAGCAGGTTTGATTTGGTTTATGTTAATGTATTGGTTCTTCCATGACGTTGTTTATTCTCCTCCTCTCGGGCTTTAACAGTTTAAGTAGAGTCTGAGGCTGTTCTTTGGGATCACTCTGGACACGGGAGCGTACTGTAGGTCCTGCTCCGAGTCTCTGCAGAAATGTGGGTCCGAACGCTGCTCGCTCTGCTGCTCTGTGGTAAGTGCCTTTTAGAAACAGAACATTGATTCTAATTTCAGTGGATGTGACTGGTTTAAAATGATTGACTTGGAGAAACTGGATTATTTGGTGTTTCTGACTTGTTTCAGCACATTCTTCTCTTTCATGTATTTTAGGATGGACATGCACAGACAGGTAGAATAAACAGTGCAAAGAAACAAAAACAAATAAACAAATATACTTGAGAAGGCTTATTAGTTTTATTTTATCATTATAAATTGTATTACAATAATGTAACAGTATAAATAAACAGCCTCTCCTTGTTTCTTGTCAACCCCTGATGCCTCTACGCTTTGGAACAAACTACTCAAATTCAACATCGTCTTATTTTAAGCAGTTTAGAGTCATGTATCTCATTGTGTCTCAGTTTCATAAAAGGTTGAGTCGGCGAGTGCTGATCCAGTCTGTGTGTCCCATGTGAGCCTGAAGTCAGATGTGTTTGTGTTTCAGCCGTGTGCTTCAGTCTCTGCTCTGAGATCCCCCTGTACACTTTGTGGATAGAATCTGACCTGGACCGAGGCTCAGCAGTTCTGCAGACAGCACTACCATGACCTGGCCTGTGTGAGCAGCTCTGAGGACAATCTCAGACTGCCCGCCCTCCAGGCTACAGCGCCCCCGTGTGGATCGGCCTGTACGATGACCCCACAGACCTGAGCCAGTGGAAGTGGACGGCCACTAACTCCAGCGGATCCTTTAAGAACTGGGATTCTGGTGAACCACGTTACATTCACAGGTCTCAGCAGTGCGGTTATATGTGGTATTCTAAATGGCGCGCCAGCTACTGCCTCGACGGAGGAAGAATCATCTGTTATTCAGGTGAAGATTTGGGATTTGTGGCATATACTTGATTGTGGCTTTTGATGTGCTGTGGATATATGTGTTTCTTTCATTGAGATAAAACTATGTTTGTTTTGTAGGTTCCAGCCCAAAAGTCTTTCATTTATTCCCTAATAGTCTGAGTTGGTACAATGGTTTGACCAACTGCAGAACTAACTACACAGACCTGGCTATGATCGAGAGCGCAGAGGAGAACACTGCTGCTGCTGCTAAGAGTATAGCAGGCGCGGGTCACTGGATCGGTCTGTTTAGATCTATAGGAAAGTGGTCGGACAACAGGACAGTCGCCTTCACAGCCTGGAACTATAACTCTAAACCTACCATGAGCCTTTCTGCGCTGCACAGAACGTGCATAACACCTGGGATGTCTTTTCCTGTCAGGAGAGACGCCCATTCTACTGTCAAGGTAACACACTTTACACTGGTACCTCCTCAGCCCTGCATTAATCACTTTGGTGCAAACACTGGGTGGTGCTGTGGCACAGCAGTTAGATCTCTCACCTCACAAAAGCACTGGAGGCACAAACAAAAAAAGGTTGCAGTTTTAGGGCCATTAAACAACATAACAGCTGCAAGCTGTAATTATGATGTTTTAGACTTTTTTTTTTTTTTTACCATTGTGAAGCTTTTAGTGACATTTGTTTGTAAATGTTTGTGAAAAGTGCCGTGCAAAAACAGTTTGCCTAAAACCTTTTGCTTCTTGCTGTTTTTTGTTCAGAGGAGCCCAAAATCTTCAGATTTGTGGAGATTAAGTTCTCTGGACACGGCCTGGACAATCCTGCGATTCACCAGCAGCTTTTAGACGAGGTTGGTTAAATCTCTCTAACAGTTCGACACATTCCCAGAGCTGGAAACGCTCAGCAGAGGAACTTTAACGCTAACTTTGTGTTTGTTTAGATCCAGAAAAGGTTTGAAGCAGGAGGTCGCACTGACGTCAAAGTAAAGTGGAAGACTGCCCCGAAAAAACAAGAGGAGAAAAAAGAAGAGGGACCTGAGGACTGTCCTCTGACCGTGTGACGTCAAAGGTCAATCAGGATAAATGTGCTCTCTCCCAGTAATCCCAATGTAAAGTGTGCATGAATAAAGATGTTTTACAGGCATCAACACTGTGCTAGGGGAGACCGGGGCTATTTGTCACGCAGGGTAATTCGTCAATTTGCTTTTTATAGCCGCACTAGAGGGCGCTGTACGCTGGTACTGATATAATATGTGTATTGGTTATCCTCTTCTCTTCCAATAATAATTTTCTCATTTGGACTAAAGACATGAGGACAGGACATTTGAATGTGTTTTATGCCTTCTCCCAAACTTTAATGTCTGGGTTGTTTCTGTAGTGAGAGCTTTCCTTTTGGTAATGCCTTAAACAAAGACACTGATCTGAAAGACAGAGATGTTAGCTTTGGTTTTTAGAGCTAGCATGCTAAAGCCGTTTGTTAGCTACATTGTTGGTAAAGGGGACACTCGGGGTTATTTGTCACATGAATAACTGGTGGGACTTTTTTTTTCCCTTTTGTGTCTAATATGTTTTATTATCAATCTATTTTAACATTATATTTTATAGAGCCTGTATGTTCAGTGAATTTGCACATTTTAGACCTCAGAGCATTTTGCACACAAAAAAAAAATTTAACATATCAAATGAGTGTCACAAACACATCTGGCCTTGCATCTGGCCTTGCATTTAAAACATATTTTGTCCGTTTATGTAAAAAGCAAAAAAGTTTATCAAATTTAAAATCAAAAACTCCATTAAAAACAATAGTGACAACTTGTCCCACATATGGATATGGGGCAAGTTGTCACAGTCGATTTTGTTGTGTTTGACGGTTAATAATTATTTATTGCAATATGATAGAATAAAGAGAGAGAGGTCTTCTTCAATTCAAGGGTTCAAGCTTTCATTTAATGCAGATCTGCAGGTAAAATGTATTCCATTACTTTGTCTAATCAGAGTACTGTATTCTGAATACTTTTAGAATACTTTCACATTGATTGTCAATATATTAATGTACAAATATGACGTATAATTACAAAAAAGAAGACTACGATTGTCGGAACACCTGTTGTAAACTCACTTACCATTAATGATGAATTCTGTAACTCTGTTGGCCAATGGAGCAGCAGATACAGCGTCATGTGACACATGTGCAGTGTTTGTATGAACTGTGGCATAAGGCCAAAATCTTTATTTTATTTTAGGAGGAATACCAGGTCAACATTGAAAGTTCTTTCTTAAAGCAGAACTAAGTAACTCATGCCCCTAGAGGCCATAAGCGCCACTGCAGGTGTCGTAGCATGCAGTGCTAATTTCGTCGACTAAAATATTTAATCTTAATTTTAGTCAAAGTGATATTTTTGACGACTAAAATTAGACTAAAACTAAATGAAAAGTTTTTCATGAGACTAAAACTATGACTAAAATGTCCAGATATGTTAGTCGACTAAAATAAGACTAAATAAAAATAAAAAGGAGAGACTAAAATCATTCAAACTTCTATTGACAGTCTGAAAAAGCCTCAGATCATGTAAATTCACTGCCAAAGGAGCAGCTCTGAGCTTTGTTCATGTGGAGCAGCTCCATGAAGCAGAGGAGCTGATTAAATATGATTATAATGAATATTATAAATGCAAAGTCGACTACATTTGTCTTAAATTTAGTCGACTAAATTTACTTGCAATTTTAGTCGACTAAAACTAGACTAAAATTGAAGATATTTTTTTGACTAAATCTCGACTAAAATTGAATTACATTTTCATCAAAAGACTAAGACTAAAACTAAATTAAAATATGTTGTCAAAATTAACACTGGTGGAATGTTGCGTTTTTTTACTCATTAATTGTCCGTGAGAGTAAATACTACGCTGACAGAAAAGACAAAAGGAGAGAGGGATATTGTACATCCAGTTACACAATGGAGATCATTTTTAGCGCTAGCCCGCAGTTAGCTTCTTCTTCGTGATTCCATTAGTGTGTATTGTGCCTTCGACCCGGTGCAGGACAGTTGCAATTGTAGTTTTTTGGTCAGAGACACCAGGGGGAGATGAAAAACCCTCCAATCATCCCATTAACACTTGTATTACCCCCAGAGGGACTACGGAAAGGATTTATTAAGGTGAACAAGTTACTTAGTACTGCTTTAATAATGTTGTGCAATATGGAGCCAATATGTAATGACTGAGTACTTCGATGCATTCCCTTGATATTTGGAAAGTAACTATATTATAAATACAGTCAAATGAAAGTGTAACTTTACCAGAATACAGTTGTAAATACATGTATTAAGTTACTCCCCAACACTGGCTGTTGAATCACTTTGCTCCTCTCCATGTCTTTGTATCGTAGTAAACTATATTCATGCGTTTGTTAAAGCAGTTTTGGAGTAATTGTAGAAAGTTTTGATTTTTCTCCTCTTTGTTTTCCCGCTCAACTGCTTCAAACATGACCATATATGGGCGATCCCAGAGACGTTGTCTGTATCTATCCCTGTCCCTAACCCTAATAAATATATAATGTGTGTCATGAATCTCATGTTTTCGCAGTCGACCGTCTGACTATCCAGCATTAACCTCTCTGTGTCTCGAGGTTCCATGTTGAAATCTAAAAACAAATGCAAACCATCCTTTAAAAACACGTCACACTCAAACCACTCGCTCCAAAGAAAGAAAGCGCTCAGGTCTTTATCACAAAACAAGTTTAATTTAATATCTCTTTTATTTTTTAAATAATTAAACATTTGTATTTCTCCAACACTTTTTCGTGATTTTTTTTATTTTTATTTTTTAAAAGAGCAACTAAACACCAAATCAAGTTTTTCTTTTTTTTTTACTGATAAACTGTCTCAATGGGTGTCTCATAGTGTTGTCCACTGGTCCCTGACATTATTCTGACATTATAGCGCAAACATGTGTCAAATCCTAACTTTGGCCTGAAAACGAATGGGTTGCGCCCCCTTCAGGGTAAACTCTACTACTAAATTATAATTTCCTGATTGGCTGGAGACGTGTCCACGGCCTCCACAGAACGTCATAAGCCGCACCAGCTCCACACATAGTCATCAGGTGCTGCCCATTGTCCTGCCCCTGTACCTGTGGTTTATAACCAAGTCCCTCCCACGTAATCAGTCTGCTGTGATTATGCCAATGCAAATGTCGAGGTCCACACACCGCCCACACTTCAGAGACCGCCTCTTTCTTAGCAATTTTTGACTTTTGTTTGTGGGTGGGGAAAGGCTTTGGCACGCCCGATTAGGTACTCTTTAAGTCATGCTGTATGAGTACTTGTGCACGCCCCACTTTTGCCTCAGGCTGAGAGAGAGTTACAGACTCCAGACATAACTGAAGTTATAACTTTAGAAAAGACTTCTGTACTACTTTAGTAATGCACATACACGAGAGGAAAAGGCCGACATCGCGACGTATCGCCGCGCGCGGTTCCGTATTGTTTACATTTCACTACATAAATCCATCGTAACTTTATCTGGCCATAAAACCGAAAATATGAAGCGGATCTCTCTCAAATAAGAAGTGGCTGAAAGCTAGGGATGCGCTGACTACATTTATGGAGTAGTTTAAGTGTGTAGAGATCTTGATTTTGTGTAAATAGCAGGTTAATTCCTCGTGACTGCATGACGCTAACGCACCACTTAGCTTACAACAGCACAACGATAGCCTCATCAAACAACCATTAACACAGCAGCCACCAGCGATAAAATAACAAACTTTCACTCACCCGTCTGAAGTAACCTTTGCGTGGTAAATCCATTCTCCAAAGTAAGTAGCGGCAGCTTCTGAGAGCCACACAGCATTGCGTTGCATAGTCATGAAGCCACACAGACAAAGACACGCCCCTACTGCAAGCTCCGAAAGTAGTCGGTTTGGAAAAAAAAAGTGAACGTTTTTAAATATACCAATACTGCTAGCTTAAACATGGAGAGGCTTCTTTACGACTTCAACTGAACGATTCTGCAAAAAAGTGAAAATCACCCATTTTCAAAAAAATACCTTTGTTCACGTTTTTCTCGAGACACGGGCTGCCGACATGTGTCTTTGGAATCCAGGGCGGGCCACATATGTTTGGAAATTAAACCTTTCTTGATTGGTGATAATTCTAATATCAAATCAATTACTGTACAAGGAGGGACATTTGGGAAGTATCCATAATTTGATTTGACAAAGTTGCGGACTTTGAAAAAACGGAACAAGTGCCAAGGAAGGAAGTTATCACATATTCTATTGAAACTGTCAAAGATGTTAACTTAGCGTTATAACTATAGCAAATAATAAAGGGCTAGTCAGGCTCTCTTGTCATGTCCCTCTACTAAGTTGGAAATATTGAAATCTTATCCCGTTAGTCAGAACTGCAGCCCTTTGGTGTTGAATAGAGGAGCTTTATCCATGATACACATTTTGAACTAAAGTTGAAATGTTACAAGCCTCAAAGAGAAAGTTCCATTCAACTCCATCAAAGGCTTTCTTTGCATCCAACAAAACAAGCATTTCTGGCAACTCACTGGATGTGGGAGAAAAAATAAACTGTTATCTGCCAGCTTAAGGTTAGAGTGTATGCATATCCAAATCTCAAACCTGACCGGAGAGCTATATGTCAGTGTGATACCTTATTTGAAAACTAAGACCTTCTAGTTTATAAAGATCTGTGTAAGATCTGTGTGAAGCACACCTTATTTGCTGTTTCTAACCCTAATCATAACCCTAACCCTAACTAACTGATCAGGGCGGACAGTAAGAAGGCGCAGAATATTGGAAAAAATAACTATTTCTCCTGTTTGATTTGTGTGATAATATTAGGCATGACTGGAAGTACAGGTCATTTTGATAAGATCTTATAGTCCACATGCAAAGGTGCATTCTGTAACTTTCGATGTGAGAGAAGGAAAGTTGACATTAATGCGTGCATGACCTTGTAGAGACCCAGCGGCTGTATGGGTGTTTAGCATGGCACCTTTACTTTCCATCACACTGGCCACGCTCCAGGATCATTTCTGGTAGGTTTTCACTGCTGACTGGCCGTCTCACCCATAGACTGTTAAAAAGAATAGACAGCTCCTCCTCACTCCTCCCCGTTTACCATAATGACCACTTTCCAGGGGGAAATCATGGCGGATTTACAGACTCCTCCTCCCAGCTCTGACGAAGCATGTTCCTAATAAGGGCAAAAGGGCGGGATCTCACTGTAAACTCGGCCCTTGCGTGACGTGTAGCTCGCGCAGCTCCAATGCCAACAGTCCGACCTCCGTTAAGTAGGAGATTAAAAAAAATATATTTCGAAAACCAGCCTGGTTTCTATTTTTTGACTAACCCAGCGTTATCTCAGGAGGAATATGTGGCCATATTAAGTGTTGAAAAAATTGAAACCAGGCATTAAAGTTGTTTTTAACGTGTCTAAAGTCCAATGCTTTTCAATGGGGGCCTAGTGGCCAAATGGAGGTACTACAGCAATGGAAGAGCAATGGCGGCCTCCAGTGTTTGCGGTCACAAAGCAGAGCAGCCAGCGGCCATTGGTCTCATTGGTCAATTCCGCAAATTCAAATTAGAGTTTTATTTTTTGTATAAAAGTTCCATTATGCACCTCTATAAGAACTACATTCATCTGCTTCTTTGCCAAGTGTTATTGTGGCTTCTGTTAATGTCTCTGGCCAGGCTCCATGGGCCAGAAAGTCATTGAACACATTGAATTTCCATTCCACTTCCAGGCACAAGTTTTTCTTTAAATTTTTTTAAATCAAATTCAATAGGGTAAACCATCTAGTCCAGGGGCCTTGCCATTCTGCATTGAGATTATTGATTTGTTTGTTAGGCTCATCCTCAAAAGAGGTCAATCTATTAGCCCTGTTGAAAAAAAAACTACAAGAACCATGCACATATTATATATCCTGTTTATATTTATTTGGAATTGACAAAGAAACGGATTGAAGATAAATTATCAATTTTCTGTAGTGGAGTAGACATTGCACAGATGAAGGAGCCCTTTTCCTCGATGTTAACCTTATCGCACACACTGCACTACAAAGAAATGTGTGCATAGTCTCATCCAACAAGATTGAAAACACCCCAGCTTCTTTTATTTATGTCTGTATTATTCTCTTGACATAAACGGCAAGTGAGGCAATGATGTCATTCTGCATTTGATTTGAAGTTAACAAGCCTGAGCTGTACTTCTTCCTGAATTTTGAGCAGGTGCATTTTAATAACACTCATAGAGACAGAGATGTACTGCATCAGATTATAGCTATAGTTTCCATAATGTCATAATGACTGAGCAAGGTTTTCAAGCAAGAAAAAACGTATACATTAAGAATTTAATGTCTAGAATACCAAAAAATATTTCACGGTTTCTCTGTTGCGCCATCTCTCTCACTGTATACATTCAAAAATCTGCATCGCATAGAAATGCTTTAGCCTTGCCCTAGCCTAGCGCCACTAGACTCTTCAAATATAAGAACTGCTTGAATTTAAGAAAAAATATCTCCAGAAATCAACAACACTCTGGATAACTAGGAAATGAGGCCCAATGTCAAAAATCCTGAAATATCCCCCGGTCGCCCAGTAGTGTCCCTTATTTTTCTGTTCTCAAGTTGGCAGCCCTAGTGTCGGTGTTGGACACGTGCACCATGATGGTGTAAGCCCCCCGCAGCGACGTTACGCTGCAGTTCTATTTGTGTTTTACAAGGTAAGGAGGGCTCCCGATTGTGCTAAAACCACACTTGTAATTAACAGCCGAAATGTTGATTGTCAGTTAATGTTTTGAGAACAGATATGTTTAAAGAAGCTTCACGAGCTAATGTTTTATAATTGAGTTGAAAATAACTATTTTACACCTGTGTCAAGGTGCTATCTTGAATGTTAATAGCGTAACGGCAAATATCTTTATTTGTAACAGACATACATTTTATTTGTTGTACCTTTTGTGAGGTCATTTTGTTATTATAATGTAATTGAGGGAGTTCTATTTGTGTTTTACAAGGGAAATAATGAGGAGCGTCTGTTCAGCCTCAACCATCATCCCGAGTCCTAGTTTTCCCTGTCCGCACTGCTGGCCCCAGTCCAGTAGAAATCACAACACAACGCAGAGACATTTGATTGGGTCCTCGCCAGCACAGAGACAGGGTTACAATGGCAAACTGCGAGCTCCACCTATGAAAATACTCAATTTGCACAAACTGATGTTATCGTTTTTGCGAGCTTGGCAACTCGAGACCCTGACTTAATTTCATTCCTCGTGTGGCTCTGATACTGCTCTGCTTAGTTTGACAGCTGTGCCATCAGCCACTCCGCCCGTATAGGCCAGATGATGTGTCTTGCCCAAGGACACAACCTCAGTACGCACTAGTCGGGATTGATGATCAAACCCGCCGTTACTCCTGTAGATACTCCCGTAGATACTCCCGTAGTAGATACTCCCGTAGATACTCGGCCGCGTGTTTATCCAGTGTTTGCAGTTGCCTTAGCGAGAGACTCCACGCGCTCGACTTAATTGATTTTGCCGTCTGCTGCTTGGCGCGCGCCGGAGCCAGCCTCGGTAATCCCCTCCATACGGCCAAACGACTGCGCCGCAACTTTCTCCTACAGTTTGATTACCGAGCGCTGCCAACTTTATTGTTTCAGTGTTAAAGGAGTGGAACTGGATTGGAAGATAAACAACTGCACAAACTGAAAGGAACCATACCAGTACATAACAATAAGTGTTTACCGCTCTATTGTACATGTTTTGTATGTCTGTGCAGCTCTGGTTACCTCATGTTTTGTATTTAGTATTTAGGATTTAAGTATTTATGTTATAAAATAAGCATTTACGCTAACACAATGAGCTTGTCTCCAAAATAACCTCGAGCTTTTTGTTCCCTGCTTTACATCTTCATCAGACAAGTGAGTAAATAAGTCAAGTTTACTTTTGTCACATTCAGTACGTCTTCTTTTAAACACTTAAAATGGTTCTTCTAGAAAAACATTGGTATAACAAAGTTAGTTCTTTGCCTTACTGTTTCAAGGAGTGGAAAACGTCTTTGTGTCTCGTCTGGGTTGGTTGCTTTCGTCAGGGTGACCACTCCTGCCATGTGATGCAGTTTATTTGTACCCGATCGTGCCCATCAGTGACCCAGGACTCTCAGTCGCTCATTGACGGCAGCACGGTAGCGCAGCAGTTAGCGCTTCTGCTTCACAACTAGAAGGTCCCGGGTTCGATTCCCCGTGTCTGCATAGGTTTCCTCAAGGCTCTCCGGTTTACCCTACCACTAAAAACATGTATAATAGGTGAATCCTCCAGCCAGGTGATTCAGCCTGGCTCCACATCAGGAGATGGGTCGGCGGGTGCGGCACTGCCGTCGCCCACTGCTCCTTACGGGTCGCCCCAGCAGCATCGAAGGATGGGTCAAATGCTGAGGACAAACTTCCCTATGGGGACAATAAAGTATACAAACAGACTTTTTTGTGCTCTGTGCAATTACAATGTTATTTTTTCAATACTGAATACTAAATGTTTGAGGGGAAGCGAGTGCTTCGTGCTTGTTTTGCGTGCTCCGCACACTTTGGGGTCAGTGCGATGCTTAATGATTATAAGAGCCCCTTCGCCAACTCTGATGCACAAACACAAGCTGTAACCATCAACCAACAGCTTCTGAACCTGTTACCCCCCACCTAATCACATGTAAATCAGTAAGGACAGCTTACTTTCTGACTTTAAAATGCAATATAAGAGCTTACATTCATTTCTACATTTTAACTTCATTTATTAGGGAATGTTTAGTGTTTATGCGTTTACCTGCGCCTCAAGATAGATCACATGGAGCCACTGTTGGTCTGTGTCCTCTCCTCCTCCTCTCTCATCATCCACTCGTCTGTCCTCATCTTTCCCCCTCGGTCTTCTGCTTGTCTGTTGTCCTCTGGTCCTCCTCTCCTGGCCTCTGTAGACCTCCGATCATCACCATCGTTACATCCAACGTCTGAAGCAAACGTGCTCTAGGTCCTCGTTGTTTCCCCAGAGTTTCCGATCATAGTCCGTGTGTGAGAGGAGAAAGAAAGGGTGCAGAGACCCGGCTTTAGCTCATTTTTGGTTGAATATCTTCAGAAGAGACGAGACGCGAGTAACGGACAAAACTTTTCCCATGAGATGTTGTTATGTTGTTCTGAAGTGGTGTTACGCTGTTTATTGTCCCACCGAAACACGGAGAAGCAGTTCCACCTTGACGTTAATGTTATAACTAGGCCATTATCCGGTGTTTTCCCCTTTTGTCGAGCACATGGCTCATTATGCAGCATAAAAAAAACTACTGCGCTGTAGAAAAAAGCCTTTGATGACGCTCCGGCGTCCGTCAAAAAGAGAATCGATGCGTATTCCTGCCACAGAGCCGTAGACGAACGGACACCTGACGGACAGGTGTAAACCACTTGATTCATTTTATGTCATTCCTATTGTTATGGCAGACGTACGTAAAACGGGCCGGGGACGTAACATACTCTGTGTAAATGAGGCGTTAGGGTTGTGTTTAAGGTTAGGGTGAGCATATCCAAATCTCTAAAATCTCTTACAGTATTTTCCAACCCTATGCCATTGTGGTACATCATTTGAAAGCCAAGACCGTCTAGTTTCTTAAAATATGTGTGAGATCTGAGTGAAACATAACTTACATCACATTTGCCTTTCTTAACCCTAATCATAACCCTAATCCCTGAGACTGACCCTAACCCACCCGGTCAGGGGGACCTGATCATACTGCGCCCGAAAAGTCAGGGCTACAATTTTAAACTTAATGTGAGATTTGACTGGAAGCCAATGAAGACTGGATAGAAAGGGGGTGATGGCGATGTGGGCTGTTCTGGGTGTTAAGGTTAAGGTGCCTTTATTATAGATACATTTCCGATGTCACATTTTTCCCAAAATTCCATGCGGCACCATCTTGTGTGCCAAGCGTCTACTGTTACGGATCATTGATAATTTTTCGATATCCCAAAAGTGATTTATCACCAAGGAACAGAGACAGAAAAGCTTTTGTACGAGACATTATCTATGGCTGGGAGAATAAACAGAGAGGGCTTCGACCCTGACCCAAGACACTATAAAGGCTGCACCCAACATTTTATCAGAGAGAAATTGATAAACAGCGTATTTTCATTAATTCTAAGTCTTTTCTTATCATGTACGTGCAAATTGCGATGATTATGTTATATGCCCATATCTTTCTTTTTATCATCTGAAGGTAATTTGAAGAGACCGTTTTTAAAGAGGGGGTATTATGCTTTTTTCAATCACATAGCACCAGTCTATAGCATACTACAATGATGACGTAACCTTCTGTTGGTCTGTATATGCAGTAAATTAAAATAACTGCCTTGAATAAAATTGCTCTCTCAAAATGGCTGTACTGAACGTCTTGAAATAGGCCTCTGTCTCTTTAAGAAGCTTTCCGACACGCCCCCTTCAGCACACTGCTGTGGCATCTAAACAACACTACTGTGCGGGAGGGGGCTCTGCTGAGCTGAGGAGCAGTGGTTGGTGGCTTGGCTGGTGACAAAAGGTCCAGAGGCGTCTCCAGGAGGTGGGGGCGTTCCTAGGAGGACTGAGGCATAGCTACACCTAAAATGGCTGCCGTCTAAGTTTTTACTGATTACTCAAAAATATGTGAATGAGCCAAGGCAACACTCCAGGCATGTGTTTAATGAGGGAATGACATAATAACATGATATAAAGCTTGAAAAAGTCGATTTACATAATACCCCCCTTTAATGCAAGACACAGACTCTCAGAGAAAATGTGAAATAGGTCAATGAAGGAGCAATACAGTATATCAGCCTTAAAGTGATAGGACACCTTTTTAAAACTACAAAATAGGTGACCAAGAGCTAACAGCTTTAGTCCTGCTAAAGTTAGAGAGACCAGGTACAACAAAAACGAAACAGGTTCCGGGTTAGGGTTAGACAGGCTGGACACATTGGACATAATATTATATCATTGACAGCAACATTACAGGTTCCTCCTTTTATAAACAAGTAGAGCCACTTTAAAGGTATCAGGGATTTTTAGAAAACACATGAATAAAACCTGCTACAGTTTGGATTGAGGATGCATCTTTCCAGCGTCTTCCTCCTCAGCTGATAATGACATGTCGGTTTCTTTGTGCAATTCCATCAGACGCATTTAGTGTGAGTGGGGAAACAGCCGCTCTAATTAGTGCCGATCTGTCGCACGGCGAAGAGCAGTCGGCGAGGAGAGCACAGAGTGTGGCGAGCGGCGGCTGGAACATTGAGCGACAGGCGAGGCGTCACTGAGCCACACTCCTCTGCTCATCTGACTAATATACAGTACATCATCGAGTTAGTTACAGCAGTGCCAATCTCACACTCAGGCAGTAAAACAGGCACCACATGTCTGCGCTGCACTCATTGGTTCACTTGAGGTGAGACCTTCAGATGAATAGGAAAAAAGAAAACATTTAGTCGCATCAGTTAGATCAGTTATATCCTGGCCTTAGCCATCCCTAAACTCCGGTCAATTATCTTTTCCCTACATGTAGTCTGGGTCTGATCTCAGTGGCCGTGTTACATCGGTTGAATTTCAACCTACCATTCAGCGAGCGGAGGCGGGGCTTGTAGGTGACGTCAAGCATTTGCGCCGTATTTGCTGGTTGTAGTTCGGCAATGGCGGCGGATACGAAAGTAAAGGAAGCTCATCAATCCGTTCTGGCTCGGCTCCCAAATATCCAGAAATTAAAATTGAAGCCTTGGAATGCGCAAGGAATGCTCCCAAGAGTTATGATAGAGTTATGATAGAGTTATGATAGAGCTATGATAGAGCTATGATAGCGTTATGATAGAGTATGATAGAGTTATGATAGAGTTATGATAGAGCTATGAATAGAGTTATAATAGAGTTATGATAGTTATGATAGAGTTATGATAGACTATGATAGAGTTATGATAGTTATGATAGAGCTATGAGTATAGAGCTATGATAGAGTTATGATAGTTATGATAGGAGCTATGATAGAGCTATGAAGAGTTATGATAGAGCTATGATAGAGTTATGATAGTTATGATAAGAGCTATGATAGAGCTATGATAGAGTTATGATAGAGCTATGATAGAGCTATGATAGAGTTATGATAGAGTTATGATAGAGCTATGATAGAGTTATGATAGAGTTATGATAGTTATGATAGCGCTATGATAGAGCTATGATAGAGTTATGATAGAGTTATGATAGAGTATGATAGAGCTATGATAGAGTTATGATAGAGTTATGATCGAGCTATGATAGATTTATGATAGAGTTATGATAGAGCTATGATAGAGTTATGATAGAGTTATGATGAGCTATGATAGAGTTATGATAGAGTTATGATGAGTTATGATAGAGTTATGATAGAGCTATGATAGAGTTATGATAGAGTTATGAATAGAGTTATGATAGAGTTATGATAGAGCTATGATAGAGTTATGATAGAGTTATGATAGAGTATGATAGATATGATAGAGCTATGATAGAGCTATGATAGAGTTATGATAGAGTTATGATAGAGAGTCTATGATAGAGCTATGATAGAGTTATGATAGAGCTAATGATAGGTATGATAGAGTATGATAGAGTTATGATAGAGTTATGATAGAGTTATGATAGAGTTATGATAGAGGTTATTGATAGAGTTATGAATAGAGTTATGATAGAGTTATGATAGGTTTATGATAGAGTTATGATAGAGCTATGATAGAGTTATGATAGAGTTATGATAGATTATGATAGAGTTATGATAGAGCTATGATAGAGTTATGATGAGCTATGATAGAGCTATGATAGAGTTATGATAGTTATGATAGAGCTATGATAGAGCTATGATAGAGTTATGATTAGAGCTATGATAGAGAGCTATGATAGAGTTATGATAGGTTGATAGATCAGTAGAGTATGATAGAGCTATGATAGAGTTATGATAGAGTTATGATAGAGTTATGATAGAGCTATGATAGAGTTAATGAGTTAGAGTTATGATAGGTTATGATAGCGTTATGATAGTTATGATAGGTAATATGATAGGTTATGATAGAGTTATGATAGAGTTATGATGAGTTTATGATAGGTTATGATTAGAGTTATGATTTAGAGTTATGATAGGAGCTATGATAGAGTATGATAGAGTTATGATCGAGCTTATGATCGAGTATGATAGAGTTATGATAGAGTTATGATAAAGAGCTTGATAGAGTTATGATGAGCTATGATAGTAGTTATGTAGCTATGATTATAGTTATGAATTTAGAGTTATGATAAAGCTATGATAGAGTTTATTATAGAGTTTATGATAGAGTTATTGGCAACTGGTGTCTCAGACCAAAATTTCCATGACCTGGGGAGTCCCCAGGGTCAATTTCTTGGGCCCCTCTTATTAATTGTACATGCTTCCATTTGGCTGTCAGCTATAAACAGAACATGTGTCGTACCACAACTACGCAGATGACACTCAGATCTACGTGTCACTGAGCAGGAGTGTGACATGGGCTGTAGATACTCTCTGTCACTGCATCGAACAATCATGTGGATGCAAAACAAACTTCTCAACTAACTCAGACAAAACTGAGCTCATTGTTCTTTGGCCCACAGACCAAGACAAAGTTTATCAGTCACCTTTGGAGTCTCTCGCTCTGGAAACCAAAATCAGGTTTTCGAAATCTAGGAGTAATCATGGACTCAGACTGAACTTAAACACCCATCAAGCAATACATCATCAGCTTTTTACCATCTGAAGAACCTTTAAGATCAGCAAGGAATAGTGTCCAAACCAGACTTAGAGGGACTCATTCCTTGCATTTGTTCCAGGCAGGTTGACTCTGTAACGGCTTGCTCACTGCCGTGTGTCTAAACGAGCTGTTTAGACAGCTGCAAAAACTCCAAGAACGCTGAGCTTGCTCGAAGTCTGACAAGATACAAGGAATACGACCACTTAGTCAGTGCTCCGTCTCTGGCACTGGCTTCTGTCCACTCAGAGATAGATTTTAAACAGCTCTGCTTGTGTACAAGTCTTTTCATGGTTTAGCACCAAAGTACATCTCTGACATGTTAGAGCCGTATGAACCATCTCGGGCCCTGAGACTTCAGGGAGGGGTCTCCTGGTGGTTCCCAGAGTCAATAATAAACACGGTGAGGCTGCGTTTCAGTTTCATGCAGCTAAAATCTGGAACAGTCTTCATGAGGATGTGAGACAGGCCTCAACTCTGACAATGTTCAAATCCAGGCTGAAAACAGCTCTTTACCCGTGCATATGAAACTGAAAGTATTTATCTGCACTTTTGCCTTTTACTGTCATTGATTAACTTTATGTTGATGTTTTATTGATTGATTTATCTGTTTTCTTGTAATTTTTCTGCAACTGTGAAGCACTTTGAATTGCCTTGTGTATGAATTGTGCTCTACAAATAAACTTGCCTTGCCTTGCCTTGCCTAGAGTATGATAGAGCTATGATAGAGTATGATAGAGTTATGATAGAGCTATGATAAGCTATGATAGAGCTATGATAAGTTATGATAGAGCTATGATAGAGTTATGATAGAGTTATGATAGAGCTATGATAGAGCTATGATAGAGTTATGATAGAGTTATGATAGAGCTATGATAGAGCTATGATAGAGTTATGATAGGTTATGATAGAGCTATGATAGAGCTATGATAGAGCTATGATAGAGTTTATGATAGAGCTATGATAGAGCTATGTGATTAGATTATGAAGAGTTTGAGTTATGATAGAAAATATGATAATTATGATAGAGCTATGATAGAGTTATATAGAGTTATGATAGAGCTATGATAGAGTTATGATAGAGTTATGATAGAGCTATGATAGAGTTATGATAGAGTTATGATAGAGCTATGATAGATTATGATAGAGTTATTGATATGAGTTATGATAGAGTTATGATAGAGTTATGATAGAGTTATTGATGAGCTATGATAGAGTTATGAGTAGAGTTATGATAGAGTTATGATTGAGCTATGATAGAGTTATGATAGAGTTGATAGGTTGATAGATTATGATAGAGTTATGATTGAGCTATGATAGAGTTATGATAGAGTTGATAGAGCTTATAGATAGAGTTATGATAGAGTTTATGATAGAGTTATGAATAGAGCTATTGATAGAGCTATGATAGAGAGTTATGATAGAGTGTTATGATAGAGTTATGATAGAGCTATGATAGAGCTATGATAGAGTTATGATAGATTAATAGAGCTATGATAGAGTTATGATAGAGTTATGATAGAGCTATGATAGAGCTATGATAGGAGTTATGATAGAGCTATGATAGAGCTATGATGAGTATGATAGAGTTATGATAGAGCTATGATAGAGTTATGATAGAGTTATGATAGAATAGAGTTATGATAGAGCTATGATATAGCTATGATAGAGTTATGATAGAGTTATGATAGCTTATGATAGAGTTATGATAGAGTTATGATAGAGTTTATGATTGAGCTATGATAGAGTTATGATAGAGTTGATTAGAGTTATGATAGCTATGATAGAGTTATGATAGAGTTATGATAGAGTATGATCGAGCTATGATAGAGTTATGATAGAGTTATAGAGTATGATAGAGCTATGATAGAGTTATGATAGAGTATGATCGAGCTATGATAGAGTTATGATAGAGTTATGATTAGAGTTATGATAGAGCTATGATAGAGTTAATGATAGAGTTATGATAGAGTTATGATAGCTATGATAGAGTTATGATAGAGTTATGATAGAGTATGATGAGCAGAATATGATATGAGCTATGATAGGTTATGATAGAGTTATGATAGAGTTATGATAGAGTTATGATAGAGTTATAGAGTATGATAGAGTTATGATAGAGCTTATGATAGAGTTATGATAGAGTTATGATAGAGTTAATGATAGAGCTATGATAGAGTTATGATAGAGTTATGAATAGAGCTATGAATAGAGTTATGATAGAGTTATGAATAGAGCTATGATAGAGTTATGATAGAGTATGATATGATAGAGAGCTATGATAGAGTTATGATAGAGCTAATGATAAGAGTTATGATAGAGTTATGATAGAGCTTATGATTAGAGTTATGATCGAGCAATGATAGAGCTATGATAGAGTTATGATAGAGGTTATGATAGAGTTATGATGAGCAATGATAGAGCTATGATAGAGTTATGATAGAGATGATGAGCTATGATAGAGTTATGATAGATATGATCGAGCAATGATAGAGCTATGATAGAGTTAGATTTTGATCGAGCTATGATAGAGTTATGATCGAGCAGATGACAGGAGTTATGATAGAGTATGATAGAGTTATGAGTTTGATAGAGTTTATAGAGCTATGATAGAGTTATGATAGTTATGATAGTTATGATAGAGCTTGATAGAGTTATGATAGAGTTAGATAGTTATGATAGAGCTATGATAGAGTTATGATAGATTATGATAGTTATATAGAGTTATGATCGAGCTATGATAGAGTTATAGAGCTATGATAGAGTTATGATAGAGTTATGATAGTTTGATAGAGTATGATAGAGTTATGATAGAGTATGATAGAGCTATGATAGAGTTATGATAGAGCTATGATAGAGTTATGATAGAGTTATGATAGTTATGATAGAGCTATGATAGAGTTATGATAGAGTTATGATAGAGCTATGATAGAGTTATGATAGAGCTATGATAGAGTTATGATAGAGTTATGATAGTTATGATAGAGCTATGATAGAGTTATGATAGAGTTATGATAGAGCTAGATAGAGTTATGATCGAGCAATGATAGAGCTATGATAGAGTTTGATCGAGCTTGATAGAGTTATGATCGAGCAATGATAGAGCTATGATAGAGTTATGATCGAGCTATGATAGAGTTATGATAGAGTTATGATAGAGTATGATAGAGTATGATAGAGCTATGATAGAGTTATGATAGAGTTATGATAGAGTTATGATAGAGCTATGAAGAGCTATGATAGAGTATGATAGAGTTATGATAGAGTTATGATAGAGTTATGATAGAGCTATGATAGAGTTTATGATAGAGTTATGATAGAGCTATGATAGAGTTATGATAGAGTTATGATAGAGTATGATCGCTGCTTCACTCAACACGGGCGCATTACATACGTCATGACCAAACGCTATCGAAAATCAGATCCAATCGTTACAAAGGAGTTCACCCCTCCCACCTGATAACGGAGCTCAATTGTGAAGATCCAGACCCTCTGTACAAAACGAAATGAGTACGAGGGTATGGTAAACCAGGCTAGATCAGTTATATTCAAGCTTATAACTGCAGGGCTGCAAACTTGACACCTTTTGGCAAAAATTGCCATTTTGATTTGAATCCACATGAATTGTGCAGATCTGTAATAAAATAATGGAGGTGGGTAGGGGATCTGTATGACCAGAGCTGTGCTACGTAGAGCGCTTTTTTTGTGTGGCAACTTCCGGCCGGAGGTGCGCTCTGTCAACAACCTTCAAAAGTTCCGACTAGCCCAGCACTCGCTCTCCTCTGCTCTGCTTTGTGGCTGTCGAATGTTGTTCTGGACCGATCTCATGGATGTTGCTCATGCTACTTCCCGACAGAACCATCAGTGAGTGTCCGGTGTGATCCTTTAGTAAAAGTAAGAGTCCACCACGGAAACATGTCATCCAGATCCACTGTTTGTTGCAGCAGAGACGCTGCTACTGCTGCCGCCATGGTGAACTACTAGCCACCTACCTTTGACCTAACAACACAACAGAGAGCAATGATAATTATGTTTTATGCCTTTTAGCTGATATGAAACGCTCCTACTGCTGGCTACTGACTAATGCACATGCATGATCATAATCTTCTGAGTGACTTCAGTGAGTTTAACTGTTGCTGTGTTCAATAAACAGTACTTTTAAAAAAACCACAGACTGTAGCTACATCTGCACTGGCTCAGGATGTTTGAAAGATGAACCACAGTAATGATATGGAGCCACACAGGAAACAGACGATGCTTAAAACGTGTTTCAGACTTACAGCCTTCAGTCACCGAAATAAAAAGGGTCAAATATTTCCAGATTAAAACACTGGATGTGAGTCTAACGTTCATTTTGTCACTTTTATTTGTCATTTTATTGATTTAAATGTGTGACTGTCAATCATCTACAGTGGTCGTGCAGAGATCGTCAACTTTCAGAATCACTCTGAGGTGGTGGCGGTGCGGTGGATTGTGGGACGGCACATAGCTCCTAATTGCTGGTGTTAAGGGGATATGATAAGAAGCACGCAGACTCCTTCCCTATATCCTTCCTAGCTGACAGCACTATTCGGACCCTCCTTATCATAGCGGGCCTTTAGTCACATGATCACCTGATTCATGAAACCCAAATATGGGCGAGGGATGAATCAGTTCTTAGAATTTTGCAAAATAAGTCCCAGGTCTTATTGTGCTTTGGACTTTCTGTTAACATTTCTCCAGTTGCACGATCTGTTCGTAGATTGAGCCATTGATTGATCGACATTTTTGTTTTATCTTTCCAATAGGGCTCTATGCTCTACGTCACAAATCAAGCGGCGGTGAATACAACGCTCTCGCTTCATTGAAACAGTGGGAGATCGCTGATGTTTGGTGGTTGTTTGAGAGGATTTATTAAGGTGAATAATTGTTGGATTGTGATGAATGTGATTTGATTATCACGATAACCTGCCAATTGAGGCAAAAGTCTGATATAAACAGAAATTGGACTTAATTGGTCTCGATGAATGTTTGTACAAACTGCAAGAGGAGCCTAGTACGCGTCCCTAATCCATCGTAACTTGTGTTGAATTTCACGCATTTATGTTTCGCCTTTCGGGAAATAATCATGATCTAAGTTAAACGTAATGCTGACGAGAAAATGTTTTAGAAGCTTTCAGGCGACGTTCTGTCTAGTTTATTCAGCTTTAGATTTAGCTAAAGCATTGGCTAACACATGTCATGACATTAAACATTTGATTAACAATTTATTTTATGTTTAAAGCAAAGTAAATGGTAGAATTTGGAGCCTGATGTGTCCGGCACAGTTACATTAAACTTTAAAATATAATCCACACAATGTGTTTAGATCTGCAGCCGTGATTCTAATCATAAAACTTACTCAGTTTACAAGATTGAAGCTGTAGTTCTGACAAAATGGAACATCCGACCACACAACAGCTTTTAGGCCGGATTTACTGAGAAAAACTAAATTTATCAAACATAATCTGTCACTCACAGGCAAAAACGCTGTTTAATACCGCATTGTTTTCACCTCTACATCTGTGGCGCACTGAAAGTACCCGGATAGTAGAGAGCCCTATTAAGGAGTATTGTTTTCTTTGGCAATGGTGAGCGAAGTTATGGATTGGTCTGGAGAGCTGGAGACTGGAGAGGTCACCTCACAAGGCTATGGAAGGGGAGAGTGGGAGGCTGAGGTGGAGGATTTCTGAGAGATCTCCCATGACCTCCGACCAGAAGTGGAAATGATTGTCTGTCTGGGTGGTGCAGTGTGTACAAGTGTCAGTGTTCGAAAAGCCCATGTGGCTGGTGATGTGGGTTTCATGCAATATTAACTGTAGTGTTATTTGACATGGTGAAGATATTGTTACAAATGTCTGTCCAGTCTGTTGTTTAGGTTTGTATGTTAAGGTCCATTTTTTTCCCTATCCACACAAAGACAAAACACTGAGACTTTCCAAACCTTCCCTATCAGTCTGCAGCCTGTTCAGTAAATGTGTGCATCCACTTGCGTATGTAAGACTGTGTTACAAAGCAAGTCTTTGATGGAATGAAGGGCAAGCAGAGGCGCCAATGAAATCTGAAACACCCGGATAGATACTGTGGTAAGGATCATAATGGCAGTTTGTTATCTTCACAACCTGTGGGTTGGAGCGTCAAGATCTACAAGGAACACTCACATGGATCCCCAAGACCGGCAGGTGATAATGAGTAGAGATTAGGGCTGGGTACCGTTACATTTATCTCGATACCGATGCCTGAACGATACTCTTTTCAATACTTATACTAAAACATTTGTCATATAGAACCTGAAAAAGAACATTAACCCCATAACGCCTGAATTTACTTCCAATTATAGAAAAAATATATTATCAGTGTGTTTGCTTTCAAGCTGATGCTAAATTAAGTGGAGATTGTTAATTTATCTGTAGCACATAGTACAGATATAGTTTTAGGTGTGTCACTAATTAGCGACAACAGGCACAAATACAGCAGCTCACTGCTGCTGCTGCTGCTGCTTTCATCACCTGATGTAGGAATAAAAAGCACTTTAGAAGGTGCAGACGATTTATCTACATAACATAGACATGTCACCATTTTATTACTAATTATCATATTTTACTCCCTTTTCTGAGGTTTTATTATTCATTGTACATAAGATACCTCCATTTACCATTACTTATTTGCAAATTATATTATAATTGCACTTTATTTTCAGACGGTGGAACTCTTGTTTGTGGTCCAATAGGTCCACCTTGTGGTCGCTTTGCATACAACATGAACGGTTTCATTTTGTTCTGTGTAAAATAAGGGATACATTTTTTTTTATATATCCTTGTATGTTATTGTTATAATGATTATAGAAATTCACTAGAATGGCATGTTCTAAAAAACGTTTTAACACTGTAATAGATCTAAATACTACTAAAATGCGGTCACTGTGGCCGTATGCCACCAGATGGCTATTGCAGTTTTCCATTATGGACAGACGTTGCTAATTCACGACGTACGTAAATCATCAAATAACCAAAATAATATCCATCACACGAAGTTCATTCCAATAAATAATCTAAAGATGGAAACGATGAGCAGCTACATTATTTTATTTCAGCACAACTCACCTTACATTTGAAGATTTCATCGAAGTTGCAGCCTCGATTTGCAGAAATGTTATCTCTGCTAAGTAGCTACCATGACCCGGATGTGGTTCCTTCTCTAACCGGTCCTACGAGAAACTAGTGCTTGCAAAAGGTTCCTAGGTACGGCATGGATGTGGGCAAACAGGCATCAAGGGAAAACATGCATTATTTTAGCCACAGTCTTGCAAGAAGAGGTATGGCACTAATTAGCCACACCCGCTGTTAAGGGGTTACATTTAGTCCAAAAAAGACCTTTTATTTAAAATTTCTATCATTTTTTAGACGAGTTTATGCGTACCTGTCTGCCCTTTGTGCGTGCAGTCAGTCACGCAAATGTTGTTAGCATTTCGCCTCTCCCAGCATAGGTATAGTGAGGTGAAGTTAGAAGCGACCAAGCTTTTACATGATCCAAGTCTTGTTACACCAAATTAAACATGTCGATTTACTAAGCGGATAAAAAGGGTACTATATTGTAAGGCGTAATAAGATAGGAGCACTTCGACATCAGCGCAGTAATATCTCACTTTGCTGTGCCTATGTTATTACCAGACAGGTACGCATCAACTCGTCTAAGCTAAGGTAAGAACATATCTCAGTATGGAAAAACGGTGGCCCATTCCTTTAAAGATATATATTTTTGGTATCCATTTTCGAACAGTACTCAGCCCAGTAGAGATACAGTGGCCGTTATTAAGAAGAAATAACGGACTATATCGCATCTAAACCAGGGCAAAGGCCTAATACAGACAGTTTCATGGAAGTTAAATGGTCTCAACTTATATAGCGCTTTTCCACCTACATTAGGCCCAAAGCGCTTTACAGCAAGGAACCACTCACCCATTTACACTGTCATGCACAAATGTACGCAAACACTGGAGGAAAGGAGGGTGAAGTGTCTTGCCCAAGGACACAACAATCTGAGACGACATGCTGTACCAACTGCGACACTGAAGCCCCAAACATAAGACTCTGTTCAGTGACCTCCTCACAGCTGAGCGGACAGGGGGCTGACCAAGCACCTGTGGAGTCGCTGTTCTCCTGTCCAGACCTGGCACTTCATGAAAAACTCAGTGAATGAGGCGTTCTTATGAGATGGCGTGCTCATGTTTGCATCTTCATTTATTCAGCTTCAACCTCTTTTACCCGTTAACTCCTACTATTGCAAAGAAAGCATCTCTGCTGGACTTGTACCTTTCCCACAAACGTAGTTTAAATAAAGTCAAGGGAGGAAGTAAGTGAAAAATGCACCACGCTCGGCGCCAGGTTGTGAACAGGCAGCTCTTGTTTCTTATTTTGTTGAGATTATTATTTAATGCTTGCTAGAAATGTTGTGTAGCTGATATTTATGACGCAGACTTTGACTGTTCCGGCTCCATGCATTTGGCGCTTGTGTCGCTTCCGGAGCAGGTGGCCTGACTTCTCCGGGACACTGAGCCTCTCGTACTAGCTGCACGGACTATCCTAACTAGCGCCGCTTTACCGGACACTAAAGCCTCTCGTAGTTAAGCTAGTCCGGAAAAGATAGGTCGCGTGCACTCGCCGTGTGGCCGGGGTCGTCCCATTAGTCCCACGCCCCATTAGTTTGACATCTCATTAGTACGAAAATGTCCCATTGAGTGGGGTTAAAAAATAAAATTAGGTTCAGGCAAGATTCCACTGACCTTAAGGTTAAGGCCAGTGGTTGTATATGGCTCTCTAATCCACAACACAACTGGGTTAGAGAGATTTTGGACTGAGGGCACCTCTGCTCAATGGTAAATTTTTCGGACTAATGAGACATCAGACTAATGGCATTGCACCGTGGCTGGTATGAGAGGCTCAGTGTCTAGAGAAATCAGGCCGCTTGCTCCGGAGCTGGAGGCCTTACGGGGCACGAGAGGCTACATGCAGAGTGCAGGCTGTGGACATTTGGCGCTCGTGTCTCCCAGCTTCCCCTCGTGCCATCAGCGGACACTCAGCCGCACACTGCAAAACTGCACTGGACTACAAAAAGCATCCCTCAGCCCATGTCTTACGCACGGACAGCCAGCCATGTCAATAAATCAGTCCAATGGTGTTATACCTTGTAAATTTCTCTTTACATAGCACTGTATTTCATTACCAGATTTGTTTCAGTGCCATAAAAATATAAAGTCACTTGTTCTAAACCAAATTCACACAGCTTTAGTTTTCAGTGGCATCTGTCGAGTACAGTAACAAATACCCCAAACAATTTTGAAAACAATTCAAAACGGAGATATCTGCTTTTGCAAATGAACTCTTCATATACTGTACAGTATATATTTTTATGGAAATTGAGGCGTGCCCCATATTTGAATTGTTTGGTGGCCAGGTATACGGCACTGCCCAACAGAGGAGGCACAAACAGCGGCCCTTAACCCAACCAGCCCTTCAGGAAATCTCCCGACTCTCCCGATTTGCCATGCCCGCACTGATTTTGTGTCTTCATTTAAATGTTTGGAAGATTCTGGAGGAAGCAGGAGTTGTGTAGTGACAGAACAGGTGTGCGCTCCTCAGACCTCACTTTCAACACGTCCTCTCCACTCGCACAACGTCTGTGATTAGCAGCAATCAGCTCCGCTCCAGTCAATCAGCCGTCAAGTGTGTACGGCAGACAGCGAACCGGCAAAAATGGCACGCTCTGAAGGAGCTCCAAACTGCAATGGCTGAGGGGTTAGCACCAAAGACCTTTAATAAAACTCTAGATAAGACATGGCCATAGTAATACGTTTAATCTTGTGTCTGGCCCTTCTAAACCAGAACAATGTGATCAAATGGAAACACCACCTCTTTCCGTCATACTGTTTTGATCTATTTTGAGTTTTTAATGTCTCTTTGATAATTGTGACTGACATTATGTCATATCTGGTAAGAAAAGTTTTTCACATTTCACATAACTTAAAAGTAAAAGTAAACAAGTACTTGCAGTACTCAAGTAACATTTTCTCAGAGTACTTACTGTAGTAACTGTTTGAGCGATTTATTTTCAATGACCTGAGTGAGGTCATTGAATAAATGTGTGATATTTCCAAAGAAAATAAAAACAGGACGATCTACATCTACATCTTCATCAAAATGAAGCGTTTGCCGCTGAAATATTTACCCACAGTGGAAAAAGTAAAAGTTATTTTTATACTTCATTATAATTTTACTCAAGTTGAAGTAAAAAGTACCTACTCTCATGTGTAAAGTACATTTACACATGAGTACTATCCGCCTCTGCATACAATACATAGACTTTATATTCAGATTCAGTTTATTGGCCATTTGCAGTATAAAACCACACTGGAAAAAAAGTGCAAGGAGCTCAAAGTGCAATGTCAACAACACATAAAAGGATAAAAACATAAAAACAAACAAACAAATGCCACTTAAAAAGCTCAAGGGTATAATGCAGTACAATAAAAGTCCATACAAAAAGTGAAGGTGCCTTTTTTTAAAGTGATCACAGCTTGGGGAAAGAAACTTTAAAATGGCGATCAGTAGAACATTTGACAGAGGGATACCTTTTCCCTGAGGGAAGCATCTCAAAAAAGGCCCTTGCACGGTGGCCTAAGGCATCATTAGCAAGTTGTAAAGCTCGATTTAAGAGTCAAGCTTTATGTATGTTTATATGTAGTTCCATTTGTTCATGGATTTTTCTCTGTCAAACACTTCCATCATTCACTTCAATCATTCACTTAAAACTAAAGTATTTCTGTACTTTTTAACACAGTGACCACAGCTGCTCGCTACTTTTCAAAATGCATTGTGAGAAATTTTGCATGCACTAGTTTTTTCTCTCTGGACATTCGGACACCCCTACAAAATGGTGTGACCACTATATAGTCACTAAATAGGGAGTAGTGTGGACATTCAGACACAGCCTGGGAATGACTGGAGAAAACAAAGCTAATACGGCTAAAAAGGAATGGCCTGATCCTGACTGAGATACGAGACTTAGAATAAACCAGTCGCAAATAATGAGTGTGTCTCACATTCTGCCGTTGAATCAATGAAAACTTTGCTCCTGGTTTTGCATTGGTTGCTATAGGGGTTGGCCGCCACTTTTGCCACGTAAAAACAAGTGTCCTGTCCGATCTAGAGTTTTATTGAATATCTTTTAGCACTCTGTCCCGACAGTGAGAGGGTCCTGGGTAAGGTTCCTGGACTGGGTGGGGCCAACTGTGTGGAGTTTGTAAGTTCACAGAGGACCGCAAATAAGCAAGTTCATGAACCTTTTAACAACCGGCCTGAACTGAGTGCATTTTCTCCAGTTCGGCTTTACCCAAATTTAAAAGCTTGTGTAATGCCTCATTTGAAAGTTAAGGCCTACAAACTGAACCTAACTTTTGTCGCCGCGTTTATGTCATATTTTTGGAAAGTTTTTTTTATTTATTTTTTTGTCGTGGTTTCGTCAGGTTTTCATGTTTTTGACGCTCTTTTGTGGCTTTTTTGTCACATTTTTCTTGCGTTTTCATCCTCATTTTCGTTGCTATAAAGCCAAACTGAGGTTAAAACCTACTGGACAATCATCAGCTGACACTCTCAGAGCGTACTGAAGATTATTTCTCCTCTGTGATTGGCTAAGCAGGGACCAATCAATGACCTGCATCAAGGCCAGTGTGGTACATTGGTATGTATTTCATTAGTTTAACCAGTTACCTGCCATCCGCCACCTGTGCATTTCAGGAACTACAAGGTCTTAGTTTTCAAATGAGGCATTGCACTGGCCTATAGGCTGTAAACAAAAATGTGACAAAAAAGCAACAAAAACACGACAAAAACTATAAACTATAAACATAAACATAATGGATCAGTTGTGTGGGTCTTTGCTTTCAAATGAGGCGTTACAGTTTGTAGATGTGGGTAATGCCAAACTGGTTAAGGTGGCGTTTAGGAGGTAAAAGCATCCTAAAGGGCGCTGGGTCTGAATTAAATGTGAGTCCACTTGATCTTTCCGTTTAGGATTTCAATTAACCACCTGGGCGACTGGGAATCTATCACTTTTTTTAATGTCGAACAACTTTACAACATGGTCAAACTCATAACGAAAATAATGAAAGCTCTTGAGTATCTACATTGAAACATCATTTTGTGTCTCCGGCTGCGTCTGTCAGACTGAAGCCTGATGTTTGACGGAAAAGTCAAAGAGACAAGTCAAAGTGCTGCTGATTTGTGTGCGTTGATGGCGGATGAGTGAAGTGGAGCCCCCCGGAGGCCTGGAGGCTTCACAGTGATTGAGACAAATGAAGAACCTTTGAGAGCAGAGCCTGATCTGAGCACAACACAGCACCACCTGTTTATTTCATCCCATCACATTAAGCAACTCTCTTTCATCAAGTGAGACGGCACTGTCTGCCAGTTCAAGCTTGAATGTGGGATTGTTACTCAAACTTTGGGGAAAAAAAAAAAAAGATCAAAGAATCTGGGTAGTGAGTTTCAGTCACTCAACCTGGGACATTTGTATTGGAGCGGTGGCACAGACAAATTAAGCAGAACTAATTGCCTTGATAAATCCTTTTCTAAGTCTTTGTCGTTCAGTCTGAAGTGACCCAGTTCCGAATATTGTGCCCCTATGTGACCTGTATCTGATCTTTTCATGACAGTCTGAACGACACAGATCCAGGGTTTCCAAATGTGACCCAGGCCAATCTGATATGTCCTAAATCCGATACATATCTGATCTTTACATGTTAGCATGAATGATGCCGCTCACATCACTATCCACTATCACTATCCACTTATTTATTTTTTGGTCAAAGACATCACTGCCTCAGCTCCATAAAAGTCCACGGTCCAAAGAAACTGTCTTTCGTCCTTCTTAAAATGATGATGTTATTAATGATTTGGCTCCGTTTCTACAGCTTTAACCTTGCCAGATCCGCGGCTCAGTGTTTCTGTCCGTGTTTATTTCAGCAAACGGCAGCGCACATTCAGACAGGACATCACATACGGGTCGCATTTGGTAATAATATGAACGACCTTGCAATAAATTCGATACAGTTTTTTTCTTCTTAAAACCCCCCGTAATTGAGCATTAAGACCCGCAGTCTTAACGCGGCCTAAGTCTTTATGGGATGATTGGGAGGGTGTCATCTCTCCAAGCTTTCTCAGCCGGACACGGGCGTAGCCTTTTACGCATCGCCACCAGTGGACACCGAGATGCAGACTAGATGCCCAGGTTGCGCGTGCCTGCCCATCTAGAAACTTAACTTCAGCCATGAGTCTCCCCCCTGTGTGAAATAGTGACATTTTTGTTAAAATAAAGTCAGCTTGGAGGATATTTACTTTGAAAATCCAGATATTGTTGCCGTTCTCTTTCCCGTTTGGTGCGGTCTGAACTGTGGAGCTTGATCCGGCCGGCGCTGACGGAGCTGAAAATAGAGTTGATTCATATTTTTAACATTGCGAGGCGGAGAGGAGACGTAGGCCCCTCGGAGCGGAGTGGAGGATGTGGAATGTTGCTGAACGATCAAAATAGCAACGCATTTACTGCGGAGTGGAACGGGGCAAACACGGATAATTTGGAATCTGGGGGTTAGTATTATGCAAGCCATTTCATGCCAGCCTGTCACTGGGTCTAACATTTACAGTATATGAGGGCACCACAAATGGCTTAATGCATAACCCCCACAAGAGATGGTGGACATGCTGTAACTTAACTCGTCTACTCTTCCATTATGATTGAAAGCCAGTACAATGTTATGTAATTCAGATTTTAATACATTTTATTCGCAAAGACAACCTAAAACACATATTGATTTCCCGCATGATCAATACTTTTCAAGTGATAGTGATATATTATTTGAAATCTGTTAAGGTCATCAACATAGAAAAGGAAAACAATCAATCTTGTTTTGGTATACTGAATGAAAGGAGAGTAAAGGGATGTCCTTGTGATACTGTAGTTACAGCTGCAACACTCCCTCCTGACACTTAAGAAGAACTTTTATTTATATAGCCCTTTTCACAGACATATTCACAAGGCCCTTTACATGACACAATTGTACATTCACCCCATACTCGGTGTGTTCAGTTTCCCCTGGGGGAGACAGACAAAAACGCTGTCGCCACTCCACACATCTGACACCACAATACATTCTCACACACATCATTCATCCTGGCCTATTGTACATGTTTTTAGTGGTAGGGGAAACCGGAGTACCCAGAGGAAGCCTACGCAGACACGGGGAGAACATGCAAACTCCACACAAAAAGGCCCCGTCCAGGTGGAAATCGAACCTGGGACCTTCTAAATGTGAAGCGCGAGGGCTAACCGCTGCGCGACAAGACACAGTTCGTAATACTCTTAGAAGCAGATCTCATTTTCTTCACCACTGTCCCACATGACCCTTTTCTCTTCTTCAGCAGTCTGTTTCTTGGCCTGCTGAGCACTGCCAGGTGCTTGGGAGCCATACTTGCTCTGCTGCTTTTCTTTCTGATTCATCTTCTGCTGGCGTTTGAATGTGGCTGCTGCAGAGTTGATGTTCTTGCATTGCATAGTGTTCTATTCACCTCCCCGAACTTCACATCCTCCCTTCTGAAGAGCTGCATGGCTGTCTTCCCCCTGAATGCATTTAAGAGTAAGAGGTCCACCGACAGTTTTGATTTTTATTGGATGCTGGTAAAGGAGATTATAGATTGCATTGTTATACCTTAACACACATCTTTAATCAATCTTTTGTCACTGGCATCTTTCCAACTGCAATGAAAATGTCAAAAGTAATACCTATTTTCAAAAGTGGAGACAAACGCAAATTTACAAACTACAGATCAATATCTTTACTTTCCCAATTCTCCCAAATGATAGAAAAGCTGTTTGACACAAGAATTAACTAATTTTTAATTAATTAACGACCGGCAGTTTGGTTTCAGGGAAAATAGGTCAACCTCTATGGCAGTCATGGACTTGGTGGAGGAAATCACAACTGCAAGAGACAATGGAGAAAATACAGTTGGTGTCTTTATAGATCTAAGTAAGGCCTTTGACACGATTAATCATCAATTACTTTTATCAAAAATACAAAGATATGGTTTCAGAGGAGTCGCATATGAATGGCTAAAGAGTTATCTCACTGGAAGCAGCAATATGTACAAATTAATAATGTTAGTTCTGAAAAAACACACAATATGTCACGGTGTCCCGCAGGGATCTGTTCTTGGGCCAAAATTATTCATCATGTACATTAATGACATCTGTCAAGTCCTTAAGAACATGCCGTGTATTCTGTTTGCCGATGACACCAGCCTCTAATGCTCTGGACAAAATATTGAACAGCTAATGCATACAGTTGAAAAGGAACTGGAATTATTGAAAATATGATTTAACTACAATGAATTATCAATGAATGTGAATAAAACAAAATATATTATATTCGGTAATAAGAAAATTGATAATTCAACAAAACTAAAAATTAACCAAATGGAAATTGAGAGGGTGTGTCATACTAAATTTTTGGGAGTGCATGTTGATGAAAGACTGAATTGGAAAATGCATATAAATTATGTGAAATAATTGGCATATTGTGTAAAATCAAGGCAGTTGTAAATCAAAAATCACTTCATTTATTATACAATTTCCTCATTGTTCCATACCTAAATTATGGTGTGGACATTTGGGGGAATAATTATATAAGTACAATCCAACTCATTTTTATAGTGTGTGCTCAGTCACGCAAAAAGACCAAAGATGTTGTTAGCATTTGGCCTCTCCCAGTATATTCCTATAGCTACAAACAGGGGTGAAGTTAGAAGCGACCAAGCTCTTCCACGGGCACGCACAAAGACCAGACAGGTACGTATCAACTCGTCTAAGCTCACGTAAGAACATATCTCAGTATGGAAAAACGGTGGCCTGTTCCTTTAAGACAGCCCTCCAAACCGAAACCCCATCATTCCGACAACCCTCCATTGCGACGTCCCCCAATCCGACACATCTTGATACCCGCATTCCGACAATAGTTAGGGTTATCTGCTCCTTGTACTCTTGTGATTGTGACATGACACTTCATTTTTGAAATCTTCTGTCTTGTGTGAGTGGATGTGAGCGTAAATATAGGTCATTCTAGTAGGCCTACGTATTCTTAATCATTATCTTGTGTGTCGGAACGGCAGGACGTTGCACAAAAGATTAAGTGTCACCACTCTGACAAAGGGGGACAAAAAATGTTGGAGTGCTGGGATGTTTGATAAAAATGGAAACTCCAACAATTAGACGTCAATGTCGGAATGGGGGGGATCGAATGGCAACGTGTAACCGTGCACGCTCTTCTGATCAACATGAGTGAAGTGAACTGCTTGTAAACCAATCAAGTAATGATATTCCCAGAGAAGAAACTGGGATGCACGACCCTTCGCGCTAATATTTCCGGGCACGCGCACCTGTTCGCATGTCACTGAATCTCTGGTACCGACCATACACCCCCCACCCTAAAAAAAACACATTTTCTCATCGAATCTACATGATTCACATAGGTCACCTATTTTGGTTACAAAACGGCAAATTTAGCTGAAAGGTGAGTGATTTTCAGAATCATTTATTATTGGCCAGACAGCACAGCAATTTGTTTTCGGTACAGGACATCATGCTCACATCTCTCCTGTGTCAGTCACATACATACAGATAAATGCAACATTACAGATGTTTAGAGTCATTATGCGCAGTGGGAAAAACTTGCTTCTTAATCTGTCTGTCGTGTGTCGCTGTGATTTTTATATCTCTTTTTTTTT